>JAVGWX010000002.1:151342070-151942070 GCA_036924085.1 Ariolimax columbianus | reverse complement strand
TAATGAGAGTTATAACAGGAGGCATGAAGTCAACGCCAATTGTAGAACTTGAAAAGATTACAAAATTGCAATCCATGACCGATAGAAGAGACTGCATAACCCAGCTGCAGTCAGAGAAACTCCGAAGACTGACCGACCATCCAATGCACCAGAGACTAAACAATTTGGGAAATGGGAAACTAAAGCGGAGAAACTTTGCAGAAATAGCAAAAGCAAAGATGCACGAAGATCCCATAAACGCACTAACAACACCAAAACACATCACTACTGTACGAAAACCTACCTGGAGGCAGGATATATTTCCAGAGGTGGTAGAAAATATAACAGGTATTGCAAACAAAAACTGCCAGACTGAAAAAGAAAGGAGAGATACTACCCTAAGCTTCATAACGAACAGCTACCCAAGCATGGACTGGACCCATGCATACACCGACGGTTCTGTAACAAACACAACACAGAACGGAGGGGCAGGAGCATTCCTGAACCTACCAAATGGCAGAAAAATAACACTGTCATTCGCTACTGGTAAGTACACACGCAATTTCAGAGCGGAGGCAGAGGCACTGAGGGCGTCAGTGGAAGAAATGGTGACACAGAGTGAAAATGAGAGCCATATAGTCCTGCTGACAGATGCTCTCGCCGTAGTCACAGCGCTAAAAAGCCAGAAAAATACTGAGCTTAATGACTTATGAGCAGCACTCTGCAAACTGTGCCAGCAGTCCGCACCAAAAAGGGTAGTGGTACAGTGGGTCCCATCACACTGCAACATCCAAGGCAACGAGGAGGCAGACAGACTGGCAAAAGAAGGTGCAAGACTACCACAAACAGATACCAGTATGACGTACGAAGAGTCAAAACGGCTTATCAAAGCCAGATACATGACCAAATGGGAAACCGAACATACTGGTTACACCAAAAACGATGCCTATTACCAGTTGAACCGAAGAGAGCAGGTCGTTGTCTTCAGACTTCGCACTGGCCACAATAGACTGAGGTACCACCTATTCAACAAATTGAAGATAGGGTGTACCGACGAATGCCCGTGCGGTACTGGTAAAATGACCGCTGAACATTTGCTGCAGAACTGCCCGACATACGAGGATCAGAGAGAGCAGATGTGGCCATTACCAGTGGAACTGCAAGACAAGCTCTATGGCAGTAGCGAGAGCCTCAGGATGACCGCCGCTTTTTTCGAACAAAATAATGGTTACTGTCTGACTGCGTACGCAGAAGAAGAAGAAGAAGAATAAAAATAAATAAATTGTATACTCTTATACATTTGTTAGCTGAAATTGATTTTTTTATTTGTCTTATTTCTCCCAGTCAATCTATATATATACATATATATATATATATATATATATATATATATATATATATATATATATATATATATATATGTCTGTCTGCATGTCTGCCTGCCTGCCTGTCTGCTGTCTGTCTGCTGCCTGTCTGTCTGTCTAGCTATCTATATATCTCTATATATGTAGTTATCCGTTTATCTGAATATATGTATGTTTGTCCGTCCGTCCGCCCAAGTGTTCATGTATGTCTGTCTGTTTCTCCTTATCTCTCCTTACTTCTTAAATTATCTCCTTCTGTCCCTATATTTATCTACCATCTTTTCCCTTTTTCTTATTCTTTTCATTTTTCACTCCGAGTTCTAAATCGCTCCGATTCTCTCATTATCACTCTAGTTTTCTCTGACCCCTCCATCGTCTTTTTTTAATTTATATATTTCTTTCTCACTTATTTTTGCATTTGTTTTTTTCTTTTTCTCGTTGTATCGCTCTTCAACTTCTATGTCTTCTTCTGTTAGCTATGTTTATCCCAGTTCTCGCTTGTCCTCTTTCTGCAACGGAAGCTTTCGGCTTGTTAAAATCGCTGCGTGATACTTTCTCAAACTCTTTATTTATGTTTTTATGTCTCTTACCATTTCGTTTTTAAAATATATCTATTTTCTCGTTGCTCTATCTTTCTTTTTTACGACATTCGCATACACACAATCTACCACACATCCGAACATAACATCCGGACAACAAATTGATAACTATCTCGCCGACAATTACTAACAGCTCCTTCAATTTACTGAGGATCAAATAGCACCTAGTCCAGCCAGTAGATTTATCCTGCCCAGATCTTACTGAGCAGCACTTCCTAGACTTGAACGTCACACCTTCTTCTCCTGAGACTGCCGAGCTCCACCCAATGTTCACGCGTAGTTCTGGCAGGCTTTCCCCGCGAAACATCAGTTGTGGGCTATTTTTTGGCGACACAGGGAAACCCAATTCTGATTCTCTCATCTATTTCTTGCAATCACAAGGAAAACGATGTTTATTGGGTATCACAGATGGTGTAGACCGTCCGATGTCAAAGTGAATTGATTCTAACTTAAGGGTTCTACATAATCCAGGTCTTTGTGTACGTGAGATCCTTAACACATTGCTTGTCTGTCTGTAGTTTACATTTCTTCTATATGAGAGGAGCGCAACTGAATGACTGCCCTTGTGTATTCTACTGAGAGCTGTGTCGGTGAGTACTGAGAGCTGTGTCGGTGAGTACTGTGAGATGTGTCGGTGAGTACTGTGAGATGTGTTGGTGAGTACTGTGAGATGTTTCGGTGAGTACTTAGAGCTGTATCGGTGAGCACTACGAGCTGTGTCGGTGAGTAATGAGAGCTGTGTCGGTGAGTACTGAGAGATATCGGTGGGTACTGAGAGCTGTCTTGGTGAGCACTGCGAGCTGTGCCGGTGAGTACTGAGAGCTGTGTCGGTGAGCACTGCGAGCTGGGTCGGTGAGTACTGACATATATCAGTGGGTACTGCGAGCTGTATCGGTGAGCACTGCGAGCTGTGTCGGTGAGCATTGAGAGCTGTGTCGGTGAGTACTTAGAGCTGTGTCGGTGAGTACTGAGAGATATCAGTGGGTACTGAGAGCTGTGTCGCTGAGTACCGAGAGCTGTCAGTGAGTACTGAGAGATATCAGTGGGTACTAAGAGCTGTGTCGGTGGGTACTGGGAGCTGTGTCAGTGAGTACTGAGAGCTGTGTCGGTGAGTACTGAGAGCTGTTAGTGAGCACTGACAGCTGTGTCGGTGAGCACCGACAGCTGTGTCAGTGAGAACCGAGAGCGGTGTCAGTGGGTACTGAGAGCTGTATCGGTGAGTACTCAGAGCTGTCCGTGAGTACTGATAGCTGTTAGTCAGTACTGAAAGATGTGTCGGTGAGTACTAAGAGATGGGTCGGTGCGTACTGAGAGCTGTGTCGGTTAGTACTGAGAGATGTGTCGGTGCGTACTGAGAGATGTGTCAGTGAGTACTGAGAGCTGTGTCGGTGAGTTCTGAGAGCTGTGTCAGTGGGAACTGAGAGCTGTGTCAGTGAGTACTGAGAGCTGTGTCGGTGAGTACTGTGAGCTGTCGGTGAGTACTGAGAGCTGTATCGGTGAGTACTCAGAGCTGTCCGTGAGTACTGAGAGCTGTTAGTCAGTACTGAAAGATGTGTCGGTGAGTACTAAGAGATGTGTCGGTGCGTACTGAGAGCTGTGTCGGTTAGTACTGAGAGATGTGTCGGTGCGTACTAAGAGATGTGTCGGTGCGTACTGAGAGCTGTGTCGGTTAGTACTGAGAGATGTGTCGGTGCGTACTGAGAGCTGTGTCAGTGAGTACTGAGAGCTGTGTCAGTGAGTACTGAGAGCTGTGTCGGTTAGTACTGAGAGATGAGTCGGTGCGTACTGAGAGCTGTGTCAGTGAGTACTGAGAGCTGTGTCAGTGAGTACTGAGAGCTGTGTCGGTGAGTTCTGAGACCTGTGTCAGTAGGTACTGAGAGCTGTGTCAGTGAGTACTGAGAGCTGTGTCGGTGAGTACTGTGAGCTGTCTGTGAGTACTGAGAGCTGTTTCAGTGAGTACTGAAAGCTGTCAGTGAGTACTGTTAGCAGTCGGTGAATACTGAGAGCTTGTCCGTTCAGTACTGAGAGCTGTGTCGGTGAGCACTGCGAGCTGTGTCGGTGAGTACTGCGAGCTGTGTCGGTGAGTACTGAGAGCTGTGTCGGTAAGTACTGAGAGCTATGTCGGTAAGTACTGAGAGCTGTCAGTGAGTATTGAGAGCTGTCAGTGGGTACTGAGAGCTGTGTCCTTGGGTACTGGGAGCTGTGTCGGTTAGCACTGAAAGCTATGTCAGTGAGTACTGACAGCTGTGTCAGTGAATACTGAGATATGTGTCTGTGAGCACTGAGAGATGTGTCGGTGCGTACTGAGAGCTGTGTCGGTGGGTACTGGGAGCTGTGTCGGTACGCACTAAGAGATGTGACGGTGAGTACTGAGAGCTGTTAGTGAGTACTGAGAGCTGCGTCGGTGAGTACTAAGAGCAATCAGTGAGTACTGAGAGCTGTATCGCTGAGTAATGATAGCTGTGTCGGTGAGTACTGACAGCTGTGTCAGTGAGTACCGAGAGCTTTGTCAGTGAGTACTCAGATATGTGTCGGTGCGTAATGAGAGCTGTGTCAGTGAGTACTGAGAGCTGTGTCAGTGAGTACTGAGAGCTGTGTCGGTGAGTTCTGAGACCTGTGTCAGTAGGTACTGAGAGCTGTGTCAGTGAGTACTGAGAGCTGTGTCGGTGAGTACTGTGAGCTGTCTGTGAGTACTGAGAGCTGTTTCAGTGAGTACTGAAAGCTGTCAGTGAGTACTGTTAGCAGTCGGTGAATACTGAGAGCTTGTCCGTTCAGTACTGAGAGCTGTGTCGGTGAGCACTGCGAGCTGTGTCGGTGAGTACTGCGAGCTGTGTCGGTGAGTACTGAGAGCTGTGTCGGTAAGTACTGAGAGCTATGTCGGTAAGTACTGACAGCTGTCAGTGAGTATTGAGAGCTGTCAGTGGGTACTGAGAGCTGTGTCCTTGGGTACTGGGAGCTGTGTCGGTTAGCACTGAAAGCTATGTCAGTGAGTACTGACAGCTGTGTCAGTGAATACTGAGATATGTGTCTGTGAGCACTGAGAGATGTGTCGGTGCGTACTGAGAGCTGTGTCGGTGGGTACTGGGAGCTGTGTCGGTACGCACTAAGAGATGTGACGGTGAGTACTGAGAGCTGTTAGTGAGTACTGAGAGCTGCGTCGGTGAGTACTAAGAGCAATCAGTGAGTACCGAGAGCTGTATCGCTGAGTAATGATAGCTGTGTCGGTGAGTACTGACAGCTGTGTCAGTGAGTACCGAGAGCTTTGTCAGTGAGTACTCAGATATGTGTCGGTGCGTAATGAGAGCTGTGTCGGTGAGTACTAAGAGCTGCCAGTGAGTACTGAGATCTATGGCAGTTAGTACTGATAGCTGTGTCGCTGAGTACTGAGAGCTGTGTCGGTGAGTACTAAGAGCTGTGTCAGTGAGTACTGAGAGCTGTCGGTGAGTTCTGTGAGCTGTGTCGGTGAGTACTGTGAGCTGTGTCAGTAAATTCTGAGAGCTGTGTCAGTGAGTACTAAGAGCTGTGTCGGTGATTACTGATAGATGTGTCAGTGAGTACTTAGAGATGTGTTAGTGAGTGATGTGAGCTGTGTCATTGAGTACTGAGAGCTGTCAGTAAGTACTGAGAGCTGTTAGTGAGTACTGAGAGCTGTATCGGTTAGTATTGAGAGCTGTGTCAGTGAGTACTAAAAGCTGTGTCAGTAAGTACTGAGAGCTGTGTCGTTAACTATTGAGAGCTATCAGTGAGTACTGAGAGCTCTGTCAGTAAGTACTGAGAGCTGTGTCGGTGAGTACTGAGAGCAGTCGGTGAGTACTGAGAGCTGTTTTTGAGTACTGAGAGCTGTGTCAGTGAGTACTGAGAGCAGTGTCAGTGAGTACTGAGAGCTGTCAGTGAGTACTGAGAGCTGTGTCGGTGAGTACTTAGAGTTGTGTCAGTGAGTACTGAGAGCTATGTTGGTTAGTACTGGGAGCTGTCTCAGTGAGTACTGAGAGCTTTCGGTGAGTACTGAGAGCTGTATCGGTGAGTACTGTGAGCTGTCGGTTAGTACTGAGAGCTGTGTCGGTGAGCACTGACAGATGTTTCAGTGAGTACTGAGAGCTATGTCGGTGAGTACTGAAAGCTGTAGGTGAGTACTGAGATATGTGTCAGTGAGTACTGAGAGCTGTGTCGGTGAGTACTGAAAGTTGTCAGTGAGTACTGAGAGATGTGTCGGTGAGTACTGAGAGCTGTGTCAGTGAGTACTGAGAGCTGTCATTGAGTACTGAGAGCTGTGTCGGTGAGTACTGAGAGCATTATCGGTTAGTACTGAGAGCTGTGTCAGTGAGTACTAAGAGCTGTCGGTGAGTACTGAGAGATGTGTCGGTGAGTACTGAGAGCTGTGTCAGTGAGTACTGAGAGCTGTGTCAGTGAGTACTGAGAGCTGTGTAGGTTAGTACTGAGAGATGTGTCGGTGCGTACTGAGAGCTGTGTCAGTTAGTACTGAGAGCTGTGTCAGTGAGTACTGAGAGCTGTGTCGGTGAGTTCTGAGACCTGTGTCAGTGGGTACTGAGAGCTGTGTCAGTGAGTACTGAGAGCTGTGTCGGTGAGTACTGTGAGCTGTCTGTGAGTACTGAGAGCTGTTTCAGTGAGTACTGATAGCTGTCAGTGAGTACTGTTAGCAGTCGGTGAATACTGAGAGCTTGTCCGTTCAGTACTGAGAGCTGTGTCGGTGAGCACTGCGAGCTGTGTCGGTGAGTACTGCGAGCTGTGTCGGTGAGTACTGAGAGCTGTGTCGGTAAGTACTGAGAGCTATGTCGGTAAGTACTGGGAGCTGTCAGTGAGTATTGAGAGCTGTCAGTGGGTACTGAGAGCTGTGTCCTTGGGTACTGGGAGCTGTGTCGGTGAGTACTGAGAGCTGTTAGTGAGTACTGAGAGCTGTATCGGTACTAAGAGCTGTCAGTGAGTACTGAGAGATGGGTCGATGAGTACTGGGAGCTGTGTCGGTTAGCACTGAAAGCTATGTCAGTGAGTACTGACAGCTGTGTCAGTGAATACTGAGATATGTGTCTGTGAGCACTGAGAGATGTTTCGGTGCGTACTGAGAGCTGTGTCGGTGGGTACTGGGAGCTGTGTCGGTACGCACTAAGAGATGTGACGGTGAGTACTGAGAGCTGTTAGTGAGTACTGAGAGCTGCGTCGGTGAGTACTAAGAGCAATCAGTGAGTACTGAGAGCTTTATCGCTGAGTACTGACAGCTGTGTCAGTGAGTACTGAGAGCTGTCAGTAAGTACTGTGAGCTGTCAGTGAGTACTGAGAGCTGTGTTAGTGAGTTCTGAGAGCTGTGTCGGTGAGTACTGATAGCTGTCAGTGAGTACTGAGAGCTGTGTCGGTGGGTACTGGGAGATGTATCGGTAAGTACTGAGAGCTGTGTCGGTGATTATGCGAGCTGTTAGTGAGTACTGAGAGCTGCGTCGGTGAGTACTAAGAGAAATCAGTGAGTACTGAGATCTGTATCGGTGAGTAATGATAGCTGTGTCGGTGAGTACTGACAGCTGTGTCAGTGAGTATCGAGAGCTTTGTCGGTGAGTACTCAGATATGTGTCGGTGCGTAATGAGAGCTGTGTCTGTGAGTACTAAGAGCTGCCAGTGAGTACTGAGAGCTATGTCAGTTAGTACTGATAGCTGTGTCGCTGAGTACTGAGAGCTGTGTCGGTGAGTACTAAGAGCTGTGTCAGTGAGTACTGAGAGCTGTCGGTGAGTTATGTGAGCTGTGTCGGTGAGTACTGTGAGCTGTGTCAGTAAATTCTGAGAGCTGTGTCAGTGAGTACTAAGAGCTGTGTCGGTGATTACTGATAGATGTGTCAGTGAGAACTAAGAGCTGTGTTAGTGAGTGATGTGAGCTGTGTCATTGAGTACTGAGAGCTGTCAGTAAGTACTGAGAGCTGTTAGTGAGTACTGAGAGCTGTATCGGTTAGTATTGAGAGCTGTGTCAGTGAGTACTAAAAGCCGTGTCAGTAAGTACTGAGAGCTGTGTCGTTAACTATTGAGAGCTATCAGTGAGTACTGAGAGCTCAGTCAGTAAGTACTGAGAGCTGTGTCGGTGAGTACTGAGAGCAGTCGGTGAGTACTGAGAGCTGTTTTTGAGTACTGAGAGCTGTGTCAGTGAGTACTGAGAGCAGTGTCAGTGAGTACTGACAGCTGTCAGTGAGTACTGAGAGCTGTGTCGGTGAGTACTTAGAGTTGTGCCAGTGAGTACTGAGAGCTATGTTGGTTAGTACTGGGAGCAGTCTCAGTGAGTACTGAGAGCTTTCGGTGAGTACTGAGAGCTGTATCGGTGAGTACTGTGAGCTGTCGGTTAGTACTGAGAGCTGTTTCAGTGAGTACTGAGAGCTATCGGTGAGTACTGAGAGCTGTGTCGGTGAGCACTGACATATGTTTCAGTGAGTACTGAGAGCTGTGTCGGTGAGTACTGAGAGCTGTAGGTGAGTACTGAGATATGTGTCAGTGAGTAATGAGAGCTGTGTCGGTGAGTACTGAGAGTTGTCAGTGAGTACTGAGAGCTGTCATTGAGTACTGAGAGCTGTGTCGGTGAGTACTGAGAGCATTATCGGTTAGTACTGAGAGCTGTGTCAGTGAGTACTAAGAGCTGTCGGTGAGTACTGAGAGATGTGTCGGTGAGTACTGAGAGCTGTGTCAGTGAGTACTGAGAGCTGTCATTGAGTACTGAGAGCTGTGTCGGTGAGTACTGAGAGCTGTGTCGGTGAGTACGGAGAGCTGTGTCAGTGAGTTCTGAGAGCTGTCAGTGAGTACTAAGAGCAGTGTCAGTGAATAGGTACATTGTTAAAGAAGACTATCCATATTTTTTTCTAGAGATGCTAATAGTGCCGAAGCGGCAGTCAGGAATGCACAGTTTTCCTGGGGAATAACTTCATCTTAGATTGTAAGCTCCTCAGCAGCAGTTATTAGTGCCTCTACTTCAGGATGCAACTTATTAGAAAATGTTTCTGTTTCTAGGATCAGTGTTTTCTCATCTCCATTATTTAGTCTGTAAAGATCCGCCCACCTCCTGTTGGATGATATTCTCAGCTGAACAATATTTATTTACGTGGTTAACGAAAAGGGGATCAATAGTGCTATACCCGAAATGATGGATCTACTGAAGAGCATCTCATTGCATTAGAATCAGGGGGATCCCGTCACATTGCCTCAAAGTACACCTCCGATTTTAACTTGTATAGTGAAGTATTTGTACACCACATACAAGTGAAGACTCGTACGTAAACCTTCAATGCCATACAGTGACAATTATTTGAATGAAGACATTACTGTGGACATTGACGTGTCATATCCTTCATTGCATTAAACGTCAGCTATTTTATAAGATGTAACAACCAGCTTCCATCGTCCCTTATATCTTCCCCTAACAGTAAGTCAAGTACCTATTTACAGCCTCTCCAATTCGAGCTTGTCGATAACGGAGTACAAACCCGGTGTCCTTTCCGCAAGACCGAAGTGCTCTGTCACTACACTATGTTTTTTGGCGCATCCTCCCCTACCCTGGTGCGCAAACGTTTTTTTCAAAGAGAACGTCAAAATGATCTACATGCTGTCGTCCTCCTGGTCTGAACCAAGTCTAGTCCCCGATCCCGCAGAGCGTGTCTTATCTTGTTCCCTGAGCGGATATTTGGATCTATATTGAGTCTGGATGACTAACTCTTGTCTTTCCTTTGTTGATATGTTGCGGTTTTTCACCAGTTTACAGACGTGTCCAAACCACTGCAATTGAGATCCCTTCACTTGAGTTTGAAGGGGTTGGATTTTATTAGCATGACGGTTTGTCTGATGGTGGGTCTAGTTTTTTCTTGTTACTTTGAACACGTGTGTTAAGTTCATCCTTACGAGGTTTGTTGTCTGTGGTCATTGCTCATACATCGCATCGGCAAGACAAGATACGTACAACAGTGGTGAGATAAGTGAGGGTTGTTCAGACTGTAATTGCCTACATTTGTTGTCTCGTTCCAGCAGGAAGATAGCAAGATGAACATGTCACAGTTACATACACTTGTGCTTCCTGCGTACATATGCCACTGCTATAATGTTCCGTTAAAATGGCACATATTTGCGACACGTGTTAAAAACAACGAGCTGTAGTTCAATTATTGGAGGCTGATAAAGATAACATGTTGGACATGCACACACGTCTGTGTGATGTGTATGTTGGATGTGTAGTCGATAGAACGCAAGGTTAAACAAAATTAAACATTCTAGAAATGGCAAGACGGAGCTATGAACGCTTTTCGTAGCCACCAGCTTAGACACGTTGCAGCGCGTCGATGCAATTATTTGTAAGGAGCATCGCACCAGCAGTTGAAAATTGGCCATACAACAATCAGTCAGGTAAGGAAGTGCGATGACAATTTTTTAACGAAATTGACTATTCAAATAAATGCTCAAGATTTATTTCTCAAAGTACCACAACCGACCACAGACGTCAAAGAAACAAGGTTACGTGAACATGAAAATAACTTGTACAAAAGACGCTTGCATGTGCTTGTTGGAAGATGGGGTAAGGCTGCATAAGTGAGTGTAATTTTAGTGGAAAATTAGCGTCTGTACACGAAAGAGACAGTTATACTGTGTGTGAGTTTCATACATTGTGAATAAATACTTGATTTAACACAATTATTGATCACTATTTTCTTAGACCCGTCGTACGCGATCATCATACAGCGATTTACGTTGCACTGTTTCGTTAGGCATGTGGCCCAGTGTATCCGATTTCATCAGGCGTTTCTGTAAGGTGGCCTTCCTTAGCCGTTGGCTGTCCCCAGCCCATCTGCAAGGCAGCAGTTGTTTGAGGTCAGAGTTGTCTCTCTTAGGAAAGTTGTCTTGTAGGACTATCGAGTCTTCCCCACTCGTGTCGAAAGGATGTGACGATGATGATGATATGATGGACTTATGTACTAGTTTTCCAAGTATCCTGGAAGAGAGGCAGTCCAGTGTGTCTGTGTCCCAGAATCGGCACGTCCTGCCAGAAACGTAGCATATACATGTGAGTGAGGATATATCCTTGCTCCCCTTTAGTATTCTCGGCTCTTCTGCAGTGATGGTACGCCTAGCATTCCCCGCCACCTGGGAGGTTGTCACAAAGGGACAGAGGCGCAATGTCCGCGGCCTGCATCTCTTCTGCGTCCATTGTGATAACTGATAGAGGACAAAAGTAAAGAACGAGGTGAGAGTGTATTTAGCCAGGAAACAAGCTTAGACCCGTCTTACAATTATATTTATATTCTTCTATGTTTTTAATTATACTTAGTCATTAATTTACAGTAGGGACACGTTAATAAAGAGCTCTTCTCATCTATGTGCCTTTGATTTGTCATAAAAAGGAAGCATATTGTTCCCACAGGCACTATTCTTTAGGTTCGTTGAGTTTGGGATATGATATTTTGGAAACGTTTTCTGATGCGCAGTAGTCAATCAGCTGGAAACGGTAAATGCGATTATGACGTATACTTTTTTGAGCGATCGACAAAGAAAATGCAGATGAGCCAGGCATGTGTCTGACAAGGCATGACAAATGACGCCCTAATGGTCGTACAATTTCAAACGTACGCTCAGATATCCACACAAAATATGTAACGCTGGCATAACATTACTCACGAAGGAGAAAGACGAAATGAGATAGGTAAACAACATTATTTTTACTTGAAGTCAGACTCTGGGGATGCATGAATGGTTACCATGGTTACATATTACAGACATAAGAAAAAGAAAACATACATTTCTGTAAATCTCATTATCGCAAATCCAAAGCGGTAGAACAATAAAGTCTCGAACACGAAATCCTTGATAGCATAATCTCCTCGCGACTTCCTTGGGACAGAAGCTTAATCACGGCAGTATGTAACATACTGATCGATACTGCCAATAATGACATTTTTAAAATAGTGTTGGTGGTGATGGTGCTGGTGTTGGTGTTGTTGTTGGTGTTGGTATTGTTGAGTTGGAATTGCTGATTTAGTTCTTGACGACGTTTCTTTGGTAGCTGGTTACAGTGGATCTTCTTACATGTTAAGACGAACCTGAGAAGGTGGTCATGTTTCTCTTGGCTGTAGTGTACGGAGAGACTCCAAGATAACCTTACCACTATGGAGATTATTAGTGTAGATTCCCACCTCGTTGTCCAGGCTGTTGTGACATAGTCAGTTCCATAGATAATGAACAGGTATTACGTTTTTCTGACACCTTGATCAATTCGTTTCTCCTGACACTGATCACTCCAGACTCCCACCTTGGTCAGTATGTTTCACCTGACACTGATCACTCCAGACTCCCACCTTGGTCAGTATGTTTCACCTGACACTGATCACTCTACATTATCACCTTGGTAAGTATGAAGTATATGTCACCTGTATCTGAATACTCTTATATATCAGTGGTTTTATTCTTCTTCTCATTTTTTTTTTCTGTATATATGTAGAGGTCTTTGTATATATTTTTAGCCGAGAATACAGTCAAACATGAGATTGGCGTGTATGTATATGCATAATGGAGTAAACAGATATGTGTTGATCTTCGTGCAGGTCACTGTTGCGTATGAATATCATCGTTTCTAATGTTGTTCGGACAGTTCCTAACTGCATGCTGTTTTCAATTCTCAGTTTCAAAGTAATATGTTATGCGTTCAACTGGTACAGGGGATCTCCGAATTAATCATCCGCTTCTGCTAGGACTAAGCCTTGAGGTAAGCTAACCGATGTCAACTTTACTTCTGTTATCCTTTTATCCAACTTGAACACCGCTGTCTTTATTTCAAAATTGAATTCCAAGTGTTTCAAATAAACATGCATGTTAGGTGTTAATGTCTTAATTAAGCTCATGTAGCCTACGCCAAAGTGTATGTGTGATTCTCAATAGTTGTAGTTTCGTTATCCCTTTTCTGTCAAATGTTTCTACGTTTTTCAGTTATTTTTCTTCATCGTACGTATTCACACATCAAAACACACACCTTTCCATTAGTGGATCAAGCCAGTTCTTACAGCAAGTAAAAAGTAGATTCACATAATACTCTCATAAAGTTAAAATATATGCACGAGCGGACATAAATTCAGATAATAATCATGTTTGCATATAATTAAATGTACACATTACGTGCACTGGAAGCAAGTCAATACAAGAAGCGTATAAACAACCAGATATGCGACTGAAATATATTTTTGATGTCAAGAAAATTTAAGGATGCCAAATAATAGAAAGCATAGAACAATGAAGAAGAGAAAACATATAAGTCAACACAAAATGGCATTGCCTAACATTATTATACAAACATTAAATGAATACTTGCCAGTAAAATAATTCAGGGAATGGCAAATATAGAGGGCAGCGGATATTCCAATTAAAATGGCAAAAAAATAAAAAGAAGGCCAAGGACAAATCGCTTAATACAGAAATAAATATACGCAGATGATGTTGATGTATTGGCAGGCACAGAAAGGGAACTCCAGGAGTTGATTGGTAGATTGGATAGAACGGCCCTGAGTTTTGGTATCGAAATAAATGCTGATAAAACGAAGCTCATGACCAATAACGTAGCAGGGTTTCAATCTGTCATAGAGGCAAACGGGTAGGTACTTGAGGTGGTGGAACGTTTCAAATATCTTGGATCATTGATTAGCGAAGAGGGTTCGAAGCCAGAGGTAATTGCCAGCATAGCACAAACAACAGCGGCGCTGACTAGGATGCAACCTAAATGGCGAGACAAGCGCCTCGCCCTCGGCATAAAAGTCTGACTACTGCGCTCTTTGGTGCTGTCAATATTTCTGTATGCCTGCGAGACCTGGACTATTACAGCAGATATCCAGGGCAGTATACGTGCAATGGAAATGCAGTGCAATAAAAAACTTATATATGTTACATATAAGGATCGTGTCACGAACGTAGACATCCGTCAGAGAGTTGAAGACGTTGGTGGTCCTTTTGAAGATCTGTTCACAGCTATCAAAAGACGAAAGATGGCCTGGTGCGGGCACGTCGCGAGGTCCAACGGAATTCCCAACTCGAAACTCTTTGGATCCGTACCGGGACAGAGAGGGCGAGGACGTCCAAGGAAGAAATGGGTGGACAACATCACTGAGTGGTCAGGCCTTCGTCCCGGTGAGATACGTCAGGCGGCGACAGACAGATAGGGTTGGCGTGGGATTTTCATGTCTTCATGTGTGCCCCAACGACCTGATGGGTTATGGGATGAACTGAACTGAACTGAAGTGAATATGTGGAGATGGTCAAAGAAAAGTAAATTGAGAAAAATGCGAAGTAAAAGAAGATTTCGAAATGAAACACAATGCCTAAGATATTTATTAGGTAATAAAGAAAATAGCAACAACAACAAAACAGCTAGAAGGAGGATTGGTGTATAACAATTGACAATGTCGAAATTATATTAAATTATATTAGGATATTCTTCAAGTCTATATAGAAGAACCACAAATAGACAATGAAGTATGTGAAGGGCAGTTTGGGTTTCAAAGGAACAATGGAACTATAATAGCATATCTCGTTATGAATGTCGACATAAAACCTTTTACAAACGTGTCAATACGTGTTTCATATATTAAATTAAATCATTTGGCGCCAACATTAAACGTTAATTCAGTGCATCCAAGAAATTGATCTAAGTGAAATATAGATCAGACTTCTCAGAAACCGGTGTTTGGAATAGGTAGCAACAGAAAGATCTGGAAAGAATTACTCACCCTGTAATGATATAAGACGATGCGTGAGACAGATGTATGTGTTTGTTACATTGTCTGTTTAACATCTTCACAGAGACAATTTTCGCGTGAGACAAGGGCGTCTGTTGGGTGTGTAGTGGGTATGTGTTTTTTGTGTGTGTTGGGTATAGGTTGGACATGTCTTTGGTAAGTGTTGGGTGTGTGTTGGGTGTGTGTTGGGTGTGTTGGGTGTGTGTTCCGTGTGTGTTGGGTATGTCTTGGGTGTGTGGAGGGTATGTGGTGGGTATGTGGTGGGTGTGTGTTGGGTGTGTGTTGGGTGTGTGTTGGGTGTAGGTTAGGCATGTCTTGGATAAGTGTTTGGTGTGTTCCGTGTGTGTTGGGTATGTCTTGGGTGTGTGGTGGGTATGTGGTGGGTATGTGGTGGGTGTGTGTTGGGTGTATGGTGGGTGTGTGTTGGGTGTATGATGGGTGTGTGTTGGGTGTGTGGTGGGTATGTGTTGGGTGTGTGTTGGGTGTGTGTTGGGTGTGTGGTGGGTGTGTGGTGGGTATGTGTTGGGTGTATGGTGGGTGTGTGTTGGGTGTGTGGTGGGTATGTGTTGGGTGTGTGTTTGGTGTGTGTTGGGTGTGTGGTGGGTATGTGTTGGATGTATGGTGGGTGTGTGTTGGGTATGTGGTGGGTATGTGTTGGGTGTGTGGTGGATGTGTGTTGGATGTGTGTTGGGTGTGTGTTGGATGTGTGTTGGGTGTGTGTTGGGTGTGTGGTGGGTGTGTGTTGGGTGTGTGGTGGGTGTGTGTTGGGTGTGTGTTTGGTGTGTGGTGGGTGTGTGTTGGGTGTTTGTGGGTATGTGTTGGGTGTGTGGTGGGTGTGTGTTGGGTGTTTGTGGGTATGTGTTGGGTGTGTGTTGGGTGTGTGGCGGTTATGTGGTGGGTGTGTGGTGGGTATATGTTGGGTGTATGGTGGGTATGTGGTGAGTATGTGTTAGGTGTGAGGTGGGTATATGTTAGGTGTATGGTGGGTATGTGGTGAGTGTCTATTTAGTGTAGGTTAGGCATGTCTTGGATACGTGTTAGGTGTGTGTTGGGTGTGGTGGGTATGTGGTGGGTGTATGTTGGGTATGTGTTGGGTATGTGTTGGGTATGTGTTGGGTGTATGTTGGGTATGTGTTGGGTTTGTGTTGAGTATGTGTTAAGTGTGTTTGTTGGTTGTGTGTTGGGTATGTGGTGTGTGTGTGTGTGTGTGTGTGCTGGGTTTAGGTTAAGCATGTCTTGGATAAGTGTTGGGTGTGTGTTCTGTATGTGGGTGGTATGTTTTGGGTATGTGTTCAGTGTGTGTGTTGGGTGTGTATTGGGTATATGTTGGGTGCGTGGTGTATGTGTTTTGTGTGTGTGTTGTGTGTATGTTGGTGTGTGTTGTGTGTTGGGTGTGTGTTAGGTGCGTGCTGGGTGTGTATTGTGTGTGTGTGTTGGGTAAATGTTTGGTGTGTGTTAGGTAAATGTTGGGTGTGTGTTGGGTATATGTTGTGTGTGCGTTTATTTAGTGTGTGCTGAGTGTGTGTTGGGTATGTGGTGGGTATGTGTTGTGTGTTGGGTATGAGTTGTATGTGTGTGTTGTGTGTTTTTGATGTGTGTCGGGTGTATATTGTATGTGTGTGTGTGTGTTTGGTGTGTATTGGGTGTGTGTTGGGTATGTGTTGCGTATGCGTTTGTTTGGTGTCTGCTGAGTATGTGCTGGGTATGTGTTGTGTGTTCGGTATGGCTAGGGTGTTTTGAGTTCGTGAAGCGTGTGTGTTGGGTATGCGTTGGGTATGTGTTGTGTGTGTATGACAATTTTAAACAATCTTAGATATGCTGCTGTGAAAGCGAACAAGATTTCCAGAAATTAGCGAAGACAATCAACAACAGAAGAACAGAATATGGAATAAAGACTAACATTCAACAATAAAAATGCTTGCCAATTATCATAACAAACGTGACGCCAACAAACAATATCCTGGTAAACGGTGAATTCTGAAACCAGTAAACAGTTACTTGTATCAGTCCAAACGGAAACCAATACCACGTCTTAGTGAACACAAGTGTCAGTCGGCGACTAGTGTGAATACCAGGTAAATCCGTGCTCTGGCGGCATCCATAATGAATCAAACGGTAGTGCAATGTAGAACGGCAGCGAGTTATGACGTCATCTTTGTTGCGTACCAATTCGTTCGGTTAATTCGTTCGTTTTTTAAATGATTTCTTCCGTCCAATCATGTTTGTCTGGACATAGGCTATATGAATGGCACTACGCTTAAATATGTGTTGTATTTCACGGCCTAGTTCACACGTTTGAACTTCCACGAAATTGGCGTGTGAGAAATGTAAACACTACTATAATGAACTGAACACAGCCGGGGAGAGATGCCAGACTCACTCTCGCGCTGAGTGATGTCCCTACGACCTCTTGTGGTTATGGAAAAGACACGGCACACAACGTTGGATGGTATCCCCCTTCCGCTGCCATGCGAGATACCTGTTAATGACAAAGGATTCGGAAGTAAACCCTGAGGAAAAAGCTGCATTATATGCTATCTTCAGTCGTCTCGATAAATATCTTACAACTGGCCAAAGGTAGCTCAGGACCAGAGAGTGTAGATGGCAAATTGCGCAGTTATTTCCTCACATTAATGCAAATCACCCCGCAGTTCATCCATTTCAGAGGATACGACGAGAACAAAGACTGTCCACACGGCTGAACAAAGAGTGGTCTTCATAACTTGTGATAGACAAACATCACTTGCATCTAGAACTGACAATAACAAGAGATGTTAGATTTGACAATAAAGTGAAGAATAAAATAGTCATGGCCAAAAACACATTTACTAGCAGGTGAAATATATTGACAACCATGCACATATCAAATTCCCTAAAAATAGGTCATCAGGTGTTACATATATATGTATACAAGGGACATGTCATACGTCGTTTCCCGACTGTGAAGTAGTAGTGGGACAAAGTTGACAGTTGGCACATATCTAGCTCATTCAATTTGTACTGGACTTGAGAAGAATGAATTTCCCTTCTCGGTGGGTTTACCCGGTATGGTGCATGGTGCAACATACCTTATTGACTGGATCTGCTACTCTAAGGGTTTGTCAGAAAAATGGAGAAATCAGACGCCAGAACTGTGATACAATTCTTGATGTTGCAGGGAGCAACACCTACAAAAATAAACATGAAAATTGAACCAGTGTTTGAGGAATTGTCCTTCGTATGGTTCTGTAAAAAAAAAACTGGTGTAGGCAGCTTAAGTGTGGCCGTTCCGATGTTGCTGATCGTCCAAGATCAGGAAGACCATCCCCAGAGTGTGCGATGAAAATGCTGCAAGAGTAAAGAACATCATTGACCAGGATAAGAAAACGACAATTGCAGAGACATCTAGGTCAGAAAAACTGAATGAAAGTACAGTTTTCAGAATTGTACACAACAGACTGATCATGATAAAAGTGTGTGCCAGCTGGGTCCCGCATCTGCGGACATGTGAACAAAAACAAACGAGGGTTGATTGCTGTGGCCAATTGCCAAAAATATGTCGGTCGAAAAACATGTTGCCGATCATGGTAACAGTAGATGAGACGGGTTCACCATTGTGACCAAGATTTATTCTTTTCCCAAAACTTAAAAAAACATCGTTAAGGAAATCATGTTGACAGTGACAAAGATGTCACACTGGCTTGTGATAACTGGTTTAGTTCGAAAAATAGGTTACTTTATTCTGAATGTCTTTTTAATGTCACGCAGAGATGGCAGCCATGTTTAAATTTAAGTGGTGGCCACATTGAGAATGCATAAGCATTGAGCCAAATTTCAACTTTTTCCTCGTACTCCTTGATGGTCCGGGTAAAGACATATGACAAGCTCCTTGTATACACACATCATTCCTGTACGGTGCAGACATGTGTACGATGAGAAAATAGTAAGAGTACAGAATAGGCATACTTTAAATGGGGATGTACATAATAATGGGTCGCCATTTCGTGGAAAGGATAGCAAACCCATAAATAAGTTATGATGAATGAGATAAGGAATGGTAGGAAAATACTAAAATACAGTATTTTGGACATATAAACAGATCCGATGCACTGCTGGAAACAATAGCGAAGTAAACTGTCGGTGACACGCGGGCAAGAGGAGGACAGCGCTATACGTAGAAGAGCAACATAAAGAGATGAACCTTGGTCGGTCTGTCAGAGATTACAGTCAAGAAAGGAGGCACATGATGTTAGAGCTCCGGGATCCTATGTGAAGACGACGCGGGGCATCATGATAGCGCCTTCATGGATGCTGCTAAAGACGATTAAAGAGAGTTAAACATGGGGTTGGCAGATTCGTCATCTGGAGCATATTGCTTAGAAGCTTGCCGCTCCCAGAACTCCCAAAGTGGACTAGTGCAGGCTTGTTCAAACGGGCCAAATGTAATTGGGGTCATATGTCTCATAGGCTCTGAATATGAAAAGAAGAAGAAGAAACGGCCATACTAACGATGTAGGCGCGTGTGTGTGTGTGTGTGTGTGTTTTCACGCAGACCTAGAACAATGATTGCACTGGGTCATGGCTGTGTTGGTTTTCCCAGCTTCGCAAATGTTGGCAGTCAAACAAAAAAGACGTTCTACTGTGTACTCACTCTACAATGTAGTGTCGATTCAGTCTTACTTACAAGCCAACTATTTTGATATCATATGAGTCTATTGTGTCTAAGCCCACGAAACATGGTAAAATCAGTGGTGGGTAGTTTTGAGCGAGTTGTTAGGACCGGTCTTCTAAGTAAAAGGAGATGGGTTAAAACCATATGAAAGGCATTTGTTCTTTTTTTCTAAAAAAACAAATACTTTATGCGATAAAATGGGAATGCAATAGTGAGCATCCTATAATCATTAGTCTTTTACATCTTCCCACATAACTAACAACTGGAACATTTGCTGTATTGATAGAGGTTTGTTTCCTGTCACAATTTTTCGAATGCTGAATTGCGTTCCTACGTTTTTATTCAAAGAGGAACAGCAAGCAGCAAGGTTTAAACAGTTTAATGCAATCCCCAATGTGATTTATAATTGATCGGCTAGGATATAGTATGAATACAACATCGCCCGAATGTACTAAGTAGAAACGGGAACAATGTGACTGTCATTGCTAACAGGAAGTTCAAAATCGTCGCGTTTTGTAACCCAAAACAAAGAGCTGGAATAAAGTTTCACAGAAGAGCAGGACGAAGGGATATAATGTAAACAAAAATCTATATCTAAAAGCAAACAGAACCGAGAAAAGACAAGAGAATATATGAATGCGTGCTATTATCATAGTTGAATCAATCGCAAAAAGGAGAGATGAGATGCAGAAACAACGTTTTAAGAGCACGGAACTTGCAGACACAAAGGTACAAAATAAATGTTGTAAACAGATCCCCCAAGACTGTATTCCGGTGTAAGTACAAACGAAATTGCAAAACATGGTGTATGATCCATCATAGAACCAGCTACAGCGATGTATATGCTTGAAACAAATTGTATATCATAGAGAACCATGACAATTCAAATCAACTAAAAAATGAAGACAATATATTCATAATATTCAAATATATGCTTCTTGAAATGTTTACAAAATGCAGATGAATGCTAAGAATGAGTCGACATCATCAATGACACAATAAAACCCACCAAAAGAGAAGAAAACTCTATTATAATGGGATATTTTAGCGCGAGACCCGGAAAAGACAGGACAAGAGTTGGAAACTATCTAGGAAAATACGGAAACACACACAGCGAGAGAAACGGGAACGGACGTAGACTCCTAAAAAGTTCCATCCAGCACGATGTGTTCATAACAAACACCTATTTTTCTAGCACAGTAGCTCACAGGTATACACATAGCAAAGGCTGAGGGATATGAACCAGAAAAGCTAGATTGACTTTATACTAGCCAAGAAAAATAGAGATGGACAAGTGACCGATTCAAGAGCTATTTCAAAATTGTGATGGGCTGTTGTTAAATTAAATGTAAAATTAGATGCGTATGCATCAGACAAATACCAGGGACATATAAATGTCGATGTCACGAACCAATCCGTACAACGGCTGAGGAAATGTACAGAGTTAAAAGGAGCTCATTTGGAATCACCCTGTAACTTTGAAGCAGGCCATGATTGGTTCATGCGTATTTCCATGTTTGGGGGCCGAAGACGCATCAAGTGAATTGTCTAATAGCAGCCACTTACTCATAGCGCGATGCTTGCATGTGAGTCAGCAAACTAGATCTGGAATAAGATATTATTTAAGCTGCAAATGGCGACTCTAGAAACAGACTGCAACCGTGCAGTTTATCTGAAGCAAAACACATTAAATACGAAGGCATATTCAGTTATTGACAATGGCGTTCCTAAGTCGAATGTGTCTGACCGAAAGGTGCAGTTCTCGCAGCCTCGCTGTAGACGAATTATAACACAACGTAACAATACGTTCTTATCAGTCTGTACACAGAAGAAGGAAAATATATGCTTGTTTAATTACCAATAATTCATCAATAATACCCATACGTATCAGCCTTTTCACACAAGCAAATATTTATCTTTTCTATTTTCTCTATGGGATTCTTGTTCGGGTCACACTGCACACTCAAATCACAGTATCACACATGTGATTCCAATGACACACATAATACGACAACTGTTCCCTTGCATGTAATTGGTAAGAGGAGATAGATGAACACAGTACATTCGGGTGGACACGATATACAGACGAAAATATTGACTTTAAACCGCACTACAAATGACCGGACGCAGATTGTAATGCAATAAATAAAAGTAAGCCATATACAATGTTGGACCTGTGCTCCGCGGAAAAAGGATATGCAAGAATAACTCTTCACCTAAAATGGGCGGGGGAACTAATGTCATGGTCAGGTGAAACATACTGACCAAGAACACTCTTCACCTCACCTCAGTGCTCCTGTTGTCGCAGAGTCTAGGTTTAGCTAAGTAGTTAGCCGTTGCAAAGTACTTATCTAAAGAGTTACAACGTGTATCTAGACTTTACAAGGTGAACAACATTTAAAATTTCCTCTCATAACATAACATATTATTGTTTATTTTGCAAATCAACATAAACAATATCAATACAAATAAAAAAATGCATCTAAACTAACTAAATATATATATATATACATATATATATATTAAATATATATTAAATATATTGATTGATTGATTGAGCTACATCGGAATGTGTAAGCACTAGCTTTTAATAAATCCTCCAGACTCTCGCTGTTGCACTCTCATTCTCTGAACACTCAACACGCACACACAATCAGATCACCTTCAGTTAGGTGATATGTACATCTACCTTCCATTGGTTCACGTAAACTCAGTCGATCCGTGCATACACATACACTCAGAATACACATCGTTCCGATTTTATCCTGCACAATACAACAGCCATTCAGATCTCGTACTTAGGCATTTATGTAAATTCACTATTACTTCGATCACGTCACGTGTTCTTACATTCGTATGTAATTAGATCCGGCATCATTCACTAGGTATCCTGCACGTATGGCACACATTCAGATATGTTACTGTTCACATAGTGTCCAACTTAAACACATATAGAGCGACTGACCAAAACCCGAAGTGTAGGCTGGTTCATTCACACTGCAAACGTACACGCTTACAAACTCTTGATAGCATTTCAGTCACTCTCTGAGCCAATTTGTTTGAGTTCATCTCAGCAAAGTAATTTATAGTCTCAAGCAACATCATGGTTGTCCAATAGTCTTCTGTTGGTTGTCCGACTTAGTCATCACTTAAATATGTTATAACCCCCAACTACTTGATATTGAATGGATAACCCCGAATCACTGTCACTCTAAATGTCGTAGCCACATGTTCCGGTATGTGACTGTCACCAATGACCACTACGCAAATTAGTAACGCCATAGTGGTCAGCTACGAACCCCAACCTCTTCTGTCGATACCCCCACCTTCATGTATCAGACAAAGTCTTCCACATATAACTCTCGTTTGCTTTGTTGACCTATTGTCGATACGCTGGTTGAGCTTTGCATGCATTAAGGCAACCTTTGTTCCCAGGGCCGCCAGCCTAATTTTCTCTGCCATAAACGCCCCTGCTCTAGCTGGAACTGTTGGACAGGAGACAGGCTGTGTTACAGCAGTCTGACCAGCGAGATGGAGATCGACCCTGCCAGGTCTATATTAATGAATCTGGTGGATGAACTCGCTATGCATTACTACAATGAGTACTAATGCATACCTTCTTCAACACGTAGCGGAATATGATACGCGCCACTTTGACAGACTACCAAGAAAACATCACCAAGGTTGAAAGAACTCCACATAAACATAAACAATGGTCTGAGATCGAGCGTAGGAGAAAGTCGATGACCCCCGTGAGAGTCATTGTTTAAATTGGCGCAAAGACATGAATACAATACGTCCACATTCAGTAGATGCTTTCTGATCTTCATTTCCCAAAATGGCTTGTCTTGTCATTCAGAAAGTCTAAATAAGGACACTTTTAAAGCTGAACAGCTGGATTTGACGTCCTTTGAGAACGGAAAGGAATATTCTATTTCTGTGTATTTTTGATGGAATAATTTGAAACAAAACATTGTCTTGAAATTGCAAGACTTTGTAAAGAGCACGGACATAATGGCAGGCTCTTTGTCTGTGAATACACCTGCTATGTTTATATAGAAAATAATTGTTTAGTGTAATTATGTTCATTCAGACTTTAACTCTCTCTTCCTCTCACCTCTTTCTCTTTCTTTCACACACACGCATGCATCGGAATGTACAACTAAATATCGCTGTCACAATTAATTATCGGAATGTACAAGTTAAATTCGCTATCACAATTAAGTATCCGAATTTACAACTTAAATTCGCTGTCACAATTATTAACTAAAATTCTATATCTTTGTTCTCAACTTTAAAAAATTCTCACATTTCAAAATTATAAACATTTCCGATGGCCCATTTCACAACTTAATTTCACTTTCTAGTTTTAATAATTAACGTTATTGTCCAGTTTGACAACATAAATTCCTCTGCCTTATTTCACTATTTAAATTCACTCTCTTACATATCAACTGAAATTAATTTTATAAGTTCACAACTGAATTTCCATCTTGAATTTCGTAACGTGCATTTCACATTTTTATTTCACAAATGTAAATGCCACCCTCCAAATTAACAACTGATTTCAGTATTCCATTTCTTAAATTGAATTTAATTGACCAATTTTACAACATGAATTCACTATCCCTAGCCACACCATGAATGTTACTGTCCGGTCTTCGAACCTGAATCCATTTATCTGTTTGAAACATTGAATTCAATACAATGAGGAAAAAACAACATGTACGATATTCTCGCTTTCAAACAGGTGACACTCGAGCAGGGAGTACCCCAAGGGGGAGTATTGTCACCCACACTCTTCCTGGTATATATAAACGATATTACAGAGAATATACCAAGAAGAGTCCATAGCTCAATGTTTGCAGACGATCTGGCTATGTGGACCTCTGAAAAGAATCTCACCATAGCAAGAAATCGGATGCAGACGGCCCTAACATCGCTGGAAGAGTGGGCGAACTCATGGTTGGTCAAAATAAACGAGGTGAAAACCACGTGCACAATATTCTCGCTCTCATTAAAACCCCAAAGTACCAAATTAAGTCTAAATCGCAAAATCCTGCAGCCAAACGACAACCCAACCTATCTGGGAGTCACATTTGATCGGCGCATGACATGGAAAAGTCAGATTGAGAGAAACCGAATGAAAGCCAGAGAAAGAATGGCGATCATGAGGAAACTTGCTGGCACAAGCTGGGGAGCAGACGAAGGCATACTAAAGAAACTGTACACTGGAAGAGTGAGACCAGTTCTCGAGTATGGCATTGCGGCATGGACAACCGCAGCGAAGGCGAACTTCGATAAAGTTAACAAACTTCAAAACCAAGCCATGAGAATTATAACAGGTGGCATGAAGTCAACGCCAATTGTAGAACTTGAAAAGATTACAAAACTGCAATCCATGACCGATAGAAGAGACTGCAGAGCCCAGCTGCAGTCAGAGAAACTCAGAAGACTGACGGACCATCCAATGTACCAGAGACTAAACAATTTGGGAAATGGGAAACTAAAGCGGAGAAACTTTGCAGAAATAGCCAAAGCAAAGATGCATGAAGATCCCATAAACGCACTAACAACACCAAAACCCATCACTACTGTACGAAAACCTACTTGGAGGCAGGATATATTTCCAGAGGTGGTAGAAAATATACCAGGTATTGCAAACAAAAACTGCCAGAGTGAAAAAGAAAGGAGAGACACTACCCTAAGCTTCATAACGAAAAGCTACCCAAGCATGGACTGGACCCATGCATACACCGACGGTTCTGTAACAAACACTACACAGAACGGAGGGGCAGGAGCATTCCTGAACCTACCAAATGGCAGAAACATAACACTGTCATTCGCTACTGGTAAGTACACAAGCAATTTCAGAGCAGAGGCAGAGGCACTGAGGGCGGCAGTGGAAGAAATGGTAACACACAGTGAAAATGAGAGCCATATAGTCCTGCTGACAGATGCTCTCGAAGTAGTCACAGCGCTAAAAAGCCAGAAAAACACTGAGCTTAATGACTTAAGAGCAGCACTCTGCAAACTGTGCCAGCAGTCCGCACCAAAAAGGGTAGTGGTACAGTGGGTTCCGTCACACTGCAACATCCAAGGCAACGAGGAGGCAGACAGACTGGCAAAAGAAGGTGCAAGGCTACAACAAACAGATACCAGTATGACGTACGAAGAGTCAAAACGGCTTATCAAAGCCAGATACATGACCAAATGGGAAACCGAACATACTGGTTACACCACAAACGATACCTATTATCAGTTGAACCGAAAAGAGCAGGTCGTTATCTTCAGACTTCGCACTGGCCACAACAGACTGAGGTACCACCTATTCAACAAATTGAAGATAGGGTGTACCGACAAATGCCCGTGCGGTACTGGTAAAATGACCACTGAACATCTGCTGCAGAACTGCCCGACATACGAGGATCAGAGAGAGCAGATGTGGCCATTGCCAGTGGAACTGCAAGACAAGCTCTATGGTAGTGGCGAGAGTCTCAGGATGACCGCCGCTTTTTTCGAGAAAATAATGGTTACTGTCAGACTGTGTACGCAGAAGAAGAAGAAGAATGATCGGCGCATGACATGGAACAGTCAGATAGAGAGAAACCGAATGAGAGCCAGAGGAAGAATGGCAATCATGAGGAAACTTGCTGACACAAGCAGGGGAACAGACGAAAGTATACTAAAGAAACTGTACACTGGAAGAGTGAGACCAGTTCTCGAGTATGGCATTGCGGCATGGACAACAGCAGCAAAGGCGAACTTTGACAAAATTAGCAAACTCCAAAACCAAGCCATGAGAGTTATAACAGGAGGCATGAAGTCAACGCCAATTGTAGAACTGGAAGAGATTACAAATCTGCAATCCATGACCGACATATAAGACTGCAGAGCCCAGCAGCAAGCAGAGAAACTCAGAAGACTGACAGACCATCCAATACATAAGAGACTAAATAATTTTGGAAATGGGAAACTAAAGCGGAGAAACTTTGCAGAAATAGCCAAAGCAAAGATCAGCGAAGACACTATGAACGCATTAACAACACCTGGGCCCATCCCTACTGTACGCAAACCTACCTGGAGGCAGCATATATTTCCAGAGGTGGTAGAAAATATGCCAGGTATTGGAAACAAGAACAGCCAGACTGAAAAAGAAAGAAGAGACATAACCCTGAGGTACTTAATGAAAATCTACACAATCATGGACTGGGCAGGTCGTGGTCTTCATACTTCGCACTGGCCACAATAGACTGAGGTACCACCTATTCAATAAATTGAAGATAGGTGGCACTGACGAATGCAGGTGCGGTACTGGAAAAATGACCGCTGAAAATCTGCTGCAAAACTGCCCGACATACGAGGATGAGAGAAAGCAGATGTGGCCATCATCAGTGGCAACACTAGACAAGCTATATGGCAGTGTCGACAGCCTCAGGATTCCTGCTGCTTTTTTAGAAAAAAATAAAGGTTAACCTCTGACAGCGTTCGAAGAAGAAGAAGAATGCAATACAACATTAATTCCAATGCATATATTACAACCTGTGTTCCACTTTTCCAGCTTCACATGAATGTTCCATAACATATGTTTCCTCTCCCCATTAGCAATAGTCATGGAACAAATTTCATTTTCATGTATTGGTAACTAATATCAAAGTAATCGATACTGTTTTTACTCATTTTGACTAAATGCATTGCCCACATGATTTATAAGTAACACATGTTTCCTTACCGATTTAAATCAAGTTAGTTTGTGTAAATGACTAGTAAATTGGCCAATTATGTGATAGCTAGAGAGATATGCGTGTTAATGTTGGAGAATAATGTCTGACATATATGTTGCACTGATTGTGACGTCGGCGTACATTCCCCTTAGTGTTGCTTTAAATTCTATGGTTATAAGGATGGTGCTTAATTTACAGTTACATTGACAGCATCAAGTCGGTTCTGAAGGCCTTGAAGATCATCTCATACAAAGAAAATGAGACATTCTTGGGGAGGGCGATCAAGAACAACATCACTGCCCACGAGATAATTGTCACCTTGCAATCGACCCCTGGACATTGTTGGCTTCTAGGGAACGGGATGGCCGACAGATTGGCAAAAACATGAGATTCGAAACTCCAATTGGATAAACCCTGAAGTTACCTCACATTAAAACGAATTATTAATACTCGGGGAACCTGGATGAACAGGTGGACGAAGGAAACAACATGTCGGGGTGTATTTAGCGAAATGTCAAGACCAACAATTAATTATGACATACATAAACTACATAGAAGGGATCAAAGTCGAATCTTTCAGTTCCGAAAATAACATACCTAAGTTGATAGCTACTTGAACCGCATCAATTCCCATCATCTGCTATTGTGCAGACATTGCTCTTATCCTGATGAAACGTTTTCTCGACATCTACTCATTGAGTGCAAGGAGTTTGCCGGAATGAGGAAAAGAAGATTCTCACAAGCACAGCCTACAAATACCAACACACTGTACGGATCAGTGAAACAGCTG
Organism: Ariolimax columbianus; assembly: GCA_036924085.1. Classification (NCBI taxonomy): domain Eukaryota; kingdom Metazoa; phylum Mollusca; class Gastropoda; order Stylommatophora; family Arionidae; genus Ariolimax; species Ariolimax columbianus. Next base: position 151,914,220 of record JAVGWX010000002.1, on the reverse strand, counting down.
ATGACGGCCTGCATGTACATATTTGTCATATATATTAGAATGATATTGGCCTGCTAAGAGCAGGCTTGCTCTGAAACTATGGGATAATAACAAACAAACAAAACAAACAGACAACATCAAGCTAGAACTGTTGAGTAAGCGTCTGCGTTTCATTGTCAGAGCAAGCACTCAAATTGGTATGCCAATATAACTTCCACAGCACGGCAATGTGGAGAATATCTGAAAGTGACCTAATATACGACAGACGAACGCAGTAAATAGAAATATTGTTTTATTTTGAATAAGTTAATACTCAGGAAATTCTGTAACACGAGACAGTAGTCGACGATTGCCAAATGTTTAGGGATCAGCAACGGCGTTAATGACACTGCAGACGACTTATAGCCCCCAGGAAGTTGACAGTTGACCGTTAGCAACAACCGCAGTAATGATTATTCTGATAGCAAATATGACAAATTTAAAGTAGTTCATGAACCCAAAACTTTGGACGAAGTGCAAATGCCATTGCAGGCTGTCATCTGTGAGAATGTCAAATCCGTGACTACAAATGTTGAGGCAAGCATTATGAGTGTCTTGGTGGTTAAGCGGATAGAGGGATTATTTATCATAAAATATGTGCTATGTTTTTGTCTCAGGTGTAGTACAGTCCAGTCTAAGCAATGTAAATAAGTACTTGACTTAGGGTCACCGAAAGCAACGTAGCACATACAATCAATGTAACAATCTCATTTGTTTAAAACATGACATATTCGATACTTCATCTACAATGAGAAAAACTCCCAAGTCAACACCGTCTTTTAGAATAGTATAATTTTTTTAGTTGCAGAACAGCAAAGCATATGTATCTAGCAATGAAGGTCCCGGGTTTGTGCCCATGTCGCTGTACTGTCTAGTCTACCCTAATGGCAAAGGATACCTGGCTGACCGCACAGGAACGCTATGGAGCGATGATAATAACGTGGTTGTCTAGCATGATAAGATGCTTTAACATCATAAAATGGCGTCTCTAACATTTGATCGTCTGCAGAATTGCTTGAAATTGAACACCAAATGGCAGAAAAATAACACTGTCATTCGCTACTGGTAAGTACACAAGCAATTTCAGAGCGGAGGCAGACGCACTGAAGGCGGCAGTGGAAGAAATGGTGACACATAAAGAAAATGAAAGCCATACAGTCCTGCTTACAGATGCTCTAGCCGTAGTCACAGCGCTAAAAAGCCAGAAAAACACTGAGCTTAATGACTTGAGCAGCACTCTGCAAACTGTGCCAGCAGTCTGCACCAAAAAGGGTAGTGGTACAGTGGGTCCCATCACACTGCAACATCCAAGGCAACGAGGAGGCAGACAGACTGGCAAAAGAAGGTGCAATACTACCACAAACAGATACTAGTATGACGTACGAAGAGTCAAAACGGCTTATCAAAGCCAGATACATGACCAAATGGGAAACCGAACATACTGGTTACACCAAAAACAATGCCTATTACCAGTTGAACCGAAGAGAGCAGGTCGTTGTCTTCAGACTTCGCACTGGCCACAATAGACTGAGGTACCACCTATTCAACAAACTGAAGATAGGTGGTACCGACGAATGCTCGTGCGGTACTGGTAAAATGACCGCTGAAAATCTGCTGCAGAACTGCCCGACATACGAGGATCAGAGAGAGCAGATGTGGCCATCACCAGTGGAACTGCAAGACAAGCTCTATGGCAGTGGCGACAGCCTCAGGATGACCGCCGCTTTTTTTGAAAAAATAATGGTTACTGTCTGACTGCGTACGAAGAAGAAGAAGCACACTAAAGTCCCTGTACTCATAACATGTTATGGGAGTTTAGGTGGAAATGTAGATAAAGTGGCTACCTCACACAGTTTGGCAGTACATATCTCATTCACGGTGCTCTCTCCGTTCATTTGTAAACGGATAACTGACTATTTATGGGAAACTAGAAGGACCTGTCAACATATCTCAGGAACAACAACACGAGCACGGGATATGATATGGACATGTCAACACACCTGACGAACAATCAAACAAACATGGGTAAGTAAGTGGACCAACCAACACACCTCACGAACAATCATACATGCATGGGTGGGTAAGTAAGTGAACCCACCAACACACCTGACGAACAATCATACACACATGGGTAGGTAAGTTGACCCACCAACAAACACCACGAACAATTATGCAAGCATTGGTAAGTAAGTGGACCCACGAACACACATTCTGAACAATCATACAAACATGCGTAAGTAAGTGGACCCACCAACACACATTCTGAACAATCATACAGACATGGGTAAGTAAGTAGACTCACCAACACACATAATGAACAATCATACAAATACGGGTAAGTAAGGGACCAAATACACATCACGGACAATCATTCAAGCAAGTGTAAGTAAGTGGACATACAAGCACACATCATAAACAATCATACACACATGGATAAGTAAGTGGACCTACCAACGCATGTCACGAACAACAATGCACGCTCAGAATAGCCGATAACAATGTGTTCCGCAGCGGCATCGCCTGTCGTTGATATGGCTTAGGTGTTAATATGGTCACACTATTGACATCTGTACGTTTTTTTGTCGCTGTAAAAAGATCGGATCGTATCCACGGCTTGTATTCACCTAGAAAAGTGTATATGATCCACCATAGTTAGAAACGGTAAGGAGGCGACAACGTAAGTTGAGCATAGACCAAGAGACCGTAAGCTGACATCTGATCAAGGAGATAGTAAGCTTGATTTCTGACAACTCGAGAGTAAGCTGGACATGACCACGAGAGAGTAAGCTGGTCATCTGACAACGCGACAGTAAGCTGGATTTCTGACAACTCGAGAGTAAGCTGGATTTCGGACAACGCGAGAGAAAGATGAATTTCTGACAACGCGAAAGTAAGCTGGATTTCTGACAACGCGAGAGTAAGTTGGATATGACCACGAGAGAGTAAGCTTGTCATCTGACAACGCGAGAGTAAGCTGAACATGCCCGCAAGAGAGTAAGCTGGAAATCCCAGCACGAGAGAGTAAGGTCTACATCCGATCACGTATGAGTAAGCCCGACAAGACCAATGAAAGCATGCTGTGCATCTGGCCTCGAGAGTGTAAGCTGGAAATCCGACCACGAGAGACTAACCTGATAATGGCCACGAGAGAGAAAGCTGGACATGACCAATAGAGAGTAATATGTACATTCCAGCACAAGATAGCAAGTTTTACATGACCAAAAGAGAGTAAGTTCTACATCCGACCACTTATGAGTTCTGTTGTTCATTCATCACGAGTAATCGAACCTTTACTTTTTTTTCCCTAGTCAGTCCTACCAGTCAAAAATTAGGTAAATCCGGCTTGTGGATGGGTGCGGAAATGTCAGACTAGTCCGATTTGGGTCTGCATGCTCGCATTCAGTGAAAGCATGGAACGTTCTTTTCGCGAGACGGTGATTATAATTATCAGCGAATCCATGCATCTAATTCGCTTTATTGCTCAGCCAGGAGTCCCGTAACTGACGCAGCTTTTTGACTAGTTTAGCTTGTCAGCAGACTTACGCTCTCCGATCGCCGACGTCACACGACTCGACCATGTTAGTACTGGATAAATGAAAAGAGAATGACTTGCGCGATAATTTTATTTAAGTGAGTAAGGTTTGTGGATTGTATCGTACTCACTCTCTCGCCCGAGTTCAATTTTAACCAGTGGCAAGACAATTCAAGACGACTGGATATGAACTCGGGTGCAATGGATGACCAACCTGCATAAGTGCCTAGCCGTGTTATGTGTGGTCCACACCGCTCAGCACATTTGCTGTCGTGGTAGCCTGATGACGAGTTTCCTGCTGAGCTGGCTGGGCTTGAGCAGGGCAGGGCACATCTAAAAAAATACTTTCCCTGTTCTTTGCTTCCTACCTTTTTCTTGTACCACCTGTCCTTCCCATTTTCTTTATGTACGTTTGTGTGGGTCTCTCACTGACACGGGCTCCGAGGTAGACAAGACGTCTTGTCACCTCCAATGGTAAAGAGTCACCTTGAACTCATTTGAGTTTTGGAAGAAGATGAAATATCACAGAATATCCTAAGTTGACGTGTCAGCGGCCAGGAAGTGAATATGTACCTGTATAACGTATGAGTAAGCTGGACATGACCACAAGAGAGCATGCTAGACATCTAACCACGAGAGAGTAACCTGACCATGGCAACGAGAGAGTAAGACGGACACTCGACCACCTGAGAGTAAGCTGGACATGACCACAAGAAAGTAAGCTGGACAACTGACCACGGAACATGTCCACGGAAAGAAAACTTAAAAATGAGTCTTTACTACGTCGATTGCAATGTGTGATATAGGAATAATTTTACCATCACATTTTGCAATTGGCAAATTAATCGGACCTATTGCTCCTTGCACTTCGTGAATTACGGTCGAAACTAGATTATACATGCTCCAGCAGCTCATGTTGTGGTGATGTTGTTGTTGTTGTTACTTAATGCCCACAATGAGTATGTTCGCTCTTTCATGCAAAAGTGACGTTAAATGGCATTTTGTAGTAGCTTTCCTCAGATCTCAAGAGTGCTGATAAAGGTTCAGCGTAGTCCTTTAGGTGGTTGTACAGTGATTTGCTGCATTTTCGTGATGTTCAGTAATACTGCGATCACGTTGATTCACATCTCGTCAGCCAGACAGCTTCGAAAACAGCCTCGTTCCGGGGAATGCTACATGGAAGAGAGTTAGTGATCTTGGTTAGTATATTATGCCAGACCCTGGCTCGACGCTCTTTTCAGAATGTTGCACCTGACTGGTCTAGCGTCTCAGTTCCCCATTGCGTTGTTGTGGAAGTCACCTGTACATGAGTTAAGTTAACTCTGACGACATTAATTTGGTGCCAGGCTACAGTGACTCTTCTTTCATGCCAAAGCAAACTATAAAGATTCGTCAGAGTCGTTCAGACTGTAGTGCACTTGTGTGACTCGTCGATATGATCCTGTGTTGATCCCCATATCGACGGCCATACTGGGCACAACCCGTTTCCGGCGAGCACGGACGCCCACGTGAGGTGCATGTCGTAAAGTTTCGTTCTCCTGTCCCCCCTGTTCGTTATTAGCTCCCCCGCTCCAGGAGTATTCTATCAATCCTGTCTCTGCCTATACTTAGCTCACCCGCTCCAGGAGTATTCTATCAATCCTGTCTCTGCCTATACTTAGCTCACCCGCTCCAGGAGTATTCTATATATCATGTCTTTTCCTGTCCTTACCTCACCCGCTCCAGGAGTATTCTATCAATCCTGTCTCTGCCTTTCCTTAGATCATCCGCTCCAGTAGTATTCTATCTATCCTGTCTCTGCCTGCCCTTAGTTCACCCGCTCCAGGAGTATTCTAACAATTCTGTCTCTGCCTCCCCTTAGTTCACCCGCTCCAGGAGTATTCTAACAATTCTGTCTCTGCCTCCCCTTAGTTCACCCGCTCCAGGAGTATTCTATCATGTCTTTTCCTGTCCTTACCTCACCCGCTCCAGGAATATTCTATCAATCCTGTCTCTGACTGTCCTTAGCTCACCCGCCCCAGGAGTATTATATCAATCCTGTCTCTGCCTGCCCTTTGTTCACCCGCTCCAGGAGTATTATATCAATCATGTCTCTGCCTTTCCTTAGTTCACCCGCTCCAGGAATATTATATCAATCCTGTCTTTTCATGTCCTTACCTCACCCGCTCCAGGAGTATTATATATATCATGTCCCACCTGCCTGCCCTTAGCTCACCCGCTCCAAGAGTATACTCAGATGTAAAGGAAAAGCTCAGATATATGTTACCTGTACCATTAACAATAATTATGGATAAATATAAAAGTCTTATGAGAACACTTAAGGAAAAAAAAGTTTAGAAAGGTCACAATGATGGGCATTTTAGAAAGAGCAGATGGGTCAGACTATCTAGATAGCAAAATAATAGGTGTCAACCTTAGGTTACAGGTGATGTGTGCGGACATGGGAATGGAATTTATTGATGTTAAAGTAGACAAAAGTAAAATGTTAGATAGGAGAGGTTTACATCTAAATGAGATAGGACAGCATGTTGTAGCAAAGTATATGTTCTATCATTGTGTTAGAAATTTAAACTAGTTAGGCCTATGAAGTATGCGACTAAAGATAGGCCTACAATAGGGTGCTATAGAGGATGTAGTCAAAGGGGTAATTTGGTGTCAGGGAAGTTTGAAATACATAGTAGAAAAGCAAACACTAAAATGATAAAGCAGAAGCAAAAAGAGGAAACCAACAACATTACAAACTAAAATGTTTTTATGCAAATGTGAGAAGCATAGTAAATAAAAGATAAGAATTGGAACTGTATGTAGAAGAAGAAAATCCAGATATAATAATGTTAACAGAATCATGGACATATGAGGAGATTGCAGATAGTGAACTTGAAATTGAGGGATATACAATGTTAAGGAAAGATAGGATAATTGGAGACAAGACTAAGGGAGGTGGCGTTTTATTATACTGTATAAATTATGTTAATATAACGATCAAAGATTATTTATCATGTGGTAACAAAAATGAAAGTGTATGGGGAGAAATAGAAAGTGGGGGTGAAAAAACAGTGATTGGAGTGTGCTATAGATGTCCATCAAGTCAAAAAAAGGAAGATGAGGAGCTGATTAGTAGTATAGCAAAGGCAAGTAAAGGGAAATTATTATTAATGGGAGATTTCAACTAACCAGAAATAAAATGGGATATGGCAGAAGCACTTGTAGAGTCAAAACCTTTTGTTACGTGCATAACTGACAATTTTTTAATTCAACATGTAGAAGCAGCCACCAGCGGCAAAAACATACTCGACCTAGTTTTTACCACAGAGGAAAATATGATTGAAAACGTTACCGTTGGCGAACTGTTTGGCTCAAGTGACCATCAAATCATCCGTTGGGATCTTATTGCAGGGAAAGAAGTAAACATAAACACGCGAACATACGACTACTCTAAGGCAGATGTTAAGAGGATGAAAGAGGCAGCGAACCACATAATCTGGAAAGATATTATTGTAGGAACAGATGTTGAACAGGAGTGGGAAAGTTTTAAAACAGTTCTAGAAACGCTAAAAGAGGAATGTGTTCCATGTAGGGAGGTAAACCCCAAGCGTAAAAAGTGGATAACTAGATTTGTAGTGAAATGTAGAAGAGCAAAAAATAAAGCATGGCAAAAATATATAGAGGCAGGTAAATCAAAAGAAACATATGTAAAATATTTGGACAAGCAGAACATATCTCAGAAAGCGAATAAAACAGCAAAAATAGACTTTGAAAAAAAACTTGCTCAGAGGATCAAGACTGACAGTAAAAGCTTCTTTTCTTATGTTAGAAATAAACAAAGAACGAAAGACAAAGTAGGCCCTCTCATAGACAGTACAGGGAAAATAATAAGTGAGAATAGGGAGGCTGCTAATCTGCTCAATCAGTACTTTGGCACAGTCTTCACAAAGGAGGACTGCTCCGAGATCCCAGAGCCTATAGATATTTTTCAAAGAGACATGGATACAGCGGGATTAAGATCAATCTGTATTACAGAGGAAATGGTTTTTAAAAAATTGGAGGGGTTGAAAGTGAATAAATGTCCAGGTCAAGATGATATTCACCCAAAATTGCTGTATGAAATTAGAAACCAACTAGCAAAACCATTGGCTATATTATGTTCTCAATCACTTACAAAAGGGATTGTTCCACGGGATTGGAAAGATGCAGGAGTGATCCCCTTATTCAAAAAAGGCAAAAAATCAGATCAGGCAAATTATAGACCGGTGAGTTTAACGAGCATAGTCTGTAAATTGTTAGATTCTATAATCAAAGAAAACATTGTAATGCATTTAGAAAAATTTAATCTAATTAGAAATAGTCAGCATGGGTTTACTAGAGGGAGATCATGCTTAACAAATCTATTAGAATTCATGGAGGAGGTTACTAAAATCATAGATAAAGGGGAGCCAGTGGATGTTATTTATCTATACTTTGCAAAGGCCTTTGATAGAGTACCTCATCAAAAATTATTTCGAAAGTTAAAATCACATGGAATAGGTGGCGAAGTTGCCAAATGGATTGAAAATTGGTTAACGGGAAGAAGGCAGAGGGTGGGCATAAATAAGGAGTACTCTGAGTGGAGTGAAGTGAAAAGTGGTGTGCCACAGGGCTCGGTTTTGGGACCAATTTTGTTCTTGATATATATAAATGATCTGGACATTGATATGAGATCCATGATTGCAAAATTTGCTGATGACACAAAACTATGCAGTAGTGTGTCATCTATAGCGGAAGTGGATATATTGATGTCGGATTTAGATAACATTCGAGAATGGTCTGTAAGCTGGCAAATGGAGTTTAATGTAGATAAATGTACAGTCATCCACATGGGTAGATCCAATATGGAACATAATTACAGAATGGGAGAAAACAATATTAGAAAGATAGATAAGGAAAGGGACCTAGGGGTTATAATAGATCATACAGGAAAGGTGAGTGAGCAAGTTAAGGTAGCAGTGAAAAAGGCAAATGCAATGTTAGGTATGATAAAAAGAAATATTAAACATAGGAAGCAAGGAAATGATCGTCAAACTGTATAAAGCTTTAGTTAGACCTAGATTGGAGTACTGTGTACAGGTGTGGAGTCCTTATCATAGAGGGGACATAAACATGCTAGAAAGAATACAAAAAAGAGCGACAAAAATGATAGTGGGATTTCAGAATTACAGTTATGAGGAACGACTCAGAAAAACCGGCCTACAGTGTCTCGAAGAGAGAAGAATTCGTGGTGACTTAATACAGGTTTATAAGATGATCAGAGGAATCGATAAATTAGACTATAACAAGTTTTTTAAAATACAGCCACGTACAATAACACGAGGGCATAGCTACAAGCTGATTAAAGAGAGGTCCAGGTTGGATATTAGGAAATATTTTGTTAGTCAGAGAGTTGTGTCTGCTTGGAATGCATTGCCAGGGTAGGTAGTGGAGGCAGGGACAGTTAATGCATTTAATAATAAACTGGATGCGCATAGATTTTAGAGCAAGGTGATGTAAATGTAACTGGTTGTATACAGATTCTGCAGGGTCTTCTAAACCAGTATAAAGATGTTAAGTTAAGTTATGTTAAGTTATTAACAATTGCAGTTTAGAAACATGTTCTTCACATTAGAGCAAACAAAGTTAATGATTCATATTGCTTGGAAACCGACTTTCTATAAATGAGGCTAGCTGTTTCACTGACATTTTAGCACAACAGGTAAATGCATAAATACGGATCCTGGGGTTCCTTACTGAGGAGGAACGAAAGAAGAAAACATTAATCGGTAAATAGCTTTCGCTGGAGCCTTTTGTTTGAACGAGTATGCTTTCTAACCATGGCAGATGACATTTTTATTCTTCGTCATCGTTTTTGTCTTCGTCTTCGTCATCGTCATCGTTATCGTCTTCGTCATCGTCATCGTCTTTGTCTTCGTCTTCTGCTCCTACTTCTACTCCTACTCCTACTTGTACTTGTACTTGTACTTTTACTTTTATTTGTATTTCTTCTTCTTCTTTTTCTTCTACTTCTACTTCTACTGCTTCTTCTTCTTCTTCTTCTTCTTCTTCTTCCTTTTCTTCTTCGTTTTCTTCTTTTTCTTTTTTTACTTCTTTTCATTGTTTTTTCTTCTTGTACTTCTTTTAATTCTTCTACCAGTCTTCGTCTTCTTCTTCTTCTACTTCTCCTCCTCTTTCTTCTTCTTCTTTTTCTTTTTCTTCTTCTTCTTCTGCCCCTTCTTCTTCGGCATCTTCTTCGTGTTAATATAAATACTATTATTATTGTTATTATTATTACTATTTTTATTATTGAAATATTAGTAAACTTGAATACAGGTTTATAGTTAGACATATTAGTGCCTGATGACAGATATCCAAATACTATTCGTTTGTGCTGCCACTCCATCTGGTTAGCCTTTAGAAGAAGCTTCCTCGTGTCATCTCTGATTTCCTTTTCGGACACGCATTTGACTATAGTAATACGTTTGTGGCTTTCTCTGCTCAGGGAGAGTGTAACTGGGGTGGCCAACACTCAGCCATTCCTCTATTGGCATTTAGCCCACCAGCAATGTAGGACCTGCAGTACGTGTTTGGTAGGCATGACTACATGACTACTCCAACCATGAACTCTAGGAGGAATATCCACATCGATGCTTTTATTGTTTATATTATTATAATTATTTGTGTTATTATTATTGTAATTATTGTTCGTATTGTTTTTAATGTTGTCATTATTAATGGTGTTATACTATTATTATTTGTATTATTATTGTAATTATTGTTGGTATTGTTTTTAATGTTGTCAATTATTAATGGTGTTATAATATTATTATTTTTATTATTATTGTTATTACTATTAATCTCAATTGTATTGTAGTATTTCTCTTACGTCATCGTGATTTGTAACATAATCTTCATGTATTGTATACGTGCAGTGGCAATGTATCAGGTTATATTGGCATTAAATGACCGAACCACTTCATGCTCACTTTTGTTATCTAGTCAGCACAAGGACTAGATATAACACTTTTTTATAATGGCATGATTTCTGATTACATATCTACTGACACTATTAGTAGGGGAGGGGGGAGGGGGCTTCATTCTAATCATTTGCTGGTCACATTGTTATGAAACAATTCGACTTGAATGAGGAACGGGTTCTCTACAGTCTTCTAAACCAGTTAAGTTTAGTTAAGTTAAGTTAAGTCATTATTATTACTATTATGTATTTCTAATAGAGAATGCCACATCCTGTTTAATATTAACTAATTTATAACACTTGCCTAAACCTTGCCTTATTTATTGTACTGTGTGGCCCAATATAATACAGTATTTGGTTTGTCTTTTAAGAATTAATGAAATGCATTAATTTTGTTCATTTATAAACTGGACACAATATATTTTAGGGAGACGTTTAGATGAAACCATTGGTTCAAAATGTTAGAAACTGTCATAAGTAAAGGAAAATAGTTGCTAAGGGACAATAGCTATGTTCCGACATCCGTTAGCTTTATGTAAACACCAATGTGTCCCATGCTTTCGTCTATGAATGAGCTACTGCGATTAATAAGACACCTCTAGTGCTATATTTTTGGGTAGTCCCGAATTGGAACGAAACATAAAACTGTAACCTTCCAGGCATCATGTAGCAGTTGACTAAAGAGGTTTGTGCATGGTGCCGACAGCCAGACCTTGTAAAATCATTGCAATTGAAAAGATATGTGCACATGTTTCCTGTTAAGGTACTGGCATTAGTTGTGGCTCTATGATTCACTTAAACCGGCAGCGGGAATCATTTTCAAGTCTCTTTCAAACTACAGACTCAATTTTTGGTTATATCAGGACGTATGGATCGTAAAAAAACAGTCAGTGCACCATCATTAATACTCGATCATTTCATTCAGCATCCAGTCATAAGTACTAAATCAGTTTAGTCAGCATCCAGTCATAAATACTCTATAATATCAGTCACCATTCAGTCATAAATACTCGATCAGTTCACAGTCACCTCGCAATATAAGGTTGATATTAATGTTGGGTAAAACGATTTGATTCCCCTACCTCGTGTCTCCCTCGGCTACCAGGAGTGATCCCCTTATTCAAAAAAGGCAACAAATCAGATCCAGCAAATTATAGACCGGTGAGTTTAACGAGCATAGTCTGTAAATTGTTAGAGTCAATAATCAAAGAAAACATTGAAATGCATTTAGACAAATTTAATCTAATTAGAAATAGTCATCATGGGTTTACTAGAGGGAGATCATGCTTAACAAATCTATTATAATTAATGGAGGAGGTTACTAAAATCATAGATAAAGGAGAGCCAGTGGATGTTATTTATCTAGACTTTGCAAAGGCATTTGATAGAGTACCTCATCAAAGATTATTTCGAAAGTTAAAATCACATGGAATAGGTGGGGAAGTTGCCAAATGGATTGAAAATTGGTTAACGGGAAGAAGGCAGAGGGTGGGCATAAATAAGGAGTACTCTGAGTGGTGTGAAGTGAAAAGTGGTGTGCCACAGGGCTCGGTTTTGGGACCAATTTTGTTCTTGATAATTATAAATGATTTAGACATTGATATGGGATCCATGATTGCAAAATTTGCTGATGACACAAAACTATGCAGTAGTGTCTCATCTAAAGCGGAAGTGTATATATTGATGTCAGATTTACATAAAATTCGAGAATGGTCTGTAAGCTGGCAAATGGAGTTTAATGTAGATAAATGTACAGTCATCCACATGGGTAGATTCAATATGGAACATAATTACAGAATGGGAGAACACAATATTAGAAAGAGAGATAAGGAAAGGGACCTAGAGGTTACAATAGATCATACAGGAAAGGTGAGTGAGCAAGTTAAGGTAGCAGTGAAAAAGGCAAATGCAATGTTAGGTATGATAAAAAGAAATATTAAACATAGGAAGCAAGGAAATGATCGTCAAACTGTATAAAGCTTTAGTTAGACCTAGATTGGAGTACTGTGTACAGGTGTGGAGTCCTTATCATAGAGGGGACATAAACATGCTAGAAAGAATACAAAAAAGAGCGACAAAAATGATAGTGGGATTTCAGAATTACAGTTATGAGGAACGACTCAGAAAAACCGGCCTACAGTGTCTCGAAGAGAGAAGAATTCGTGGTGACTTAATACAGGTTTATAAGATGATCAGAGGAATCGATAAATTAGACTATAACAAGTTTTTTAAAATACAGCCACGTACAATAACACGAGGGCATAGCTACAAGCTGATTAAAGAGAGGTCCAGGTTGGATATTAGGAAATATTTTGTTAGTCAGAGAGTTGTGTCTGCTTGGAATGCATTGCCAGGGGAGGTAGTGGAGGCAGGGACAGTTAATGCATTTAAGAATAAACTGGATGCACATAACTTTTAGAGCAAGGTGATGTAAATGTAACTGGTTGTATACAGACTCTGCAGGGTCTTCTAAACCAGTATAAAGACGTAAAGTTAAGTTTAGAAAACTTGACTTGTCACAGCATCCTGGTCAACGAGGTAGGGGTGGTACTGTAATACTCAAAGTGGTCTCTCATATACATCATCCAAGGAGACCGCAAGTTCAGCCACTTAGTATCCCTCGGGTTGTAAGAAGGTTCATGTAACCAGTTACGAAATAAAACAACAACAATCAGCTCAAACGTACAGCCATGGACGGTAGGGACATATCCCTATGCTGTGCTCATGTCAGTGTCGACATACTGAACAGACACACACTAGTACGCTTCCATTGCCTGCTTCACCTCTTCGCACATGTGGACTAAATAATAGTAATAATAGTTTTCCATCGCAAGCACCGATGGCGACATAATCAGCTTCATGGTTCTTAGTTCTTAGTCCACCTACACCTACAGGGGCAGATGCACCTGTGCATGTTCCAGCTCTAGTAATAGATAACTGTAGCCTGGAGAAATATTTCCTGCTTAGCTGGTTAGGCTCGAGGAGCGTAATACTCCGCGGCGTTGGGACAATCGTTTACTGAGGGTTGTTAACTGCTATCATCTTAATAGACTCAAGCTCTAGAGCAAAGCAGACCCGCAGCCTGTTATGCGCCATCTAAGCTGCTCTAATTAAACCACCTAACCATTGTTGATGTTATACCATGTCACACAGTTAGTCGCCTCTTACGACATGGTCTCTGTGAGGCAGTGGTGCTATTATTTTCCTTGCCATACACACATACCGCGGCAAACCACTCGCTTTAGGTCAGTTTAACGTCTTTCTTGTCCCATTTTGAGTCCGTTAACATCTGTTTTGTCCCATTTTGAGTCAGTCAATGTGTCCATATTGTCCTATTTTGAGTCAGTGATCTTCTCTTTCTTGTGCCATTTTGAGTCAGTGAACTTATCCTTCTTGTCCCATTTTGAGTCAGTTAACTTATCCGGTTTGTCCCATTTTGATTCAGTCAACTTGTCCCATCTTGAGTCAGTCAACTTGTCCTTCTTGTTCTATGTTGACCCCTTACAAAGAATATATCACCATTACATATTGATCCCCCTTAGCATTTTATGAGGTCCTGCAGTTGTGATTTCTGTAGTCATTTGATTTACACAAAGAGGTTACTACCCCAAAGCTTCGCTGAATTCTAAGACAGGTTGCTTGGAGGTCATAATGTAGAATCTGGCTCAACAAACACAAGAAACATTGTTGATTAACATGTGATAAACAAAATACATAACACGTTAGATTTGCTTATTACTGGGCTGGCCGTTGCTGATCACTGCTCTATACAAACAAAACTCAGTGGTTCCCAACCTGTCAGGTTTTCATGCGCATATTGTTAACCTTCACCACGCCCTGTGCTCCACGTGATGCCATATACAGAAAGTTTTTTATTTAAAAGTTTCCTTACGGATAGCTCTGTGGGCTGCCAAACGCCAGTGGCGTTAGTATCGTTTTTAAACATCCAGGTTAATGTTATTGACACGGCCTACTATACATGTATTTTAACCATCGTGTAGAGTCGTAGATAGAAATTTAAATTCCACAAACTAATTCACGAAACACAAATACAGCATCTGCGTATTGCTGCAAAATGTGTTCTCAGATGACTGTAAAGACGAATCCTGGAACGGCATACCCTGCCACGGTCAGGGCACACGTGACGAGAGATGGATGTGGAATACTCGTGAGTATTGTTTTTATCTGGCAACACACTTTTACTGAGCATTCGCGATGGCTTTACTCTCTGCTTATTCTTCTTCTTCATCGATCAACTGATGCTATGCTTCTATTCCGGTGAGGTTTACCAATGAGACTGTGCGTTTCAGGTCTTTGCCGGTCCGCCACAAGTTTTCGAGCATGGTCGCTCCTACAGGCCAGACTGCCTTAATTGTGTCTACATAGGTAACGCATTCTTGCATACTATGTTCTGATATTTGCTTAAGTGCTCCGCAATCGTACTTGGCAGTGTCTCTGAGACCTATTCTGTGGAGGTGGGCTTTGAGTCTACAATGCCCAAATTCTGAATCTCAAGATATGTGTCTACCCATCTCTGCCAAGGTTGTTAATGCTGTCATTCTCTGCCTTGTATTATTTGTGCTAGTCTCTCCATTATGTCCCCATAATGCGTTTTATGAGTGTCTTTGCTTCTTTACAGCGATGTGCAAGGGGAGTATGTGTGCCTCCACTTCTGGATATTGCGAGCTGCTTTCTCGTTACCAGGGATCCCATAGTTGGCCGGAATTCATTAAATGTGTTTTTGAAACAGCAATCATATGTTGTATTTTATCTCATGTGACAGTCTATCTTGTTTTGGGTTTTAGATGGCTTGGCGTACACTCTTAGAGCCTGTTTGATTGGACGTTTTCCTTGTTGTTATGTTTTGGATGATAAGAATCGAAATTGTTGTGTGAACATGTCTTGCTTCAGCTCTGAAATTGGTACACGTCTCTCCTGTTGGTACACGTCTCTCCTGTTGGTACACGTCTCTCCTGTTGGTACACGTCTCTCCTGTTGGTACACGTCTCTCCTGTTGGTACACGTCTCTCCTGTTGGTACACGTCTCTCCTGTTGGTACACGTCTCTCCTGTTGGTACACGTCTCTCATGTTGGTACACGTCTCTCCTGTTGGTACACGTCTCTCCTGTTGGTACACGTTTCTCCTGTTGGTACACGTCTCTCCTGTTGGTACACGTCTCTCCTGTTGGTACACGTCTCTCCTGTTGGTACACGTCTCTCATGTTGGTACACGTCTCTCCTGTTGGTACACGTCTCTCCTGTTGGTACACGTCTCTCCTGTTGGTACACGTCTCTCCTGTTGGTACACGTCTCTCCTGCTGGTACACGTCTCTCCTGTTGGTACATGTCTCTCATGTTGGTACACGTCTCTCATGTTGGTACACGTCTCTCCTGTTGGTACACGTCTCTCCTGTTGGTACACGTCTCTCCTGCTGGTACACGTCTCTCCTGTTGGTACATGTCTCTCATGTTGGTACACGTCTCTCCTGTTGGTACACGTCTCTCCTGTTGGTACACGTCTCTCCTGTTGGTACACGTCTCTCCTGCTGGTACACGTCTCTCCTGTTGGTACATGTCTCTCATGTTAGTATGTAGTGATTTTTTATGTCGCAATTGGTGTGTTTGATGTACACTCCACTGCCTCCCCTTGTATTGCTTACCGTGGAAGATCCATCTGTGTACACGCGAATCCAAGAGTTGCTAGGGTACTGTCTCTTGAGCTCCTGTATAACATGTTTTTTTTTTCTCTGATGCCGACTGCTATCTTTTCTTCGTTAACCATGGAACCTCCTAATTATTTTGGACCGGTTCTGGCTCGTGACCAGGGTTCTGGAATGAGTGCTTCGCACTTTTTAGTTTCAGTTTAAGGGATATCTGGATGTTTTGTTTGGATTTCTCTGGCCAGATGGTTGTGGTTTTTCCTTAGTAGTCTGTTTTTTGTTTTCTCTTGGAACTTCTGGTGCAGTGGATGATCACGTAACATCTTTAGTTTTTCAAACTGAGTAGGGGATTTATATTAACTCCTTAATTCAAGGGGCCCAACATGTGCTGTTTTTCCCAGCTCAGTAATTAGAGTGCTTTTCAATGCCCCAAGGGTAATTCTGAGACCAACATTTTGAACTCGGTCTAGTTTTCATGTGTTTGTTTTGGCCGCTGTTGACAAAGAGCTAGAGGCATATTTCATGATTGGTTTGATTGCACCAGTGTAGACTCCCACCGCCCCATTCTAATCCCCCCCCCCCCCGCCACCACCACGATGTACGAGCCAGTTTTTTCATCACTGAGTGTTTTGTTTTAAAAGCCCATGGCTGGATTGTATCTATATTTCACTTCCAGGTAAGTCTCAAGTCAAATGTGACTCAAAGGAATGTTGGTGTGTCCAACTGTGGTATTTGTTGGTTTCCTATATGTATTGTAATTGTTTCATTTTTGGGAGAGAGTGAAAAAGAGTAGCGGAAGTTTTGCTGAGATTTACTTTTAGCCCCCACTCTTTGTCCCGTTCTCCACCTTCTATACTGTCTTTTGTAGCAACTGTGAGGCTATTATTGCATGTTCTGTGGCTCTCCATACAGCAAAATCATCTGCGCATAAGCTGAGACTTTCTGATAGCAGCATTTAGTGATGTCGCTTATACATATCAAGAACAGAATAGCCGCTATTACATTTCCTTATGACACTCCCTCTTTCAGCCTGAATTACTTGCTAGTATAGTTGTCAAATTTAACCCTTGCAGATCTTTAGAAGTGGTAACTTTTAATCCATGCAAACAAATTGTTGGTAACTCCCGCTTGGAGATTTTCAGTATCAGTTTTTTTTTTTTCCAGACAGTAACGAAGACACAGGAGAGATCAAAGAAGGTGGCTAGCACTTTCTTTTTCTCTTGAAAAGCGTTTTATATCCCTGTGTCAGCTATGTGAATTTGTCGTCTGTGCTACTGTGCTACCTGTATCCAGTTTGTGTTGAGGCAAGTAGCGAGTTCGTCTCAAGATACCAGGTGAGTATGTTATCAGTCTTTCCATCAATTTCCCCACACAGTTATGGAGACCGATGGGCCTGCAGATTTTAGGATCGTGTTAGTTTTTTCCTGGTTTGGGAATAGATATAATATCTCTGATCTGAGCACCTTCGGTGAAACTAGCGCGCCAGGTGGAACGGTCTTTTTCAAGCATCTCCCAGAATGTGCCACCATTTGGCATCTGATCGAAATGCTTTTTATTCAGAACATGAAATTTAGTTGGGCTGTTGCACAAGTACAATCAATCTTTTTTTTCAAATATAGCTTGTATGGTGTGTCAAGCTTCATTAGTTTTTAAGATATTCTAAGCAGTCCTCAAAATGACTGCTTTTTACAAATTTAAATGTATTACTCCCCTAGAATATAGTTATCACAAATTATAATGAGGTGTATGAATGCTCTTTTGCAAAAAATATAATATAATGGGTGCTCCCTTCTACTTTGTCTTCTTTTTCATCTTCTTTTTCTTCTTATTCTTCATCTTCGTCTTCGTCTTCTTGTTCTTCTACTTCTTCTTTTGTCGTCTCACTATCTACCGGAATGTATCCCAATGTCGTGATGTATATTTGTCTTTCGTGGCCTGAATAACATTTTTCCCATTTGACGACAGGTCTTCATATACGCCGTCTGTCCAGGGTTTCCTCGCTCTACCTTTAGCCCTTCTTCATGATGTTGTCCCTTAGAAGATTGCATGAACATTATAGTCTGGTTGCATTCTCAAAATGTGGCCAAAATAAATCATTCTCAGTTGCTCTATGTGCTGTTGGCAGGTAATTGTTCCAATCTTCTCCCGAATACGCATATGTGTGATTCTGTCTGTTTTGATGTTGTTAGTGACCTTTCGTGGACACATCATTTCGTAGGTGACCAACTTTCGTTCCTTGAAATTATTCAATTTCCATGTCTGACATTGATAGCACAGGGTTGGGATGAAGATGTTATTTATTATCTGCGTTTATTTATCTATCATTTGCTTGGACATAAATCTTGGGTTATCTTAGTAGTGGAAACATCTGGTAGGTGATAGCGTTTGCCCTCTACACGCACGTCTCTATCGCTCTGTCGAGTCTGCCGTCTTTATTGAAAACAGCTCCCAAATACTCAAAGTCGTGTACCTGCTTTATTTTTATTTCATTCACATGAATATCAAGTGGGGTATGCTTTCTACCTATAATCATTGTTTCTGTTATATATATATATTTATATTCATATCGTAGTTTTTTGACAGTTAAAGTAGAGTGAGGCAATATGACATTGTAGGTTTTGTTAACTGGAGTAGATAACACGTTGGTAGTCTACGAAGAACAATTCGTTGGTACGCTCTGGTTCGTCCTGTATTTGTCTCATGGTGATTTATTTATATAAGTGACAAAGAGGAGTAGTTAGAGAACACAACGCTGTCTGGCGCCTGATGCAATGGGGAACCACTCTGACATACCTTATGTTGTTCGTACTGCACTCTGGCTGTCCTAGAATAGGGCTTTGATGTTACTAAGGAGATAATATTGCAGTTCATAATCTTCGAGGATCTCCCATACTTGACCTGTTTAATCTATCAAACGCTTTTTCTTGATTTATAAATATAAGGCTGTTGTTTCCATCATATTCAATAGACTATTTTCATGTTTGTCTCAATCAAGGTATTTTATGTGCAGATCTTTCTATTCCTGAACCCGAACTGATTTGCTCCTATATGGGGTTTCAGTATCAGTCTTGTTCTCCTGTCTAGTATCTTTGCATATATATTGTCTATGTGGCTTAGAAGAGAGATTTCTCTATTCGTTTCGCACTATCATTTATCGCCTGTATTTGTTTCAGATAGGAAAGATGATTGCTCGTTGTCAGTCTGTTGGTACCTTTCTCGACGTCCAGACCATATTAAATATTATGTCAGCCAGTCCGCTGCAGTTGTGCTGCCGGCTAATAGCATTTCTCTTGTGATACTATCTATGTCTACCGCCCTATTTTTGATGCTATATCGTATGGCCACTTCGACTTTTGATTTCAATATTTCTAAGTTGTGCTGTTTCATTCTCTATCTGGTGCTGTGCTGGTTCATACTGTCCCGGCTTTATCAACTCTCTAAAGTATTCTCTCCATCTGTTTCGTATTTCGCATTGGTTCTTGGTGAGTGGTTCTTTGAATTATTGTTGAAAATTATCGATGTGTTTAATTTTTCCATCTCACTCTCATTGCCTTGATGCTTCGGTAAAATGTATAGGTGATGATGTACATACATTGTTACTTGCTGTCTATACGTTGTTCTTGAATCACATTTTGCAAGGCGTACTGTTTTTTTGTGTGTGCTTTCTCTTGCGGCTTGTCTGTCGGCGTCATAATCTTTCTTGGTTTTCAATTTCTGCCATTTGTGATACAACTTGTTTTCTTCCATGGAACATTTGACTTCTTCATTCCACCATCTCGTGTGCTTTGTATGTGGGCCAAGATTTTTTAGCCGCATTCCTCCTTAACTATGTATATAATTGTAGCTTTGAAAAATTGCCACTCACCTATGTTGATTGTACTTGTTAGAGTGTTATAGGAAGCTTCGACCTCTTCCTGTATTTTCTTCGCAATTTCTCAATTTTTAAGTTGTTTCTCTAGATTTATTTGTCCTATTTGTGTGCTTGTCTTCTTATGGTTTGTCCAATTTGGTATGTATATCCACAGCATCACAAGCCGATGGTCAGAGTCAATTATACAATTTTGGATCGCTTTGAAATCTCTCTCTCCCTCTCTCTTACTTTCGTGTTTATTTAAAATCTATCTAGAATACTTGGTTTATGTCGACCCATCTAAACTAAGTGTTTTTGAGTGATCCCTACATAATTCATATGGCACGATAATGTAGCCACAATTCAGCTGATACAAATTGTAATTTTCAAAGAAAAATAGCTTAGCGAGAATATTGAGAAATAAAATCATGTTCTGTGGCCCGAAGACGGAAGTTAAAGTTTATTAGATACTGCTATGGTAATATGTTTACCAATAGTGTAGATGTCGAGCTATGTGACAGTTTATCATTCACCACCACCAGTGGTGTAAGTTAGGCCTGTAAGTACGTTCTGGTAAACTTTAAAACATAAACATTGAATATTTGTAACGTTCACTCACCACGTCCACTAGATCAGAAATAACGATACTGGAATTGCATGATCTTGTGAATCGGATTCAATTTTAAGTAGAGATGAGATTGTTCATGAAGTGTTGAAAGGAAATAGAATAATTGACAGTTGAATACTATATTTTTTTCAAAATAGCACTTATTTGTTAATTTATTTATTTCAATGTGCAATTGCTAAATACAAAAAAAGAAGGGTATAGAGAGCAGTGAGTTTGAGCTTAATTTTAGCAGAAGCAATTGCAATAAATGTAATTTTCTTTCATGAAATCAAATATATGGAATCTTTGTTGCCTAGTGGCGAAGCTAGATCGGTTTTCACAATCCCAACGTGCCTGGTTCGATTCCCACGGTGTCCAGTTTGGCAGACGCCGGGTTTTTGATCGGGCGATTGCTACTCCACGTGTGGGAAGTTATGGCACCCTACCGTACTGCACACTTGCAAGCATACGTATAACAGCCAAATTGATGGCGAATGTGTGAATTCAATACACGGGTGGGTTGTATTAGCAATTAGGTGTATTGGAGGAGGGCTTGCATACCTGCAGTTAGTATGTGGTGTTATGGACTTGTCACCACCATATTAAAAAACCAGCCACAACAAATGGTATCTATATATGAAAGTTGTAGCAAATGAAACTGTTGATACATACAAACACACCAGTAACCTACCTGCTGTTGTTATTGATACTATAAAACCAGAATTTTATGACGTTACCAGGACTACATTACTAAAGAAAAGGTCTTGAACAATATGCACACAATGTCATTGAGTCACAGACCAGCGTTATCTGGTAATTATGTCCACATCATAATGAACAAACCATTGTAAAAGCTGATACTGATATTGCAGTTGTTGTTTTTAATGAAAGGACAATATCTATGTTGGTAATAGAAGAAATAGAATTACATGTTGACATGTATATGAGAGCGTCATGTGAACACATTTTTTGGAATAAAGGAACTCAGAGAAAAGCTACTAAGGTTTCATGTGAAGTTAGGATTTACATAGAGGAGGATGAAACTGGTACTGGATGATTGGCAGGGATATACTGAAATGTTTCTATACCAGGTTGGAGGTAACTAATAAGAATCAAGGTATTTAATTATTAGAAAATGATCATAAATAGTGTTTTAAAATGAAAACGTATGAAAAGTTTGTGTAGGATAACTTTAAAAAAAATTGTCAAACAATTATACTGAAACATTGCACAAATATTCAAGATAACCGTGGCTTAATTATAAACTATGTAAATTAAGACATGTTACAATGTTTTATAGTTATTATAAATTGTAATTTCAAATATTTAACACAATTAAGTAAATATTTTGAATTGTTATAAAAAAACAACTGTAAAAGTTGTAGTGTTGGGTGTAGTTTGTTATGAAGACATAATCTTTAACATCATTTCTTTTTTAAAATGTGTATATAATTAAAGGCACGGGAGAAATGACATGCATAGTTTTAGCCTTATCTTGAAATAAAATAGCCTGTAGTATTTGTTTAATTACGTTTTACGTTAACATTTGTAAGGTTACACTAAAATAAATGCTATCATTTGAACGGCATGAGGCCGAATTTCATTCGGAGACATGCATTTTTGATAAAGATGCAACAATTAAAAATATGATATACCTCGCTAGGTGGTACTCCCCCCTAAGAAGATGCACATGTCGTGCGATTCAGATAAACTCAAACCTGTATGGAACTAAAGAGTAGCCCCTAACAAATGTCCAGTTCATGACGAGAACACATTGGAGGAAGTAAACATCGACGATGGGAGCAAAAGAAGATGAAGAGCCTCAAACTGGAAAATGTTCAATTATAGCAATTTAGGCAGCTGTCAACAAGCAAAAATGTGTAACATTATCACCGATTCTTCTTCTTTATCTCCATCTTCTTATTTATTCTTATTTCTTCTTCTTCTTCTTCTTTTTCGTCTTCTAATTCTTCTTCTCCTTATTGTTGTTGTTGTTGTTCTTCTTCTTCTTCTTCTTCTTCTTCTTCTTGTACATCATCATCATCTTCTTCTTCACCCTTTTCTTTAAAATTCTTTTTTCATATTTATTTTCCTCTTCTTCTTCTTCTTTTTCTTCTTCTTCTTCTTCTTCTTCTTCTTCTTATTCTTCTTCTTCTTCTTCTTCTTATGTTCAATAATACAGAACGATGTTGATGGTGCATGCCTTCTTGGTGTCATACGAATTGTATATTGTCCAGTTCTGTACTTCCATCGTCAGTGTTTCTGTCTTCTTCAAATGTGTTTTAGCAGATTGATGGACAGAATAGGGTTAGCTCATCATGGGTCTTCATCTCTTTCTTTGTCAAATTACATTTTGATAGCTGATTTGATATAGACACATTATTGTTCCAATGTGTACTTGTCATAACAACATTCATGATGTCTTCATAAGTTTCCATATTTCGATTGATTGTTTTTGTATATATTCACATGTGATATTTGATCTTTGTACGGTATTTAAGGTATCTCTTTCAAGTACCACATCTTGATTCCATGTTTCACAAGTAAAACTTTATATATAGACGGTCAATATCTGCATTCGAGTGATTTTCAATATTAGCATAATCTTCTTGTCTGTCCACAAATCTTTCACTGTTTTGAGAACTGCCATTGTTTGTGCGGCCCTTACTCCAGTTCTGCTTTCGTGCCATTTTCTCCATTTATAATAGATCCCATAAACTGTTTTAATGTATATACATGTAAATTTTCAATCATGTATTTTGTATTTCCTCTTTGTAATTTGTCATTAACTTTGCTTTTGATAATAGAAGAATGATGGAATTGCATGTGGTTATGACGATATTAAAACAGAATTCAGTCTATGAGCCCGTATTCACAGCGTCCATTACGATCGAGTCTTTTGATTACCTTATCACATCTCAAGGCAATATTTTATGTTCAAATTATAATAGCTTTTCGCTCAAATTCGAAAACGAAAATGTTTGGAAGAAGCGTTTCCAATGACTTAACTAGAAAGCCAAGGTCGTGTATAACTGGGAGCAACGAAATAACTATAGCTGTTATTTTTTGACAAATTGTCATTTTCCTTCAAGGACACTCGATCGAGTTTCCAGAATTTCGATTTTGGTCAATGTTAGCTTGTATGTACATGTTTAAGTTATGTTGTTGGTACATAAATGGTTGCTTCATATGTTAAAGTACGTATGACTTACATTGTCTTATTTATTAATATAGTAGCTATTTAAGTTGGTCTGATGGTTTTGGTTGACTACTTTATGAGCCATCTTTGCGGATAGGAAATAGATAACGAAAATGCATCTCAACAAATGAGCCGGCGGCAGTCATGGACTCATATCGACAGTTTGCATCAAGTCAACACATCAGAGCTGATCAAGACCCTATTTGTTCTTTAAGAAGTGTCCCTGGAAACAGGCTGCACTAGTGCAGTCTTTCTAAGATAATACGGATGGCATTGGTCAGCCGTAACCGGTTAGATGGGGCTGAAATGCGCACTGTATTGTATTGTATTGTATTTCATTGCAATGAATTGTATTACACTACTTGACACAATTACACAAACGCTAGGCTATATTAAGTAAAACTCAACGCAGAGATTCTTTGCATTGGCAATATATCTCTCTGTTGTAATACATTTCCAGGCTCGTAATCTCTAAATATATTATAATATATTTGTCGTCATAGTAACACAATGCAATTATTAACTATGTATTTGGTTCTTGCTCCATCTCTCTTTTGGCATTTCTGACTTCTGACGCTCTGGCAGCATCGTTAGTTCAGATATCACTGAGAAGTAAAAATTATTGTCGGATTCGCAATTTATGGATCACCAAGACTCGGGACTACGATAATAGTGCTTTGCAAACACGTTTTATTTCCACAAGACCCAATGCACTGATGCCAGTGTTTTACAAATCCGTTTCTTACACCCTTTCAATACACCGATTAAAGTGTTTTACATATATTTTTCTTACAAAAGACTAGTACACCGATGCTAGTTTTTTACAAATACTTTTTTCTACAGAAGCCACCATTGGTTTACGACCGAAACGAAGACACAATGATGTCCAACATATACATTCTAAAGTCAGTCAATCAGTGTCAGCTAGAGACAATCAGGTACAGCTTTCAGCTTCACCAATGTTCCGACCGCACCGTAAATTCTGTCAGGCTCCTCAAAACAATGACTCATATAGTTTACGAAACAATCTCTACGAGAACATTGGGTCTGCCTCTCTGCCTCGTTAGCTTGGTGAACATAAAATATCACTGTTTATGTAGATGCTAACCTCAGCGATTCTTCATTGGTTGCTGATGAGATATAATGACGGTGATCCTACATGTTCCTAGTACGTGGAAAATTCGTACAGCTGCTTTCGCCATTTACCACTAGCACTCCAGAACTCAATTTATGGGTTACCCATTTCCTTTCAAATCTACCAAACTGACATTTTTTTTAACATCTCGCTAGTACAGTGCGTGTGTATTTGGAACAGGTTCTAAGTTGACATCATATGTTATCCTCAAGCTAAAACGTGCTACGACGTATGGTCCATCTATTGCAGCCTTAGTGCCACTTGGTATGGTTTTGCCATCTCCCCATCCATCCTTCTGGACAACCATCAAAATAACCCACTACTCGTATTTCCACCTAGAAGTGTTGGAATAATTGTGTAGAACACGCGTCTAACAGTTTAATCAACGGTAATACACTCTAAATAATAAGATTCGTTAATAAAAGTCAGTAATTAATATACTTTCCCTACACCTAATTTTAGACAATGAAAAGACACATCCCGTTTTCTTCACATTGGCTGGGATACACATACACTTTGTCTGAACTCTAGGCTAGTCATTAATGTATGTAGCTTAAGTGTCTTCTCTAGTGACCTTGAGTCAGAATAAAGACAACTACAATTTGCATTCAATTAAACCTTGGTTCGGGATCCATGCTCGAAATGTCGTGACCATGTCTCATCTTATATATTTATCATTGCATTAACTTTTGACCTTCAATAACGTCGCAGTTACAAATGTATGATCTAAAGTATCCTAGTCATAAACATACAGTAGTGTAGGTCCCCTCAGTAATGGACTATTCATCAGAAAAACTTAACAAACATAACATACCTCACATGCAATAGAACTCTACCAACAAAAGGGTTGCAAATTAGATTGTACTTCACAAACAAAGACATCTCACTAACGAAAGTTCTACTAGGGGATAAACTTTACAAAACATAAGAACACCGCAAACAAAAGGATTCTATACACAAAAATAGTGCTAATGAGATTGGTTTGGCTTGGCTTCGTTCATTCTCAATCTCCCACTACCAAACACTGAACTTGGCTTAAATAGCAGAATGTAATCCAGAGAACGGAATGCGTTGTGTCATAGTTTACAGCTTGACTGCAATATTTGCACCGTTCGGTCTAACACATCCGACTTCAGCAAGTATTTTTTGAGTACCGGGTTAGCATTCCCTCTTCGATCCCTTCTCCTTAGCCAGTCTGCCCTGCTGCAGCCTGTTATCCAGGATAACCGCGTGGAGGTGTAGAAGGGTCTAGACAGCTTTGGTTCGCTGGCCCTGGCGCTAGCAGTCAGCTATAAGTCGCTGACCACTGCAGCTCATGCGCTGCTCAGCATCTTGATTGATTCCAGGAACAACGTTTTCAAAAACGATGACACAAGGAAGGACATTAACTTCCCAGACAAAGATACTCTACAAATAAAAATTATGTTAATTAGATGAACGTCAAAAAACAAACGAAGTCTAGAATAAATCGACTTGAAACAAATGGATGCAAATCGATAAGACCTCAAAAAGGTGGCTTTTAGCTTAATGGATCCTAAATCATTGACGTTTACAATAGTTCAGTCACAATGACTGCTGTATCAATAATCTGATTGCAGCATGTATGTTACGCTAATCCATAATCTGACTGCAGCATGTATGTTACGCTAATCCATAATCTGACTGCAGCATGCATGTTACGCTAATCCATAATCTGACTGCATCATGTACGTTACGCTAATCCATAATATGACTGCAGCATGTATGTTACGCTAATCCATAATCTGACTGCAGCATGTATGTTACGCTAATCCATAATCTGACTGCGTCATGTATGTTACACTAATCCATAAACTGACTGTCAGATTCCTGTTACAGGTATGTCTAATCTTCATCAAACGACGTACTTTATTTCAGTATTATTTCACCATCTCTATATAGTTTAAATCAAGAATGAAAAAAGGGTGTTCAGAAGTTTTAGCTGGATCGATTGGACAGAAAACGCATTACACAGGTTCATCGTGGAGATAGTATGGCTCGCAACTATTCAACAGACAACGCATTAAACAAGTTGAACATGGACATGTTATGGTAGACAGTAGATTTAAAGTACAAACCAAAATCAGACAGAATCATGCTTTGACATTTTAAACTACGACAGCAAGAGCTGATACAGGCTTCCTGCAAAGCAACCAGCTACAGATTAAAAACATATACTCCATATTGGAACAAAAATGTCAATGACGACGAGGGCCTCTCTGACGAAGGAACCGATGATGGTGATATACAACGACCTAGCGCCCTCGTGGTAAAGCCCTTCCATTGCACTTTGGTTGGGCTAGCTTCTGAGGGCGCACAAACCTAGCATATGTACATACAGATGCACACATGCA
Source organism: Ariolimax columbianus (assembly GCA_036924085.1). Lineage (NCBI taxonomy): Eukaryota > Metazoa > Mollusca > Gastropoda > Stylommatophora > Arionidae > Ariolimax > Ariolimax columbianus. The sequence continues at coordinate 151,886,865 of JAVGWX010000002.1, read as the reverse complement.
TCCAAGCACTGGTTTGTGCGTCCTGATATCGCCCAATGGACTACGGTCTGGGGTGGAAAATGGCGCGCCTCCGCCAGTAGAAACTAGTGAGGCAAACATCTAAGCAAAAAAACAAAAAAAACAGTGAATACGGATAGGGACTCACCCTGGGGGCCACTCTTCCCCTTCTCTCTCTTCTCACCTCACTCTGTTTCATTTGACTCTATCCCACAGTCACACCCTGCACAACTTTCACACGCGCCCTTGTGGTAAAGCCCTTCCATTGCACTTTGGTTGGGCTAGCTTCTAAGGGCGCACAAACCTAGCATATGTACATACAGATGCACATATGCATCCAAGCACTGGTTTATGCGTCCTAATATCGCCCAATGGACTACGGTCTGGGGTGGAAAATGGCGCGCCTCCGCCAGTAGAAACTAGTGAGGCAAACATCTAAGCAAAAAAAAAAAAAAAAAAAAAAAACATTGATAAATACAAATCTGGACGGTAAAGAGAAGTGGAAATTGAAAACTGAACGTTACTGAGAGTAAAGTGTAGTAAATGTCCAACTGTCCATACTTTATTAAATCCAGAGACAAATATACGTTGGGGACCTCGTTCAAGCGACCTTCGATGTAGATTGACCTGATCTAACATCTAGGGTCACTTCTAAAGATACACACATACGAACGTTACATTTAAGAGGGTCATTAATGTGTGCTGGTTTACCCATTAATGGTTTGGCCTTTCAGCTCGTTTGATGATCTCTGTCGAGTCCAGCACGGGGACGATAAGGCTAACATTTTATCAGGCAAAACACACTGATCTAACAATGTTAGCCAGGGCCAGGAGAAATATACTGTCCAAGACCCTCATCTGAATGGACGATGTGGCTAACGTCTGGTCAGACAAAGCATACTGACCAGACAATGTTAGCCAGGGCCAGGAGAAATATACTGTCAAAGACTCTCACCTGAATGGACGATAAGGCTAACGTCTGGTCAGACAAAACACACTGATCAGACAATGTTAGCCAGATCCATGAGATATATGCTGTCCACGTACCTTACCTCAACTCCTCGTTGGTCGTCCTAGAAACGGGCTGTTGTTGAGGATAACAGTCTGGTTAACACGTTGCGTTTCGATGTGATCCCCGTAGTAGTGAATGACACGCAGATGAAGCCAATCATTGCACAACCGCCTTGCGGACGTCGGTCTACTTTATCACCACGATTGGGATGTCAGGAAAACTACTATATTCTACCACAAGTCCCGTACTTTTCAGGGCGCAACAAAGGGTTACGAAAGCATTGTAGGCTTTGGCAACCAACCAACCAACACACCAACCAAGCGACTCCAGCACGATATTTCTGCCTCTGAAGTTTGAGGTCATATAATTTTAATGTGAACAATGATATATATACAGTAATTGTGTGTCTATCGATTATACTATTCTGAGCTGACTAGTTTCTGTCCAATTAGATCGGCGTTGCCGCAGAAGATGGATGTGTCGGACCTAAAGGTGCAAATATCGCAGCCAAGCTGTAAACTAGCGACACAACGCATTCCGTTCTCCAGACTACATCATGCTACTTGCGAAGACCTGTACAGGGCTTGGTAGCGGGAGATTGAGAACGAACGCAGAAGAAGAAGAAGAAGAAGAAGAAGAAGAAGAAGAAGAAGAAGAAGAAGAACAAACAGAAGAAGAAGAAGAAGAAGAAGAAGAAGAAAAAAAAGAAGATCGGCGTTGTCAAATGCTAAATGCGCGTAGCTTCAGGGAAAGAGCGAATAATGCCGTTTAGTTTGACTTCTGATAGATAAAATAGGCTTAAACGCAATTCTAACAGTGTGCTGAAGTTTAAATTGTGTCTGATTAGAAATCAATATACTACTTGTATTTCTGTGAAAAACGTCACAAACAAAGGGTGCTTCACAAACTATTGAGCTAAAAATGTATATACCTGAACCAATGTGTGCTTCACAAACTAATGTGCTAAAAACGTATACCTCAACCAATGTGTGCTTCACAAACTAATGTGCTAAAAACGTATTTACCTCAACCAGGTTGCTTCACAAACGAATGTGCTAAAAACTGATAGACCTCAACCAAAGTGTGCTTCACAGACTCATGTGCAAAAAATGATAGACCTCAACATAGAAAATGGTGGTATTCTGATGAGGAAAACTTAGTAATCAGAAAGGTGAAAAATACTGACTCACCTTAAGTCATCGTTTGCGCTTATGAAAACAGATTGTATCACAGCAATCTGGCCAATTAGGTAGGCTTCGACATAGCAATCATCATTGAGGTGGACTGATTATGAAGTCTCTTGTTGCATTACAACCAAGAAGACACCACCAGCCCACCTTCTTAATACATCTCGGGGTGTAAGGAGAGCTTCTGTAGAACTTATCCAAAGACACTTCGTGAAGTGTGAACTTGACTCAACACGAGCAACTTAGAGCAACAACAGCCACAGCAATCAACTCCTGATCTCTGAAAACAGACAGGCCCTAAAATCAGAAGAGCAATAATTGATCGATTAGACAGCAATATGTTCAGTGATGATTGAGAGAACAGCGAACAGAAACATGATACATGATGATTGATACGTAGATTTGACAGCATTGTGATCCAAATAATTGATAGAAAAACAATGTCGATTTGTTAGCAATATGATCAAATTATTAATAGAAGATCGATGTCGACTAGACATAAACATGATAAGTGATGATTAATAGAACAACGACGTCGTTTTGACAGTAGCAAATACAATTATTGATATATCACCAAACTCCACCTCATGGGCATGTAACTATCACATTTGTATTAATCTATTCATAATCCAAATGGACACCAAATTTCAAATTGATTATGTACGTTACCAAAAATTAAATTATAATATTTGGAACAATGATGGTGATCTCTTCTAGAGAAATTAAAATAAAACACAATATGTAGGATCCTGCCAGATAATTTCAATAACGGATCTAAAGTCAGACATAACATCTGTTTACCATTGTAACCATTCACCGAAATAGCTTGGAAAGATGCATAATTTTGAGAGGCCAGCAACAGTTAAATTATATACTTCACACTGAAGCGAATATATGAATGATGGTTACATTTGGAAACATGTTTAGTTTGAAAGGATCAGCTGTAAAGGTGTCCTTAATATCACATTAAAGCAAAACCATGAATAATGAATGCTGGTGAAAAATAAGGGTCTAACACATCGTTAACACTTAGTTCGTTTTGGTAAACGTGTAGGCATAACCGAATGTCATAACATGTAAGACGAAGACGGATCTATCAGTGGGAGAGTTACATACAAACATACAAGAAAATACATGTTGGCATGCAGTGTTAACAAGAAGAGATACACGACGCTTGAGAACTAAGACAGGTTCCCCACAAGTTGGTGTGCTGTGGTATGCCATCATATGTGACGTGTTTGGTACCGCGGCTGATTTTAATATGATATACAATAGCTGGTCATGTCATTTATCGATTAGGAGCTGGTCATCCTCACATTATCAAGATCAGAAAGTTAAAGATTGAAACGCATCTAGAATTAAGGCATACGACTGATACGTGGGTACATGGGACAGGTGAAATTTGACTTTTGTCTATAAAGTCTGGCCTCACACCTGCTCAGGCCATGTCCTGCATGCGATTCACTGAAGGCAATAGATAACCGTCCCACGTGCATTAAGCGCCTATGAAAGTTCAGTGAAACAGAAGAGGCATGTCGCAGATAACACAGTTAGAGAGCGCGATTGGTCAGGTGACCACAGTGCATGAACGTGATTGGTGAGGTGACCACAGTGGATGAGCGTGATTGGTCAGGTGACCACATTGGAAGAGCGTGATTGGTGAGGTAGGCACAATGGATCAGCGTGATTGGTGAGGTGACAACAGTGTATGAACGTGATTGTTGAGGTGAAAACAGTATATGAGCGTGATTGGTGAGATGACCACAGTGTATGAGCGTGATTGGTGAGATGACCACAGTGTATGAGCGTGATTAGTGAGGCTACGACAGTGGATGCCTAAACAATAAAAAAAGGAAAATAATGGGTTCAAACTGGAGATATAATGACAGTATGCCACCGAGTCAGCATCACAGGGGGACGATAATGTAGAAACTGGTGCTATTAAAAAGCGAAACTCGATATAAAACAATTAATGAGTAGAAATGCCTAAGATTGTCGGTGGGTCTATGCTGCGCGAAAAGAAAGCCAGTTCGGGCTTCTCTACTAGAGTGAAAGGAAAGGTCGGTTGGGAGCAGACAATACTCTCTTTGAAAAATAGAGATTGAGGCTGAGATTTGACGTAATGAAATGACGACATTCTTCATAGAACAGAACGTCACATTTAGAATGATGTTTGCTTGCACTAAGTGATTACATTCATGAACGTTCAGTTTACATGTTGATCTTTCAGGTCAAGTAACAAATGTATGATTAGATATATATTCTGATACTTTTCATTTATTTGTATTTCTTATTATCAGTTAGCTAGTAAGTGTCTTATTTAGCTGGTGCTGCCTAAACTTGAAAAAGGTTCATGGATATAACGATTCTAATGGTTGAGATCATTCAATCAATTACCATTGTAACACAGTGCTGATTGTGTAGCAAAGGTAGTATACCCACAAACACAATAAACTGTTAGTATGACGAACTTAATAAACAGAAGGGAAAATACCCACAAACACAATAAACTGTTAGTATGACGAACTTAATAAACAGAAGGGAAAAACCCACAAACACAATAAACTGTTAGTATGACGAACTTAATAAACAGAAGGGAAAATACCAACAAACACAATAAACTGTTAGTATGACGAACTTAATAAACAGAAGATAGTATATCCACAAACACAATAAACTGTTAGTATGACGAACTTAATAAACAGAAGATAGTATATCCACAAACACAATAAACTTTTAATATGACGAACTTAATAAGCAGAAGATAGTATACCAACAAACACAATAAACTGTTAGTATGACGAACTTAATAAACAGAAGGGAAAATACCCACAAACACAATAAACTGTTAGTATGACGAACTTAATAAACAGAAGGGAAAATACCCACAAACACAATAAACTGTTAGTATGACGAACTTAATAAACAGAAGATAGTATATCCACAAACACAATAAACTGTTAGTATGACGAACTTAATAAACAGAAGATAGTATATCCACAAACACAATAAACTTTTAGTATGACGAACTTAATAAGCAGAAGATAGTATATCCACAAACACAATAAACTGTTAGTATGACGAACTTAATAAACATAAGATAGTATATCCACAAACACAATAAACTGTTAGTATGACGAACTTAATAAACAGAAGGGAAAATACCCACAAACACAATAAACTGTTAGTATGACGAACTTAATAAACAGAAGTGAAAATACCCACAAACACAATAAACTGTTAGTATGACGAACTTAATAAACAGAAGATAGTATATCCACAAACACAATAAACTGTTAGTATGACGAACTTAATAAACATAAGATAGTATATCCACAAACACAATAAACTGTTAGTATGACGAACTTAATAAACAGAAGGGAAAAGACCCACAAACACAATAAACTGTTAGTATGACGAACTTAATAAACAGAAGTGAAAATACCCACAAACACAATAAACTGTTAGTATGACGAACTTAATAAACAGAAGATAGTATATCCACAAACACAATAAACTTTTAGTATGACGAACTTAATAAGCAGAAGATAGTATACCCACAAACACAATAAACTGTTAGTATGACGAACTTAATAAACATAAGATAGTATATCCACAAACACAATAAACTGTTAGTATGACGAACTTAATAAACAGAAGGGAAAATACCCACAAACACAATAAACTGTTAGTATGACGAACTTAATAAACAGAAGTGAAAATACCCACAAACACAATAAACTGTTAGTATGACGAACTTAATAAACAGAAGATAGTATATCCACAAACACAATAAACTCTTAGTATGACGAACTTAATAAACATAAGATAGTATATCCACAAACACAATAAACTGTTAGTATGACGAACTTAATAAACAGAAGGGAAAATACCCACAAACACAATAAACTGTTAGTATGACGAACTTAATAAACAGAAGATAGTATATCCACAAACACAATAAACTGTTAGTATGATGAACTTAATAAACAGAAGATAGTATATCCACAAACACAATAAACTTTTAATATGACGAACTTAATAAGCAGAAGATAGTATACCAACAAACACAATAAACTGTTAGTATGACGAACTTAATAAACAGAAGGGAAAATACCCACAAACACAATAAACTGTTAGTATGACGAACTTAATAAACAGAAGGGAAAATACCCACAAACACAATAAACTGTTAGTATGACGAACTTAATAAACAGAAGATAGTATATCCACAAACACAATAAACTGTTAGTATGACGAACTTAATAAACAGAAGATAGTATATCCACAAACACAATAAACTTTTAGTATGACGAACTTAATAAGCAGAAGATAGTATATCCACAAACACAATAAACTGTTAGTATGACGAACTTAAAAAACATAAGATAGTATATCCACAAACACAATAAACTGTTAGTATGACGAACTTAATAAACAGAAGGGAAAATACCCACAAACACAATAAACTGTTAGTATGACGAACTTAATAAACAGAAGTGAAAATACCCACAAACACAATAAACTGTTAGTATGACGAACTTAATAAACAGAAGATAGTATATCCACAAACACAATAAACTGTTAGTATGACGAACTTAATAAACATAAGATAGTATATCCACAAACACAATAAACTGTTAGTATGACGAACTTAATAAACAGAAGGGAAAATACCCACAAACACAATAAACTGTTAGTATGACGAACTTAATAAACAGAAGTGAAAATACCCACAAACACAATAAACTGTTAGTATGACGAACTTAATAAACAGAAGATAGTATATCCACAAACACAATAAACTTTTAGTATGACGAACTTAATAAGCAGAAGATAGTATACCCACAAACACAATAAACTGTTAGTATGACGAACTTAATAAACATAAGATAGTATATCCACAAACACAATAAACTGTTAGTATGACGAACTTAATAAACAGAAGGGAAAATACCCACAAACACAATAAACTGTTAGTATGACGAACTTAATAAACAGAAGTGAAAATACCCACAAACACAATAAACTGTTAGTATGACGAACTTAATAAACAGAAGATAGTATATCCACAAACACAATAAACTGTTAGTATGACGAACTTAATAAACATAAGATAGTATATCCACAAACACAATAAACTGTTAGTATGACAAACTTAATAAACAGAAGGGAAAATACCCACAAACACAATAAACTGTTAGTATGACGAACTTAATAAACAGAAGGGAAAATACCCACAAACACAATAAACTGTTAGTATGACGAACTTAATAATCAGAAGGGAAAATACCCACAAACACAATAAACTGTTAGTATGACGAACTTAATAAACAGAAGATAGTATATCCACAAACACAATAAACTGTTAGTATGACGAACTTAATAAACAGAAGGGAAAATACCCACAAACACAATAAACTGTTAGTATGACGAACTTAATAAACAGAAGGGAAAATACCCACAAACACAATAAACTGTTAGTATGACGAACTTAATAATCAGAAGGGAAAATACCCACAAACACAATAAACTGTTAGAATGACGAACTTAATAAACAGAAGATAGTATATCCACAAACACAATAAACTTTTAGTATGACGAACTTATTAAACAGAAAAGGTCCGGAACTCCTAGAAGTCTAGAAATAAAAAGACCTAACTCAACCTCCCCTCTTCCCCCTTCCCATCCCTCAAGATCTCACGAATTTCATAAACAACGGGGGCTACATATTTATGGACCACACAATAAATGGGGGGGGGGGGACTACATATTCATGGACTACACAACCAGTAGGGGCTACACAGGCATGTACCACACGAGCAATGTATGGCTACATATTTCATGAATCACACATGCAATGAAGCTACGTAACTCCTGCACTTCACAAACATCGTGAGCTACTTATTCATGAACCACACATGCAATATGGCTACACAACTCCTGAACTTCACAAACAATGGGGGCTATATATTCATGAACCACACATGTAGTATGTCTACGTAACTCATGAACTTCACTAGCAATGGGAGATACATATTCTTGAACCACACACGCAACTCCTGAACTTCACAAACAACGGTTCTCTGGAGCACGTATCTCAACAAACCAGAGGGCTTCGGAGTTTTCAAACTCCACAACCAAACGGTATCTAGAACTATGGAACTCACAAACTACAGAAGGTAATTTCAAAACTCTATAAATTTACAAAGTGGCTTCAGAACTTTTGAACTTACCAAACAACAGTGCTCTGGACCACATACCTCAACACGTACGAGGGTTCTAGAGCTTTCACACTTCCCAACCAAAGGATAACCAGACCTATCGATCTCATGAGCATCAAAAAGCAGCAACCGAACCCTCTAATTGCACAAATGGACTGCAGAACTCTCGAATTTCACAGAGTGGCTCAAGAGCTCGAACTCCACAAAGTGGCTTTAAATCTCTCGAACTTTACAAAGTGGCTGCAGAACTCTCGAATATTAAAATGTGGCTCAAGACTCTTGAGCTCCACAAAGTTTCTCCAAAACACTCGAACTGCACAACGTGGCTCCAAAACTCTCGAACTCCACAAAGTTTCTCTTAAACTCTCGAACTGCACAACGTGGCTCCAAAACTCTCGAACTCCACAAAATTGATCTGACACTCTCGAACTGCCCAACGTGGCTCCAAAACTTTCGAACTCCACAAAGTTTCTCCAAAACTCTCGAACTGCACAACGTGGCTCCAAAACTCTCGAACTCCACAAAGTTGCTCCAAAACTCTCGAACTCCACAAAGTGGCTCCAAGACTCTTGAACTCTCCAAAATTCTCCAAAATTCTCGAACTGCACAACGTGGCTTCAGAAATCTTGAATGTTTAAAACGTGATCCTAGAACTCTCGAGCTCCACAAAACAGCTCTAAAACTCTCGAACTCTACAAAGTGGCAACAACTCTCGAACTACACAAAGTAGCTCCTGAAGAATTATAAAAAGTGGTTCCAAAAGTCGAAATTCACAAAGTGGCTATATAACTCTCGAATTATAAAAAAGTGGCTTCAGAACATTTGAAATACATAAAGTAGTCCCAGAACTCTTCAGCTCCACAAAGTAGCTCCTGAACTCTCGAATTATAAAAAGTGGTACATAAACTCGGAATTCATAAAGTGGCTACATAAATCTCGAATTATTAAAAAAAGTGGCCCCAGAACACTTGAAAAACATAAAGTAGCTCCAGGACGCTCGAGCTCCACAAAGTGGCAACACAACTTTCGAATTATAAAAAGTGGCTCCAACACTTTCGAAATTCACAATGTGGCTATATAATTCTAGAAAAATGAAAAATTTGCTCCAGAACTCTCGAACTCTACAAAGTAGCTCCAGAATACTAAATTCTGTAAAAGTGGCTCTATATCTCTCGAATTATAAAAAGTGACTCCAGAACTATCAAACTTCACAAAGTGGCCCCAGAACTCTCCAACTTCACAAAGTGGTCCCAGAACTTTCCAACTTCACACTATGACTATAACTTTCAACCACAGTGTGGCTTTAGAATATATGAACCTCACACAGAAAGGAACTCTGAAATAGAAACCCTATAACAAAAGAGGAAAAAATAACTATCGAACTTCACACACAAAAGTAATGTTTTTTTTAAATATCCAAACGGCCGTTAAATTTCATTCTCTCAACCAAAGGGGCTCTTTAACACAGACTTATAAAACAATGGAGGGTTGGTGCAGGAAATAAACACAAACCTAAATGTATTCCGAGTCGTATAGTGAAATAATGATAACCTGGCGGTAGTAACAGATGCATCTTAATTAATTGTTGATTTATATGCATCAGTGATTGCATTTGTACAATCCAGAAAGCACAAATGTGTATGTGATTATTTTCTGACCTAGGCCATTAAACGTGTCATTTTGGCATGTTGATAGAATAAACAAATCGCACTTTTAGCTAATCAAAATTCATGCACATATTGATCGCGAGCATGGGCTCAAGATTCAGGGCAAACAGAAGCGAGTAATGATTGTAGCTGTCAGTCGTCGCTTGACTTAAGACTTCCACAGACGTGATGATGTTCTGTATGAGGAAGGCGTACTTGCTGGAACGTCTAGCTGATGACAACGTAAAACGTCATTTAGTCAAAGATATGACTAACTAGTTGGACGGGAGACGTACCAGGGCGATGAATGTCAACATATACTCTGATGTAGACAAACTCCGTCTCCTTCTTCGATATCCACTTTCAGATAACCACATCAATTTCACTCAAAATTATGTTATTCTGCCTCCAGCTGCTCTCATCAGCACTCATCACTTTCCTCAAACAACCACATTCATTTCCCTTATAAGGTAATGGATGGTTTGTTTCAGACTTCTTGTCGCCATTAAGTTTATTATTCAATTAACCAGTTATCCTCTAAACATGACATATCTGTATAACATGAGATACCGTTTATCACAGCTCGTATTTACATTTCCATTAGAAACTTGAGCTGACTTCTCCTTCTTTATCTTGAGATAACCCCATTGATATTTACACGTCAGACGGAAGTTTCCGTGATAAACTCGACCGTTGTTTGGCGCTCCTTCTTTCCTCTGTACACTTGTTGAGTGTAGGGTGGAATCGTAAGTTCAGTGTTAGTACATTGTAAAAGGAACAATTCCTGTAACACGATGAGGCTGTCCTGGTTTATAATAGCCCTCTCACATACTATTCTCTTGTTTCACTTTCCTCGACCATTGGTCCCCCTTGCTTTTCATTTGTTTTTCTTGAAATATATTCTAGCGTATTATTTGCCACGTAGATTTGTTTCCATCCCAAGAATGTTCTAGTTGCACCCATTGTTAAGTTCTCCATAATCTTGAGCTGTTTTTTCTGTCTTTTAATTAGTCTTTACTTCGGATCTCTATCTCCTACTGTTTAAATCGTATTCTTGTCCACATATCTGTGTTTGTTGCTGTTTCTGTTCGTGCTATTTACATAACTTAACTTAAAGTCTGTAACCTGGTGTAGAAGACTGCATAATCTGAATACAACCAGATTCTGTTCATGCTCTTTACTTAACTTAATGTATGTAAACTGGTTTAGAAGACTGCATAATCTGAATATAACCAGTTTCTGTTACTGCTCTTCACTAGATTAACTTAATGTCTTTAAACTGGTTTAGAAGACTGCATAATCTGAATATAACCAGTTTCTGTTCGTGCTCTCTACTTAACTTAACTTAATGTCTGTAAACTGGATTAGAAGACTGCAGAATCTGTATACAACCAGATTCTGTTACTGCTCTTTACTTAACTTAACTTAATGTATGTAAACTGGTTTAGAAGACTGCATAATCTTCTTCTTCTTCTTCGTCGTACGCTGTAAGACGTCAACTTGAATGTGTTCGAAGAAAGCAGCTATCATCCTGAGGCTGTCTACACTGCCATAGAGCTTGTCTAGTGTTGCCGCTGGTGATGTCCACATGTGCTTTCTCTGGTCCTCGTATATCGGGCAACTTTGCAGCAGATGTTCAGAGGTCATTTTCCATGTGCCACAGGTGCATTCGTCAGTGCCACCTATCTTCAATTTATTGTGTAGATGGTACCTTAGTCTGTTGTGGCCTGTGGGAAGTCTGAAGATCAAGACCTGCTCTCTTCTTTTCAGCTCGTGGTAAACATCATTTTTTGTGTAGCCAGTATGTTATATTTCCCATTTGGTCATGCATCTGGCCTTAATAAACCTTTTGGACTCTTCGTAGGTCACACGAGAATCTGGTTGTGGTAGTCTTGCACCTTCTTTTGCCAGTCAGTCTGCCTCCTCGTTGCCTTGGATGTTACAGTGGGATGGAACCCACTGTACCACTACTCTTTGTGGTGCGCACTGCTGGCATAGTTGACAGAGTACTGCTCTTAAATCATTAAGTTCAGTATTTTTTTGGCTTTTTAGTGCTGTAACCACGGCCAGGGCATCTGTAAACAGGACTATCTGGCTTCCATTGCTTTCGCCTTTGAGCATTGCTTCTACTGCAGCTATCAGTGCCTCTGCCTCCGCTCTGAATTTGTATGAAAATTTTCCAGTTGCCACCAGTCGTCTCATCCGTGACTTACCACTGTGGGCAACTCGAGAGGGTGAGGATACAAAGTAGCGCAGTTAATCCTTACTAAAAATAACGCTAGCAAAATTAATTATGCCATCATCGTCTACGATTGACGGCGGCCTTTGATTTATCATTTATCTCCATTATATTATACAATTGCATTAAATCAGCTCGAATTCATCGCTTCTTTTAGACAATGTAGGACGGTTTGTCTGTGTCCTTCCTCATAACTCTAATTCCGAAATCCAACTTTTAATGACGTCGATGTTCTTTGTAACTTTTCCAGCAGATGTATATCCCTCTACGATAATGAATCCACACGAATTTGTACACAGTACTCGTATCTAGGTCTAACTAACGCTTAATACAGTTTGATATCACATCCTTGTTCCTATATTTTATATTTGTTTGTATCATTTCTAATATTGGATTTGCATTTTTAACTGCCATCTGGAATTGCTCACTCATCTTATTTGTATGGTCTCTTAAAACCTCTAGGTGCCTTTTCCTGTCCTTCTTGTTAATATTATTGACTCCCATTCTTTAATTATAATCCATATTGGAACTACCCTTGCAAATGACTAAATATGTATCTAGATTAAAATCAATATGCAAGATCTAATACTATTTACGAATTGTATGTAAATACGACCTACATATACCCGCTGCTTCTTTAGATGAGACACATACGCATAGTGATATTTCATCCACGCATTTTTAAATTATTATTCCGAAAGCATTGTCCAAATCGTGTATATATATATATATATATATATATATATATATATATATATATATATATATATATATATATATATATATATATATATATATATATATATATATATTCTAGAAAGAACTTGGTCCGAAAACCGAACCCTGCGGCACTCCATGTTATAATTCACACCACTCAGAGTACTCTTTATATACGCCTACTCTCTGCGTTCTTCCCGTTAACTAATTTTCTATCAGTTTGGCAACTTCTTCACCTATTCCATGTGATTTGTAAATACTAACGATTTTTGTTTGCTGCTGTTTCTGAACATGTTCTTCACTACATATCTATATTTGTTGCTATATTATGTCATCTGATTCGGCGTTTACTGCGACCCATTATGATGGTGAAGTTTAAAAGTTTGGATGTAACATGTATGTCTCCATGATGTCGTTCCGAGTCAAACTGTTAGCTGAAAATAAATGTGTGGTTAAGTCTTACAAATGCAACTTTGAACAGATTAGATAACTAACAATGGTGTAATAGTGTGTAATATTACTGGCTCCATAAAACTTTAGGGAGCATAGGCGGTTTGGAGATTAATCTCCATCGCCATAGTCAATTCGTGTGCCAGATTGCGATTTTGATAAAGTCAAAAAGACGCTCTTTTGGTCTATCAAAATTTATGCACATATTGATCGCGTGTCCGGTCTAGCTTCGAGGTCAAACAGTAGCAAATAATGATTGTAGCTGTCAGTCTCCGTTTGACTTAAGACCTCTCCAGAAATGTTGGTATTCTGTCTGAGGAAGGCAGACTTGCTGAAATCTCTATCTGATGATGAAGTCAAGCGTCACTTTCTCAAAAATATGATTTAATAGTTGGGCCGGAGACGTACCCGACAATTTCTTAGTAAGTTCCGATATAAATACATCACTCTAGATGTTTGCTCTAAAAACACAGTTTCCATCACTTTCTTCCGAAATGGGCGACCTGGTACATGTTTATCAAGTATCTCTCTAGTTTATCTTTCGATTTATACGTTACGCGTTACTTTAACTGCCCACTTGTGCGCGAACATTACGTGGCTAGCTGAAGCGTTCTGTCTTGCTCTTATGTGTTGCCATGGTCCTTGTCAGGCAGTGTTTTTCTAAGATTTGTGTAATGTGATATTTATATTGGTCACGTGATCGTTATAATGACATATACGTGCGTATGTTTCTGTTATATGTGTGTAGTGGTTGTGGTAGACTGCATGTTAATGAGCTGACCGAACACTACTGTTTTATGTCTTCTGTGACAGATGTAGTCTTACCAGACAAATCGTGTCTGCATATTGACAGCTCTTAATTTTTGTAGAATTACATCGCAATCGTAATTATATAATTTCTTTAAATTTAGAAAAGGACTTTCCACAGGACCTGACAACTCAATCAGCAAGTACCGCGGCAGGTGGCGGTTTCATATCGGCGACAAGGACGCCATTTTGAAAGTAGGACCAGCAGATTAATAGCCCGGGGGTGTTAAAAAAAACCGAAGCAAACCGGGAGCTCGGTGCATTTTCAAAGAGAGATTCAGGGAGACACAACAGATTTAGAGAGGGATTCATTCAAAGAGAGATTCAGATAGTATCACGCCGGAACGTTGCATTGACTGAGTTCCAAATTACCGAAGTAAACTGTTACTGATGTTCATATGTGAGCAATTATAATTTCACCAAATTCAATTTTAACCAGCGTCAGACATGTGGGCGACCTTTCAAGGTTATAGTCATTGCAGAGTATCTATAGATCTCACAGAAGCAGACTAGATCAGTCATAGCTACCCGCTATAGGAGAGAACAGGCTTCCTGACAGATCCAGATCAGCTGAGAGAAAACTTTACCATTTTACACGTGATCGACGTTCGCCAGATTACCGCGTGGTCAACACGCGCCAGTTTAAACACGTGGCTGCCTTCACTAAGTTTCTAGTCAACGCAGATTCACAGCAGTAGCTTAGTCTTTCGACATCCACCACGCAGTGGCCATTTACGACAGTCGTCGCTAAGGAACGGAGCCCAGGACGTTTACCTGGGTTGAATTTACCACGAATCAACCATCGGCGTCAATACGCCATAATTCGGATTCACTTTACAACCGGCCACATACGGAAAGTAGATTGTGGACAACAGTTTTAGGTTTATCGGTAGTTTGAGTTTTAAGTCAGATGACCATTAGATGGGAGAATGTAGGAAGTTGTGTATGCTAGACGAGTGGAAGAGAAGTTGTGTATGCTAGACGAGTGGAAGAGAAGTTGTGTATGCTAGACGAGTGGAAGAGTTGTAAAGTGTAGAAAAAACGAATTTCGATTTGATGTCTTGAAAAAGTTTTCTTAGTTTACTGAAGTGTTAGTTAATGTGATAGATTTTTAGACTGCAACATATGGGAAGTCAAGGTGCGGCTTCAATGTGCCGGAAGAGCGAAATTCCGTACCGTCTTTTACACTTGATGTGTATACATCAAACGGATTAATTGAGACACGACATGCTTGTCTGTATATTTCTCTCATGTCGACATTAACAGCTTTTCTCATGCATATCATTGCATACGTCATCATTTCCGTATGCCGTGTTTTGGAAATGTTCCAAAGTTTAACACTTATAGCAAAGACTTGGAACAACGTGGTTGTTTGATCAGTTCTTGATGTGTTACCAAGTAGACGATCGGGTGCTTAAGAAGTGATAGCATACAATACGCCACGCTTATTCTATTTCTATATCTAACCATTCATGTGTTTCACATATGTGTCCACAGTACGTGAACACTTGAGTATGTTTCATTTTGCTGTCGTGTATGTGTTACATTTATTTTGTGCTTCTTTAGACGCCATACAGTTAATGATCATGCCAGCTTTTTCTAGAATTAGACACAATGCAGGAAATGCTGATATATGCAGAGATGGATCAATTGGAAGACATCTTGAAATATGTTCAAACTGAGACATACCAATAAAAAGACAGCCAGACAAAACTACATGCATCGAAATACAGACAGATTAACAGACATACATACATATAGATACATTGACATATATTCAGATAGCCAGCCAGACAGACAGACAAATAGAAACATATATATACATATATATATATATATATATATATATATATATATATATATAGAGAGAGAGAGAGAGAGAGAGAGGTAGATAGGTAGATAGGTAGGTAGGTAGGTGAGTGGGTGGATGGATGGAATGATGAATGGATGTATCGATAGATAGATGGGTAGGTAGGTAGGTTGATAGATCGATATATATATATATATATATATATATATATATATATATATATATATATATATATATATATATATGTATATATATATATATATATATATATATAGATAGATAGATAGATAGATAGATAGATAGATAGATAGATAGATAGATAGATAGATAGATAGATAGATAGATAGATAGATAGATAGATAGATAGATAGATATATAGATATATAGATATATAGATAGATATATAGATAGATTTATAGATAGATAGAAAGATAGATATATAGATAGATAGATAGATAGATAGATAGATAGATAGATAGATAGATAGATAGATAGATAGATAGATAGATAGATAGATAGATAGATAGATATTTATATAGATAGACAGACAGACAGAGGCTGTCCCTCCCTCCGTGTTGGTGATACTTCATAGGTATGTAAATACTTCTACCTCTTCTAGTGGAGTTCCTCTCAGCAAGAGTGGTTCTGTGTTTGCTGCATTGACCCTAATAATTTTTATCTTTTCCTCATGGATCTTCAAACCGACTTGTTTAGAGGTATAATCCAGTTTCATTTGCATTTGGCCTTGGATGTGGAACAATTGGGCTATATCATCCGCAAAATCTAGTCCCTCAGTTGTTAATTCAAGGGCCACTGGATTCCATATCTCTCATTTGTTGTTACATTCATAATACAATCTACTGCCAGAATGAACAGGAAAGGCGACAGTAGGCAACCCTGTCGTACCTCTGATTTAATTATGAATGTTCTGTCAGTTGTCCTTCGTGTATAACTCTACATTGCATACTTTCATACGTCGGTCTAATTATGTGCGTAAGCTTTTTAGGAATTCCATAGTGTCTCAATAGTTTCTAGAGTATATCTCTGTCCAAACTGTCGTAAGCTGTTTCATAATCAACGAAATTGATGTAGAAACTCGAATGCCTTTCCAATGATTGCTCCACAATTATCCGCAATATGGATATCTGGTCAATACATAATCTATTCCGTCTGAAGACCGCCTGCTCATCCTTAATTTTGTTATCCACTTTTCAACCATTCTAGTATTTTTCTATTTAACATTTTTTTTTTCCGGCACTGATAATAACATTAATCTTCTATGGATTTGCATTCCTGTAAATCTCCCTTCTTATGCAATTTCACCAGGTAGCTCTCTCTCCAATATTTTCGTAATCTTTCTTGCTCCCAGATGGCGCCTATCAAATTATGGAGCAAGTTAGAAGATGTTTCAACGTTTGCTTTTATGGCTTTAGGTAGTATACCATCAGTTCCTGCTTCATTGTCCTTCATTAGAAACGTTGTTGCCATTCTAATCTCTGCTCTACTTTAATTATCACAGTTGATCAGCAGGTCCTGATCTGCGGGTTGGATGTCTGGTGGGTTGTCTGGTGCTGGTCTGTTCAAAAATTCTTCTAAGTATTCTTTTCGTCTGTTCTTCAAGGTCAGTTATCTTTTCCCCAAATTTATTTTTGATTAGTCTCGTTGTTGATACTTTCCCGATAGTTTCTTCGCAGCCGCACATAAACCTTTCATTTTTACCTTTCCTGTAGCTTCTTCCTCTTTCTCCGCCAAACCAACTTTAGGCCGCCTTGATGCTCTTTGTTAAATTTTTTTCATGTTTTAATGGATCGATATTATTAGTTGTAGAAGTTGTATTTGACTACCTATTTTATAGAGTATTTTGAAAAGTCATCACTGCTAACCAACAAATGATTTTGACCAGTCAATTTAAAATCGATATAAAAGCGCTGACTCTGCTGACACTATATCCCCTATGTGTGTATGTATATAAACAACTCGCTACATTTCATTACCTTAATCTCACATAAATTAGTTGTTTTCTTTATTTTGTTGCGGTTGTGTTTGTTTTGGTTGCCTTCGGTTTGCCATTTCGGTTTACAGCGCATTAGCTTCGAATCATGTACAACCCTCCAAATTGGAATTGTTCACATCACACCAGCATCGAATCATTTACAACGCTCCAACCTATGATCGTTTACAGTGCTCCAACTTATAATCGTTTACAGTGCTCCAACTTAAAATTATTTACAGCGCTCCAACTTATAATCGTTTACAACGCTCCAACTTATAATAGTTTACAGCGCTCCAACTTATAATCATGTAAAGTGCTCCAACTTAAAATCGTTTACAGTGCTCCAACTTAGAATCGTTTACAGCATACCTGCTTCAAATCGTTTTCAGCACACCAGCTTCGAATCGTTTTCAGCACACCAGCTTCGAATCGTTTTCAGCACACCAGCTCCGAATCGTTTTCAGCACACCAGCTCCGAATCGTTTTCAGCACACCAGCTCCGAATCGTTTTCAGCACACCAGCTTCGAATCACTTCGTGCACAATTTTACAGATTGGACTTGTGGAGAGTTTTTCCATGATGTACTCGATTATTCCAACTGATCGAACTGTAAATGTGCAACTGGCGAAGTAAGGAGATCGTAGCTGAGCTATCAGAGGAACTACTTAGTTCGTGTCCTCTGAGATGAGCAATGAAAGCGTATATGAACATGTGACAAAGGCAGCCCACAATGTGGGCTCGTAAAATGAAGTATCCAGCACATCATCCCCACAGCATTATCTGGCTTGGGACTACCTTGACCTTAACAATGTAAAACAGACGATGCTGTCGTGAATGAAGTGTTAGAGGATTGATTATTCTCAACCTCATCTGTTGAGGGCGGAGTGACCATTCTCCTTTCTCTCTGCATGTCCTTCCCTTACAGCAAACCAGGTACTAATTCACAACTCGTCAACATGAACGTGTCGATAACGATATTTGACCACACTACCTTTGTCGTCTGAATGAGTGGTTTGCCACTCAACTACTCAGACCCTGACACCCGAGGGCTGCCACAAAATCGCCACATTAAAACATTCATTCACGTCATGTCCGCATCCCTTAACTCGCAAGGGACATAACCTTATCCTATTTATTTGAGACCTTGTCAAAGATATCTTATAAAATGTCTTCCGGCCACTGATGTGCATGTATTGATTTATCTAATATTGACATGTCTCCTGCACTGTTTGCTAAAGTGACACGATTTGACGTTGTCCAAGCTTCACTACCAGATGTGTTGACAGTGACTTGAGTACTGCTAGAATGTCTGGCTGATTTGTCGTCTACATTAAGTCACAACATCGATCTTTGGTCAAGTGGTGACGATACTAATGCCAGTAATGATGACACCGGTTGTAAAGTAATTCTGTTTAATGTTATTATGAGGAATAGTCATCTTTGTATCCCTAAAAATATCCTCTTTCCCCATATACCCAGCGGTCTCTAACAAGCACAAATGTGATGGTTAAAAAGAATGCACTGTTATTTCTCATGCCTGTGATGTCATGCTTTATTACAACATC
Organism: Ariolimax columbianus; assembly: GCA_036924085.1. Taxonomy (NCBI): domain Eukaryota; kingdom Metazoa; phylum Mollusca; class Gastropoda; order Stylommatophora; family Arionidae; genus Ariolimax; species Ariolimax columbianus. The sequence goes on along the minus strand of JAVGWX010000002.1, from coordinate 151,867,218 downwards.
GGTGACTTGAACATTGTTCACAATCCCTCGATGATCATTGGCGAGTATCCGGGTAGCGTGGGAACGGTCTACCGGGTATTTCATATTGTCTGCTGGACTAACCGACTCTCATCGGCGTTATCTAGTTTCATCATCATGTTTAAGCACTTTTTTATCCATGCCACCTAGACATCAAAACGGCTGCCCCTGAAGGCATTTCAATAGGTTCAGTTTGAATTAGTAGTTTTATCAATCTGGATGAGCGTCTAACTAAACGACTGGTAGAGCGCTCGTTTTTTGCTTCAAAAGTACAGGGAACCAACAATTGTTCTCAACACCACGCTTTTGTAAAACCATCTGTAAACTGACACTTTATTGTTATTCGTTCGTCCTGAAAATGAGGTTTGTGTCGTAGTTTACAGTTCGACTGCGATATCTGCCCCTTTTACCTGACACAGCCGGTTTGAGCACTGCACATGTTTTAGGCAGACTTTCATCCATATTCTTTCAGGACAGCTACACTGATGCAGCCTGTTTCCAGGACCGTCCATATTAAGGCATCATACGGACTTGCACATCTGATTCGCTGAACCTTACGAAATCAGTCAGCTGGAAGTTGCAGACTGTCGATCTCGTTCAATGTGTGAGTCCCATATGGCTGTTCTATTCGTACGTATACTGCATCAATTACCCTGGACAACATCGCAGATGTATCAGAGGCAGACATAGCTATTTTAAACTAATTTGAACTTTAACATCACAAATGATCTTCCGTTTTCATGAATTGGAAGGGGAAGCTGGATGGTGGGGGAGGTGAGAGGGGAGGAGTAGTCTGTAGACTTGTGGATCATCTTCTCGACGCAAATTACCTAGTCATTCTCTTTTGTATAGCCGTGCAACATTGAAATCGTCTAGAAGATAATTTGCATGTTTCTGTGTTTAGTACTCTGTAACAAGATCTGTTTTCATATTTCAAAATGACAGATAACCTCCCTGCTTGCGTTGGTAGAATGGATCTGATGGCAGCACTGCATATCGACTTCACTGATGACGAGTTAGGGCTGCTTATCGATTCACCCATGTTAAGCTTGACATATGTGCTGTTCCATAATGTTAATGGTTGACCATCTGTTCCAATGGAATATGCATTCCACTTGAAATAAACGTACATCAACATAAAACAACTGTTGTGCATTATGAACTGTGAAAGTATAAGTGCCAGATATGTGCTGACCTGGATGTTATTACTGTCGGGATGAAGCTACAGCAAGGTTACACAAAGAGTTGATGTATCTTTTACATATGACACCGAGTGGCATTACAAGAACTATGATTTGCCTTAACGACAATCACTTGAACCTGGTTGTATAAGTAATGTACTTAATAAACTACTTGAATGAAGATCTTGCTCAGTGATCTACACATTAAACTTGGATTAACAAAGAATTGTGTATAGGCCGCGAATTGAAATAGGGCACGAGTTTTTATAACTTCAAAATGCATGTTCAAGAATTAGTGGGGGCCAAAATAAAGGAATGTGTAGTAATCGGTTAACAGAACCGACAGCTCTTATGAGAACATAGATTTGATATTCTCACAGGTAACACAATTTTAGCTTGGAATGTTTTCCAGGAAGTGGTCAAATTCATTGTAGGAAACAGTAAGACTTTTAATTACCAGGAGCTTGCAGAAACTTTTTTACAGGACTGCGAAAGACTAGGAACAATATGTCCTTAAAATGACAAGTGTTAAACTGCCTGAAAACTGCGGTGCTGTCAGGGAGAGCTTGGAAAACAATTCAATTTGGAATCATACACTGAACTTGTCTACTTTAAAGTGGAATTAAAGAATTCTTGCCACTGACAACAGTGTAAGATTGGGTTCGACCTATGTTAGTGATACGATGTGATAAGTTTCACAAATGTGACAACGTGGACATGTGGGATTGAGTGGTAATAGTTTCTGGGGACGGACATCTACAGGGCGCTTGATAGGGTGGCCCCCTAGCCGACTTGGCCACTTTAGGTTAGCGATAGATTAGAAGTGTGGAACGTACTGTTTAACGGGGCACTGAGAAAGCAGGTGAGAGGGTTCATACATATTTGATGTACATCAAGCATTCTTTGACAACGCGGCATGAATTTTCATTGTCTATTTTTTAAGTTATGGTACGGTTAAAATGTTAGATTTACTTTGGCTCTTCTCCATCATTTGTGCGACAGTTTTATTGATGTAACACGTGCAAGGCGGCTGTTTCGGTTGTGAACGCAGTTGTGATTCAAATGGATAGTTGCTAAGACTCCTAGTTAGTTTGGTAGCAAGAATTCAGATGGAGATTACATCCGTTTTTGCCATACTATCTAGATGAGACAAGACAATTGGTAAGTTTTGAGCTGCCTATGATGTGACAGCAATATATCCAATGCAAAGTTGGTAGGGTCTCCAGAAATTGGGATCTGGATATATTAACAGGCAGTATAAGCCAAACGATGACACAAGTCATCTACGTTGCTGTTACTGGAAGCTGCCAGTGCTGAGTTGAGATATTGTAGACGTTGCTTTGGTAACTGTTTGCATTGTCTCTTCTTATATCCCGAGGGGCACTAAATAAGGTGGACTAGGGTCTACAGTGGCTGTACTGCAAAGTTGGGCTCACCACTATAAGGATCACATTATTAATCCCCAAATCGATGACCAGACTCTTCTAACACAGCCTGTGTTCAGGGACACGAATGTATGGTGGAATCTTGACCAGTATGTTTCACCTGACCCTGATTACTCTTTGCTTCCGTCTGAGCAGCGCACGTCGATGCAAGCAACACAAATAGAGAAAACATTGTGATATATTTGCAATGAGTAATGACAGGTAACTCATAACAACACATCGACTCGATGACGTTTACCAATATATATATATATATATATATATATATATATATATATATATATATATATATATATATATATATATATAGGTTTCACATTATATAGACATATGGTATAACTTATAATGATATGTGACCAAGAATATGCCACAGATAGATGCAGCTGGGGAATGACAGTGCGATAAATAGAACACAGGTGAAGTAAACCTGTATACTAAACAGACACCCACATGGTGACTTTAACAGAGATAAGGCCAAATACCATCTTGCACATAATTGTAGTAACGAAAAACACATGCATGTGAGGTCTCGTGTTCTAACCTCATGAAGACGACTATCAGACAGTGGAACATCACTTATATTAAGTTCTCCCTAAAAATGAAACCGTTTCATTCTGGCTAACAAAGTGGGCATTAGCGTGATACCCGTAACAGTAAGCGAAACCCAGAAGCCAGCCATAGCACCAGCGCATGGCACCCTGGCCCAATTTCAACAGCACCCTCGGTATGTGAGGAAAGCTACTGCAAGCCGCCACCTAACGACTATTTCATGGAATACAATCGAGTAAAGTTATTCATCGTGGGTAACATTAGAGTAAAGTTATTGATCGTGGTTATTCAACAATAACGACAGCAACAACAACTATAACTTCACCCATGGGCTCGGCCGTACTACGAACGTTACCAGTCCATCTAGAGTAATGGTCGCCTATATCAGTAATAGTACTAGCTTAAGAAGTAACAATTGGTCGTTACATCAAGTCGAATGATCTTCTTTTTTCTTTGGAGAGGCGAGTTCCCTTTCTACATACTTATAATATGATCAATTCCGTTGCTTGTTCAGTTTTGACCCGGGCAGTGGGTAACAACCTGCTATTTTTAGATTTGTTAGAACTGCTAAGGGTTCTTGTACGTGCACATCATGTCCCTGGGTGACCGAGTCTTTCTTTCGGATCTCGATGATTAGGCGACCGATCTCACCTTCCATAAAAGAATGCCACTTTTTAAATTTGAATACACTCAGATTCATGTGCTAATTCGTATCTTCGTTTACAGGCGCCTAACCTCTTAGCTATAGCGACCCCACCTTGAAATTCATGCGTTTCACCTTTCAGACATTGCGACATCACCTTCAGATAATGGCACCTCGCCTATCAGCTATTGTGACCCCTCCTTGAGATACAGGCGCCTCACCTCTCTGCTATATCGACCCCACCTTCAGATACAGGTGTCTCGCCTATCAACCATAGCCCATCTGTGTTAAATGCTAAATTGCATTCTCAGATGAAAAGATTTCAGATTGGAGCATGTGTTGAACGAACAATATTTTGCAACCGTGATAAAAAACATCATTGTGGGACCTTTTCTCATTGTTGGTGTCCAATAGTGTCCTTTATTGTACGTAAGAATAACGTTCACTCGCTAATACAGTCGTTAAGGAGTGTGAAAACTATGTTTTAGTATTTGCCCAATTGGTTTTTTCAATTGTCTCCCTTTGGTCAAGACCTTACCAATCATCCACTCGTCCCAAACAATCGTAGATTCATGTCGAAACCATATGCTAAAGAAGCTGAAGTATGGGACCAGCACTCTCATCACGTTACACTATTGCTAAAGAAACTGCAACTGCTATTTGCAATGGGATCTGCTGAAATAAAAACGCTACACTTAATTTTCGTGAACAGGAAATAGGTTAAACATGTACACCTTGCGCATGCAATATACAAAGCCGACATTAACATTCAGAAAAGCTGATAACTAAACAAGTGTCAAAACCAGTTAACAGCAAGCATTTACTGACGTTTATATATGTCAAGGTCTTTATCGTGAACTGAGCAACATTGTATTACAAATAACAGTGATGTCGTTGTAGTTGATTTTATCCCATAACTGCTGAGCAAGCCTAGTCTTGCCAGCCCAGTGTCATTCTTATATAGATACAGGTCTTCTTCAGTTGCGCCACTGTTCCGTACAGTGTGTTGGCACTTGTCGGCAGTGCTTGTAAGAATCTTTTACTCATGCACCCAAACGTCGTGCACTCAATAGATAGGTGTCGAACTGTTTCATCAGGGTAAGAGCAATGTCTGCACAAGGGAAGGTGCTGGGGATTGATGCGGTTCTAGCGGCTAAACTCGGGTGTGCCATGATCAGAACTGAAAGATGAGACATTGATCTGTTCTATGTAGTTTATTTATGCTATCGTTACTTTTTGGCTGTGACATTTCGTTAAATACACTGCGACCCGTTGTTCCCGTCGCGCACCTGTTCATCCAGATTTCCCGAGTAGTATTCTTAATAATTCGTTTTACTGTTCAGGGTATATCTAATTATTGTTTTTAATTATTGTTTTTGCAAATATGTCGGCCATCTGGTTCCATAATAGCCCACTATGTCCAGGGATCCATTGCAAGGTGATATTTATCCCGTGGACAGTGATGCTGTTGTTTATCGCCCTCCCAACCAAGAATATCTCCTTTTCTTTGTATGGGGTGTTTTTCAGCGCATCCAGAACCGACTTGCAGTCCCTAAAAATGACCAAATCCATCGGCAACAATTTGCCAAAGTCAAACTGTTGGTGCAAAATCTCAACTGCTGTTTCTAGATCCTTGGTCTCCGCTTCATCATTTGAACAATGCGAAAATCATCAAAAGCAAAATGAAAAGAACAAAGCTTTTCAAACGAAATGCGTATACAAGAAAGACAATGTCCCTCATATCCTCTTTTCTGTAAGTACACAACATGAAGCAGGTATGGAGATATTGAGGTGAGATCTTCTGGAAAATGTTTGGGAAACATTTCTGAGCTTATGCTTTCGACTTACCCACACACATAGTCTGCCATTTACTTTCGTTAGTAATCGCCATTGACCTAATGTTTTGCAGATTACAGTGTACGTTTCCCCTCATTTCGGAACAATAAGAAGGTGCGCACACGCAATAGTAGAATTCAGATTGTTGTCAGACAACAGTCACAAGTTCTTTCGTTAATTTGGAAAGACTTGCTCTAAGATAGAATTACATGCATTTAAAAAAAAATATATTTTAAAGAGAATTTGAACCCAACATGTTGCCAAATTAAAATGAAAAAAAAAAATGAATCTTTAGTAATAAAAAATACAACATAAAGTAAACTCAAACTTAGAGACATGAAAACAATCGAAGAAAGGAGCAGTCGGAAAAAAGGAATAATATCAGGATTAACACATCAAAGAATAACACTCCGCGGATAAGTAGATCGGCGTATTCAGTACTACATTGAGCAATGCGGTTAGTTCAGTTAACTGGTCTGTATTTCTACAGACCATTAGAGGTTTGTTTTAATGACACTAAATATCATAAGGGATCTCCTGTAATGTATCTGCTCTCGACACTATCAAACAACTGGAATATTAACTGGGTAATAGAACTATCAACTGATATTGTTGTTGTTATCTGTTAATCAGATTCCCTGCCCTTTGTGGTTACTAATACTATAGGATCTTCAGATTTTCATCATACCCTGGGCAGGAACAAGCAAGATATTCATTATTTCACGATCTCGGAGGGAGCGTATACATTTCCCGTTGTGGGGCGACAAGAGTCGAGCCAATGCGTGTCTGAAGAGCATGTGAGGTCTGACCGTCTCCAGCACTACTTTAAATAATAGCACATTTTATTCTTCGCTATTGGAGCTGGAATGGCCCTGGCTGCTACTGTAACATATGCCCGCCAATAGACACATGTTAAAGAGTTCCATGTTTGCTCTTTCCAATTACCGCGTCGCTGTTTCACCGCCTAAAGTCTAAGCGCTAACCACTCATAGGACATAATTTGCGTCATGGAAGAATGACATTGGGGTGCTGTCGCTGTTCGGTAACCTCAAAGGTAAGAGACTGTCGCTGTTCGGTAACCTCAAAGGTAAGAGACTGTCTCATACACTTGGCGAGGACAGATTGAGAGAAACGTGAGCGAGCCGAGATAGAAGTTCGGGGGTGACATGGTTTTGATTCATTGTTTCCCCTCTCTGGGTGGGGCAATTATGCGAAGCACTGGTCTATTATGTCAAGCACTGGTCTATTATGTCAAGCACTGGTCTATTATGTCAAGCACTGGTCTATTCAAAATGGCCCAAACAGTTTCAGATGCCAATTTTCTAAGGATAGTTAGTGAACAATGCACTTGGGCGACATCAAATGTCAACGAGAGGTTATTGGGTGTCCAACCAGCCGGCTGGAAGCACAGGAAAGGCCGCTCCCGAAACATGTGGCTTTAACAGATATAACCTCCCCCGCCCCTTCCCTGTTATAGACGAGGTCTGGCAGAGCGCCGTTTGACTGGTTATGGTGGCGTTCGTCCGATACAACGGGTATCAGATGCCTAGGCGAACATTATTAATTTCATATCAGATGCTACTGACGAGGGAGGTTATCTCATACCAGGTGCTAATGTCGGCTAAGGTAAACTCATACGAGGCGCTAATGTATGGGGAGGTAATCTCAAATCAGATGTTAATGTCGATTGAAGTAATCTCATAGCATGTGCTAATGACGGGGGAGGTAATCCCATATCAGGTGTTAACCCGATAGAAGACGAAAGAGAAATGCAGATAAAGGGATGGGTGAATGAAGAGAAACACATCGAATATGGAAAGACAAAGACAAAAGATCAAAATGACGAGATAAAAAAAGATAACGGGAAATAAAATAAGGGAGAGGTCATGAAATAATGAAAGAGAGTAAACGGTCAAAGAAAATCATAATGATAATAAGAGGGGTAGGCAGCTTTAAAACGGATTGTTAATGAAAATTGTAATAACGGGGGTAATGATATGTACCCAGAAGATACATAAATGATAGATACAGAGAAAGAGAGAGAGAAGAGACAACCAGAGAGAAAAAAAAAACACGTTCAGCTAAGACATGTGGAACGTATTTCTGATGTTTTTTATTGTACGTGTTAAAACTGTTTTGGATCATTATGGATGCCGCCAGACCACGGATTTGCCTGGAATTCACACTAGTCGACGACTTACAATTGAGTTCACGGAAACGTGGTGTTGTTTTCTGTCGGGACTTGTTATTTCGTTCTTTTTTGTGATTTCTTCCTTCCGTTTATCCTGGTCTGGACGCCGGCTGAATGGAACTGCGCTTATACCTGTGTCGTATTTCACGGGTTAGTTCTGCCGGTTCACCTGCACGAATTTGGCGTGTAGGAATTTTAGATGCTACTATGATGAGCTGAATACAGCAGGGGAGAGATGCCAGACTCACTCACACTCTGAGTGTTGTCCATACGACCTCTTGTGGTTATCGAAAAGGCACGACAAACTAATGATGCCTTCCAACCTTTCTACCCTGCGGGTTACATGTTTACGGAAATGCTTCGGTGGTAACCCTGAGACAAAATCTGCATCCTATGCTATCTCCAGTCGTCTCGATGAATGTCTTGCCACTGGCAAAAGGTAGCTTAGGCTCTGTGAGTGAGGTTGACAAAAGGCGCAGTTTCTTCCTCACTTTAATCCAAATCACCGCGCAAGTCACCCATTTCAGCGGCCAGAGCAAGAGATACGACTGTCCACACGGCTGAACAAAGAGAGTGGTCTTCATCACTTGTGATGGACAACTAATTATAACTATGCAAATATGCACATGCTATCTTGATGCACATGTGGACGATTAACCTAATTTTGCGATTTTACCTGGAAGAAAACATTGATAGAATGAATTAATTGCACACAGGAAAAGACGTTGTTTACATCTAGATCTCTTATCTTTGGCTACATGGCGGGTGTTGTTGTTCGAAGCTACTCCTTCTGAGTTAACTTGACGTTTCCTTAGAAGAAGGTTAAAGCGACTCTCGTGCATCATTGTTCAGTATCTCCAAAGAGGAGTATTGTCTAGTATATTTCTCCTGACTAGTGTTCTATAATCGATAACGGGGATTAAACCTTAGACCATAAACAGGAGAAGCGACAGCTATACTGCTCACCTTCTCAGACGATCAAATTAGCCTTATTCGGTGAACGGGAAAAAATATCCAAAATACAAAATAAGAAATAAAATATAATGAAACTTAAAAGATAAGAATATTAACGCGAAAAACAACTATAATAAACACATAAAAACCAGGACAATCAAAGACAATGCAGGAATAAGGTTAAAGGATATTAATAAAATAACAGAGTAGACTCGAATTGGCAATCCCTTCGTATGTAATAGTGTCCATTTGATTTACCATTGAACAGCGAATGTTTTATCTGGCGACACGATGTATTCATTAAAGATCAATGAAATGTAATCAGAATCGAGACATGTTCGATAGCCCTTGATAGGAAACATTGGAGAGGGTGTTAAGATCCCAGGGCCACAAGTCACGTAAGACGGAGGCCAGTCACGAACCTGGTGTGTTCTATATATTTCTGGACAAAGAAGCAGGAAATGATCTAGAGAAGGAAGGGAAGGTGCAAATTGTGGGGGTGTGGGAAGTCCAAGCTAGAGTTGAGAAGCGGTGTCGAGTTTCCGACACAAGACAGGATATTACATCTCCCCAATTCGATTTTTTTAACCTGGTTAAGAGGAATTGAGGGGAACTAAAATATACATAATGCATTTTTAGAACGAACAGGTGTTGAGAATACGTTCATGAATCATGTTTCGTCTTTCCGGTCATTGAGAAGCAAATGCCCACCATTAGCGCTATCTCCCGACACGATCCACGAGTCGTCGGACAATGTGCCCCCTCCCCCCCCCCCCACCAGTAACGCTGTCACCTGACACGATCCATGAATCGGACAATGTGCCCACCAGTAACGCTGTCACCTGAAACGATCCATGAATCGGACAATGTGCCCGCCACTAAGGCTTGTCACCTGACACGATCCATGAGTCGGACAATGTGCCCACCAGTAACGCTGTCACCTGACCCGTTCCATGAATAGGACAAAGTGCCCACCAGTAACGCTGTCATCTAAAACGAACCATGAATTAGACAATGACTATTAAATGTGTCATTATAAACACTTTTACATAATTAGGTTCCTAAGCCACATTCATAATTATATTATGTCGCATGTTACAACCTGCTAGAAAGATACGGTGGATATATCCCTTTAAAAGCAAGTACCACTACAGTACAAACTACCACGTGATATTTTCAAGAATTATCTGAGTTGAGAAGGAAAAAAAGTCGGTTACGAATTTCCCGCTTTGATGGGTAGAGGTCCAAGCGCGGGTCCAGTAGAGAAGGTCGACTCGAGGAATGGTACAGGAGTGGGTCGGTACAGGAGTGGGTTGGTGCAGGATTGGGTTGGTGCAGGAGTGGGTTGGTGCAAGGGTGGGTTGGTGCAGGAGTGGGTTGGTGCAGGAGTGGGTACAAACAAGACATGTATGAGATCCAACAATATCTACACTTTCCGCCCTTTATTAAAAGTGACTTAGCCCATTTGGATCTGTCAAATGTGTAATGGCATCATTTCCAATCAGAACATAACAGACAGGAGTGAGCAAATGTTTACATCGGGATACAATTGGGAAGTAGAAAAAACAATGTATAAATATAATCATATGTACATACATAGACACACACCGCATACATAACATATCCATACATACATAATGTATACATGCATGTACATACATACATACATACGTGCATATATACATACATACATACATACGAGGCGTGTTCAAATGAAACCGGACCAAACCGCAACAAGTGAACATATATACGATGCGCATGTTGACGTCACATCTGGTGATAACTGCACATACCAACCGTCAAATTTGCAAAATTGTATTATCCTCATACTCATAGTTTCCTCAGCAGAACAGTTGACATTCATCGCAGAATGCACATAGAGTATGGTGACGCAATTATGCGTCTGACCTGTTCTCGGAAGATCTTTCGTTACCTCGTGTCCTTCTTTAAACATCGTTGTCAAATTCTTCACTGTTCTCTTCTACACACTTGTCACACCATACGTTGCATGTAGTCAGCGATGAATGTGACCTGGTCGACATTCTTTAGCTGTTAGAAACCGAATGGCCGCTTGATGATCAACTCTGGATGGATTCCAAATCACACTCGTCATGTTAACAAATGTCTGCTAAGGGAACTATAAGTTGGAGAATAATGACATTTTCCAAACTTGACGGTTAGCGTATTCTGTTTATACCAGAAGTGAAGTCATCATGCGCATCGTTCGTATGCTCACTTGTTATCGTGTAGCAGCTTCCGCTGAATGAACTACCTTAGCAGATGGTGCAAAGGGTCTGAATTAACTATAGTCTCACTTTCAACAAAATAACTATGACATTAATTGAAATTAAAACACAACAATGAAACTTTAATTCTACACGTTCACAACTGACTCCCCAATCTTTACTGAAAACCAAACCTGTCTGACTATGAGAAATGTGAGTTAAACTAAATGAAAACAAATTTAATAACGAAAATGTACTTGATAGTCGAACTGTAACTTGATAGACGCACTGTAATTTTATAAATGAGCAGTAACTTGATGGTCAAACTGTAACTTGATTTACTAACTGTTACTTAACAGTCAAACGGTAACTTGATAGATGAACTGTAACTTGATAAACGAACCGTTAGACTACTTGATATGTCGACGCAAACCACATCGCGAGATTGCACAAGAGGCAAGTCTTGCTCTGTATACGGTGTACCCCTTAACAGTTGGACTTTCGGAAAGTTGCAGCACGTTGGGCACCAAGACAGCGTTCCGTTTTTGACCGGCAGAGAAGTATTCAAGCCTACGCTGAAATGAAGAAACGTTTTGAGATATGAAAGGCATGCTTTTTTTGGATAGTTTTATTACATGTGACGAAGTCTGGGAGCAAATTTTTGCAGTCGAAAGTATACTAAAGAAACTGTACACTGGAAGAGTGAGACCAGCTCTCGAGTATAGAATTACGGAATGGACAACAGCAGCAAAGGCGAACGTTGACAAAATTAGCAAACTTCAAAACCAAGCCATGAGAGTTATGACAGGAGGCATGAAATCAACGCCTGTTATAGAACTGGAAAAAGATTACAAATCTGCAATCCGTGATCGACATAATAGACTGCAAAGCCCATCAGCAAGCAGAAAAGCTCAGAAGACTGACTCACCATCCAATGCATAAGAGACTAAATAATGTTGTAAATGGTAAACTAAAGCAGAGAAACTTTGCAGAAATAGCCAAAGCAAAGATGAACGAAGACCCTATGAACGCATTAACAACACCAAAGCCCATCCCTACTGTACGCAAACCTACCTGGATGCAGCATAAATTTCCAGAGGTAGTAGAAAATATACCAGGTATTGGAAACAAGAACAGCCAGACTGAAAAAGAAAGAAAAGAGACATAACCCTGAGGTACATAGTGAAAAACTACCCAAGCATTGACTGGACCCATGCATACACCGACGGCTCTGTAACAAACACAAACAACACAGAACGGAGGGGCAGGGGTATTCCTGAGCCTACCAAATGGTAGAAAAACAACACTATCAGTGGCAAATGGAAAATACTCAAGTAATTTCAGAGTGGAGGCAGAGGCACTGAGGGCTGCAGTAAAAGAAATGGTGACATGCAAAAGAAATGAAAGCCATATAGTCCTGCTTACAGATTCCCTGGTCGTAGTCAAAGCACTAAAAAGCCAGATAAATACTAAACTTAATGATTTAAGAGCTGTACTCTGTTAACAGTCCGCACCAAAAAGAGTAGTGGTATAGTGAGTTCCATCCAACTGTAACATCCAAGGCAACGGGGAGGCAGACCGACTGGCAAAAGGAGGTGCAAGACTACAACCTCCAGATACTAGTGTGACATACGAAGAGTCAAAAAGGCTTATTAGAGCTAGATACATGATCAAATGGGAAACAGAACATACTGGCTACACAAAAAACGATGCCTGTTACCAGTTGAACAGAAGAGAGCAGGTCGTGGTCTTCAGACTTCGCACTGGCCACAATAGACTGAGGTACCACCTATTCAATAAATTGAAGATAGGTGGCACTGACGAATGCATGTGCGGTACTGGGAAAATGACCGCTGAACATTTGCTGCAAAACTGCCCAACATACGAGGATCAGAGAAAGCAGATGTGACCATCACCATTGGCATTACTAGAAAAGCTCTATGGCAGTGTCGACAGCCTCAGGATGACCGCTAAAGGTTGAACGAATGTCATAGTGATGAAAGACGGACATCCAAACTTCTCGACCATCCACTGCACCTCCTCATCGCTTGTTTCTTCAGATACTAAGCCTCAAATCAAAGTTTAAGACATCCGTAACGACTTGTTAAAGTAAACGAAATACGGTGTGGTACCTGGAGTAGCAGGTGAACAATGATAGCGTATCGGAATTAGCAATCGTTGGGAGGTTGTTTCTGACATATATGGGAAATCTCGCTCCAATTGCCTTGTTTCTAACGCCCCATTCGATACAGCTATAAACGGGATCATTTCTCACTATTATATAATAATTGCAGCCAGGAAGCGAACTGATAACCGCACATAAATGCATGAAGTATATTGATGTACAATGATGTCTCCAATACACCATCACGGACAGCACAGTCTGCTTTGGGACTACATCTACAGTTATCCACATACTCTATGTGACAAACGCCAGAAATGACATTGTAAATGCTAATCTATGCACGGTAACGATTACAGTTTTCTCCATCAACCATGTCTACTTTTTCATTCTGTAGAAATGATCACAATGTTCCGTCTACCAAGACGAGGTCACCTAGTTTGCTGTATCACCAGCACCATCCTTTGGTGTCAGCCCAGATCGAGGAGTATAGACCCAACACTGTATTTCATTTATCATAAGCAGTTTTTAGGGAAACCTGTATCGATTATTTTAGGACATCCTGTATCGATTAATGTGTTGAGCAGTTTCGGTAGTAGCGATGTTCTTTTTGCCTATTAAGGCTGCAAACACCTTGCAGGACCTTATCTAGCTTCGTCTTTCTACATAGCGGGATGGAATCAGTGGCTTTATAATGTTTTACCCATGAGCTATTCTGTTAAGGTACTATCAGGAGCACGAGCGCACGGTGGAGATGTTGATTGTCTCCTGTGCCAATACATCTCATAGTGAAAGCAAGCGTCTCAACAGTTCGAATCGATCTTTACATGACACTGCATTTACTATTATCGTAGTGATCTGCAATCGTAAACTGACGACTTGAACACTTAAGGCGACGATTATTGGCTGAGTGTAAACGTTGCTGTGTAACGATAGGCTACACAGTCCCTCACATTTATGTGTCAATCCAATACAAGAAACGACTGAGTGGCCTGCTGGGAGACTTTGTGAATGACAAAGATACGAATAACACCACTGACTTACACAGACCATGTCATAATATGAGATTCCCTGTGATACGGCATAACACCGGAGATGGTTAGGTGGTTTGTTTAGAGCTGCATAGATGGTGTCTAACAGGCTGCGGGTTTTTTCTTCTTCATCGTACGCAGTCAGACAGTAACCATTATTTTTTTCAAAAAAGGCAGCGGTCATCATGAGGCTGTCGACGCTGCCATATAGCTTGTCTAGTGTTGCCACTGGTGATGGCCACATCCGCTCTCTCTGATCCTCGTATGTCGGGCAGTTTTGAAGCAAATGCTCAGCGGTCAGCTTCAGGTTTAATCTGCTCTAGTGTTTGAGTCTATTAAGATGGATTCACACATCGGTTAATCACCCTCCTAAAGCTCGCGTCCCTACGCAGCAGAGTATTAAGCTACTCCAGCCTAGCACGCTAAGCAGGAAACTCTTCTCTCGGCTATATCCAGCTCATACCAGAGCTGGGACCTGCACAAGGGCAACTTTCTCTTTAGAAGTACAGGTAGACTGCGACTTAGTAGAAGAAACTGCTGTCGGTGAAGAAGTGTCAGATACTCATTGTACTTGCCCCAATGTTTAATTGTTGGTAGGATAACAACATTGTATACACTTTCAGCGTTCCTTCCCTGGCAGTAAGTTAGGTATCCTTTCACAGTTTAGTCAACTGAAACATATAAATGTAACGAGGATCTAGCCCAAAATATGTGCTATGAGAAACAAGCACACTACGACGTTGCTACTCAGACTCAAGATGTTCCACTGTGTTGATCGCATTAATTCGGTATTTCCTCCAAAATCATGTCATTCCTACAGTCTGTGTCAATCATTTCATGTTCATTTTGTAAAATAAAATTGATTTCGTACGAGGGGCGTTCAAGTCAAACCGGAAATGTGTGTTATAGTTCTAGCTGAATTGGTTATAGCGTGCTGGAACTACTAGCATTAGTTAGGGGCACGTGTGTCCTATTACTGCTACTTGGCCTACTTGCCATGGGCCAGTCACGTGTTGGGTACACACACATAGCAGGCAACACTGTTAGTGCTTGCATGAAACAGCGTGTTGTGATGATTTCTCTTGTGAAAGAAGGCGTGAAACATCTGGAAATACTCATACGACTGCAATCACAATACGGTGATGAGGCACTAAGTCGCAGTAAGACAATTAAATGGTGTAGACATTTTATAGAAGGTCGTATATCCGTGTGATGATCCCTGCTGTGATGTCCGTCAACCTACAATAGTCGATCCTGTGAATTCCCAGATAGTGGAACGTCTTGTCCTGGAAAGTCGACGCATAATCTGCAACGAAACTGCACAAGAGGCAAGTCTTTTTCCGGGTTCAGTCAACACTATTATTCATGAACATTTGCATTTTCGGAAGGTTAGCACACTTTCGGTGTCGAGACACGCAAAGAAGAGTTCAAGACAGCAATGAATTGAAGGAAAGGTTTGACATGGAGGGACCATGAAATAAACTTCAAGAGCTAATTCAACTAAGCACGATTAGGTTCGAACGACATGACAGGCACCAAGCCTTAACTTAACTCAACACGATGAGCCTCGAACAACATGCGAAACACATGCTCAACTCAATACGATTAGCCTGGAACAACATAAGAGACACATGCTCAACTCAACACGATTAGCCTCGAACAGCATAAGAGACACCAAGCGTTAACTTAACTCAACACGATTAGCCTTGAACAACATAAGACATACCAAGCGTTAACTTAACTCAACATAATTAGCTTCGAACAACATTAGATACTTCAACTCAACTCAACACGATTAGCCTCGAAGAACATAAGAGACACCTACTGAACTCAACACGATTAGCCTCGAACAACATAAAATACACCTACTCACTCAACTCAACACGATTAGCTTCGAACAACATAAGAGACACCTACTCAACTAAACACGATTAACCTCGAACAACATAAGAGACGCAAAGCGTTAACTTAACCAAACACGATTAGCCTCGAACAGCATAAGAGACACATACTCAACTCAACACGATTATCCTCGAACAACATAAGAGACACCAAGCGTTAACTCAACACGATTAGCTTCAAATAACATAAGAGACACCAAGTTTTAACTTAACCAAACACGATTAGCCTCGAACAACAAACAAATGCTAGAACAACATTTACGGTCCGTTTGGGTTACACGTAGGAGCTTCGCTAAATAGCATCGTATGCGTTGTTTTCTCCAGAAAACTAACGAATACTGCTGATGTGATGCCTTCCGATTGCAAACTTTCCTTCCATTATCCACGTGATTCATTTAGTGGTAGGGCATTTGCTTTTCATGACAAATGTGCGCAATTCATCTGCATTTACTGAAGAGTTCGTCGACCCGGTTATAAATGGTTACCTAATTTACTGTTAGGGAGCAAAACGCAGCATGGACGGGAAATGACCACTCTTACCTCATAAACAACCTTTGACTTTGTACAATGAAGTCATTAACACTTCATCCCTGACCGCAGTGGCATTATTACATCTACTTTATTCACCGTAATATTCCTTTATTCCTCCGTAATAGTAGCGCCCCATTACATGACTAGGAGGTCTCTGTGGCGCAGTGGTCAAGCCGTTTGCCTCGTGTTCAGACGGTCGGGTTTCGATTATATTTCGATTTCGATTTCCATGATGGCATTTTTTTCCGGAGATCCATGGGTTCATCGCTGGAGCTACGGAGTTTGTACTTTGTGCGATGCTCTCGACAGATGAGCTAAAATGGGGAAATAACCCGAGGCAATGAAGTCGAGCCCCCGCTTACAAACTTTTAATTTTTTTTTGTATATGGCTTACTTCCTTTATTACAAATGAAATGCTCTCCTTTAACACATATACATCCTGGATTAAGTGCTGGAGACATCATTATTCACGGTCAGTACATATCTGCGGTGCTGGTGACAAATTCCCCACTTCTCTCGTCACTTTTCTTACAGTGAGTGAAGTATACATATAGACTTCAGTGTCTCGCGACTCATCACAAATCCTAGTTTTTTTTCCGAATGAAAACAAAGACTGCATCCAAACAGCAACTCGAACACCCTCTATGCCATTGTCGATATCATAACGCCTACACGTTATATATGTGTACACTGACAGCGTTGTCAAGTCGCTTATACATTATCAGCTCTTAAATCTATGTCTACAATATATGGGGTACATGATCTTGTCGTTGAATCTCCCAAGAGATTGAAACTGTATCGTCGTATTTCCTTGGCCACTTGTGCTGTCTTCTCAATTTCGTATAGCTCCTAATATTCCCTCTCTTTATCATGGTTCGCGCACAGGTCGTTATAAGATTTGTCGACGACCTCGCTTCTATTATTGCATCTCATCTCATCTCACTAAATCTCATCACATTCCACATAGTAATCTTATCAGATATGTTCACTTACATTGCTTGTCACGATTCGTTCTTTCTTTCTTTTGTTCTACTGCTTTTGCGTTGCGGCGTCGTTTGAGATAGGTGGATAGCTTGTGCTGCCGATATGTTTAACTGTTCGGGTGTGTCTCTGATCCCTTTTATCCATCTTCGCCGTGGCCAAACTGTTGCTCGTCCGCCTCTTGACGCCATTTTAAGGGCGAACAAGACTAACCTTACTAATTGTGGACATTCCACAACAACCCTGACACATTCATGTAGTAGGATTTCGTTGCAGATTGATCAAACTACATAGTTGTTAAATGATCTAACCACTTTATCTTCCGTACTTCAATATATTTTTTAACCGCTGCAGTTACCCACTATATTCCTCAACCTAATGTTGCGAATTTTACCGCGAATTGTCTTTCCTGCTGCTCTTCGTACACATCGCATCTCACATCTTTTGTTTGCGCATGTCTAATCGGGTCCCCGTTTGAAACTGATAACATAACCTAGGAATGTCCAATGTGTTTATCAGCGTTTGTCTAATGGGCATAGTTACACTTGAATGTTTGAGTACCGGTGCTAGAGGGCAGTGTAACTTGTTTGCATGTTAAATTATGATTTTGGTTTCTTTGTAGTCTGCTGCTGACAGGTAAATAACTTACCAGGTATTTAAATGTGAGTACCTGCTTTAGGTTGTGTTTTTTTTCCGCCGCCATCATGGAAACTGCGCTGTGTCGGAAGACGGTTTATTGACATAGTTTCTGACTTTCCACAGCTGATACGTGCTACTCAAGGCAATCTGGGAAGACAATTGTGACGTTTTGTTGCAAATCCACTTGTTGATTATAGAAAAGGTCCTGATCTTCTGCGGATATCATTTCATTGAACGATTCCACCTGGTCCAGGGTTATTCTGCTCATGTTATCTAAATAGAAGAGGAGTAAAAGAGGCTGGGACTATCGTGTCTGTCCGACACTCGTCATAAACGCTCCTTCGCTGTTGGTGTACATGGCTGGTATATTGTCTAGTATCTATCCCCTGACACTGTATTCTTCCATAACTTACTCATGTGTCTCTATCAAAGACTTTATATTGATCAATGAAATACACATCACGTTCTGTTTTTTAATACTTTATTGATTTTACACCTAGCTGTCTCCTAATGAAAATATCGCGTCCGTGAATACTCTGCATTTGATAAAGCGATATTGTGATTAACTGAGCACCCTAGTTAATACTCTCTTTTCTAAGACCATGACGTTTATTTGACTTACGTAACTAGAAGGAAAACGCCTGTGAATAAGCCGCAGTCTTTCATACTGTCTTAATTCTTCCACATGGGCACAACCACCGCTCTTGGTAATCCTTAGGCACCCGTCTTTCTTGCCAGGTCTGCAGGAATATATAAGGTATCCACTATCATCACCTCTCAGAACACAACCATGTCATATCCGAGTACATTGTCATCCTTTTGGGCCTTTTTTCCAGGGCACATCTTTTAGTTTTCATGACTTACTGTTCTATAGTGTTATGTCCTTATACATGGGATGGTCAAGGATGACTTACAATAATGTAACATTAACATACATGGTCTTCTGTCACGATGTAGCGATGAAATCGTCTTCTGTGTGTGCTTTATGTCATCCCTATATATCAATGTATATGTTCCGTTTCTGTAACACCACACATCTAACTGTTTCATGGTCACCGTTTATTCAGAATATATGCTGTCTAGTGTTATACTATTCTGCGCCGGTTATGTTTGGAGACATTTTTGTCATGCTTTAAAAATAATGTATTGTTAAATATTATATGCTAGGGTTGCTCAGAAAGGAATTCCTCACATATTCGTTTCTCAGCCAAGAAATAAAGAAGAGAGCAAAATGAAAATGTGCAAGTGTACATGTACATTGACGTTTACGGCGTACGTGTGCGTAATTGCATTGTCTTTCGGCCATTTGCACTGCTGTTGTAGCCCGTTAAAATGACGTTAGAGAGCGACAATTATTTCAAATAACGATCTGTAATTAAATTCTTCGTGGTGGACAAAAATAAATCTAGGAAACAAACACACACATACGTGTATGTGTGTGAATGCGCGTGTGTGTGTGTGTGTGTGTGGGAGAGAGAGAGAGAGAGAGAGAGAGAGAGAGAGAGAGAGAGACAATATGTGACGTGCATTGAAGTTGTGCAGCCGTTAAGAACACCGTTGAACACTAGCGTCAGAACGTGGAGAGACCTAGCGGTATGATCGATGACGGTCTGAACGCTGTCCACAGCGACAATTCTATTTCTATTGCATCGAACCAACCCATTATACGTAAAGACCATGGCATGGCACTCATATGATTGACACTATACGTTTAAGTCAGCAATCTAATACCATAGGACGGCAAAGATGCAGACCGACCAAAGAAGAGTTCTTCTCGTAGGGGCATTTCAGACAAAATGAAAAGAAAGCCCAACAACGCAGAGAAGGAAAACAACAAAGTCGCAAGAAAAAATGAAAACAAAAACGGAGTCGATAGTTGCCATTCCAAGGTCGTACCATTCTACAGCCAGTAATGACTTTGTGTGGCTGTTATAGAGAGTTATACTTCATAGAAGTATGGCTGTTATAGAGAGTTATACTTCATAGAAGTATGGCTTTTATAGAGAGTTATACTTCATAGAAGTATGGCTTTTATAGAGAGTTATACTTCATAGAAGTATGGCTGTTATAGAGAGTTATACTTCATAGAAGTATGGCTGTTATAGAGAGTTATACTTCATAGAAGTATGGCTGTTATAGAGAGTTATACTTCATAGAAGTATGGCTTTTATAGAGAGTTATACTTCATAGAAGTATGGCTTTTATAGAGAGTTATACTTCATTGAAGTATGGCTTTTATAGAGAGTTATACTTCATTGAAGTATGGCTTTTATAGAGAGTTATACTTCATAGAAGTATGGCTGTTATAGAGAGTTATACTTCATTGAAGTACGACTCCATGGTTGCATCGAATAATTCATGAATGTGCCTCATAGTCAGATTGTTAGTAATGACTCTTTATGACTAGTAAAGATAGTTATATTATAATGAAGTACTACTCCAAGGTCGTATCGTCCTATACTCAGTTACCTGAGATGTTTCTTCACGAAGATATATCATTCTCCATCTCAAATCAAATGTTCCTTTAAAAAACTGTTTTTTTTTGGCTGCATAATCAGATTGTCTACACTCATTACATTGAATACATATCATGTTGCCTTATATGCATGTAATCACTAAAATTGTGAATAATGCAAAGTCAGGTTGACACATACATCTTACAACATCTATTGATCGTATCATCATAATCAGTGCGTAAGACAATTTGTGCTACAGAACAGTTTTGTCATACATATGGCTGCTATATTTATCCGTTGTCGTAACGTACTCGACACCGTCTCTTCTCAGAACATGTTCTCGTGAAAAAAAGATGACTTCCTTGTTCTGGTTCTTGCAATGAGTTGTTTTGTTTTCGTCTCTATTCTAGTATTGTATTAAAATCACAATGGATTTACAATATTGAAATAATTAGAAACTTTAAACGTTAAGTCCAAATACTAGATCTATCTGCATTATAATACTTCCACACTTTCTGAAATATAATGAACTGCAATGTATATGCTCGGATTCTTCATAACAAATAATATAGAAATAAGTACTCAGTCACTCATCATGCAACTCGAGATAATTCTGGCTGTTATTTTACTGCTTTTCGGCCTCACATACTTTGTCATAAACTATTTTATGTTACCATTCCAGCTGGCTTTAAGTGTACACCTGACTTGTTGCTTCTAATGTTTGTCGCGGACGCCAGTGATCTTGCAATTTATCTGACATGTCCAGACAACTATAGTTCTGATTGCTGCTCTCGCAGTAATATCAGATTATACGATTGTAGCGGGGTATCTAATTGTGACCCTTGTCCGGATCCCTTTTATGAACTGCTTTCTGATGGACCTAACATTTGAGGGTTGCAGTTCGTTTTTTGCGAGCTGCTTTAATTGATACTGACTACCATCTTTTTTTTTTCGAGCTGCTCTAACATCCGTTTGTGAAAAGCGAAAAAAAACATGTATTTATTTTTTTTAAATATTTCTAATTTTCTTTCCTTGGTGACTCTAAGAAGGAGAGAAATATTAGACAGCAACTACGGTCTGTATGGTCAACTATTCTCTGATGCACGACATCCTGGCTATTACCGCTTTAGTGTTTTTGTAACTGGCTGACATGTTATAGAACCTGTTTCCTCATGCTGGTATTTCTTTTATTCTCTCCAGACCACCATCCTTCTTTGTTATGAGCTGCTTATTGAAATGTAAGATACTTGAAAACTATTATTACAATTTTTTTGTTGGTCTACATCTTTCTTCGCTTAGCCATGCCATTATATTTTTGCAAAGGGAGTTACTTTTGTGAGGAAATGCAGTGAATATAAATACACATTAATTTGCGGATAAAAATACAATACATTAGCAGCAGTAAATAGGGTTACTGAAGGGTCAGCGCACAATATACCACCTACAGAAAATGAATGCTGATTCGAATCTACAGCCTCTCACATCCAGGGTGCAGTGATCTCTGTGGTAGCAGCTGTCTGTCTGATAGCAAGCCTCTGGCACAGGGATTCTCCTGCACAAACGTGTCCAAAGCAACATCATCTCGTGGGTGAATGTTGTTTACTGAGTTTGCTATGGGGACGACCGAGCACCTATCGGTAAAACTAGGCAGGTAGTAGTTTTAAGCCTCTTAAGGTGAGTTCGCAGTTCTCACAGTCGAGAGGAATATGCTTTTGTTGTTACCAATTCAAACCCCACGCATAGGCGCAGTTCTCACAGTCGAGAGGAATATGCTGTTGTTGTTACCAATTCAAACCCCACGCTTAGGCGCAGTTCTCACAGTCGAGAGGAATATGCTGTTGTTGTTACCAATTCAAACCCCACGCATAGGCGCAGTTCTCACAGTCGAGAGGAATATGCTGTTGTTGTTACCAATTCAAACCCCACGCATAGGTTCAATGTTCTTCACATATGCCGTTTGCATTTCTACACATATTTTGTTTGTCAACCTCCGAGATATCTACCAAGGATCCAATAATGGTAGAGACACTTACAGTGGACCCGGGCCTAGCCCAACATCCCAGCTGCAGCAAGAGTACCGGGTGATCTGACATTGCGCTATCGTCGGACTACGCTCTGACTCTAAGAGTGGAGAGTAGGGGTGGGGCCATTGGATCTCCATGGAAAGTAGGAGCTGTTGTGACATGGAAGAGGGTAAGGGGAGATCCTGATGGATTGTGGGCAGGGTCTGACAGAGTCACGAGGAAAGGTCTGAATACAGAATAAAGAATTGTTATCTGCAATGAGAGAATATGTGGCTAGCCGGAAATGCACTCTGTGAAACCCACAAGACACCCGACATAACCCCCATCGGCGCAGCGAACCTCTAAATGGCAAAGAACAAAAAAGGCAACGTCAAATACATCTATCACCTATTGAGAAAGGTGCACTCAGTGTGCTCTTTAGGAGGCAGAGGTCTGCAGCAAACAACCCAATACTCCAATGTCATGCAACAATAAACACTCTTCAAACAAGCTCGTGCGTCGTCTCGGTTACCAAGGCCCGCGCAACAGAGATAAATCCCCTGCTCTGTTCGAAACGTTATCAAGGGGAACCCTAACATACTATAGCTTAACATTGCTGGATTACAAAACAAGGCAACTGAGCTAAACAAAACACTACAAGACCATCAAATACAGATATCACTCCTCGAGGAAGCAATCCTTATACAAAGACACATTAACATCACAGGCAATATACAATATAAGTCCGAATGCAACAAGTGCCAGGGCATTATGCACTTTGTCATAAATGATACACAAGCTATTGCAACCAACAAAAGTGTGGATGATATTGACTAACAAACAATAAAGTTATAGAGCAAAGATAACAAACAATGCTTTCTACTTAACATTTACTGGCCTCCAACGTCCAAAACGTGCCTACCTGAATTTCAGCATACGTCAAAAAAAAATCGTGTTGGTGGAAGATTTGAATGCCCATTTGCCACATGTGTAATGTCACTAATCTTACACTGCTCCAGACTTTGGAAACCCCGTGAACATTTTTGTACAAAGTACACGGTACCACCAGCCGACCCGATCTGACACTTGTATCGGTTGGCTTGGTAGATAACATTATCTCTAAAGTCTTGGACGATGTTGGAAGTGATCATCGTCATATCCTAACAATTATTGAAACACTGCAGAGGGATAGGATGGTTCAGAGAAAACCATCATGGAATTTCAGAAAGACTAACTAGATACGGATGGATCAGTATTCAAATATACCTCTTTTGCAGGGTAAGGTATCCATATGGAATACCCAGTTACACGAGTTGTGGGATTTATTAGGCGAAAACTGTTCACATGATGACGCAGAGACCAAAGCTATGAAAACAACAATTCAGATTTAGTACCAACAACATGACGTGGGCAAATTGTTGATAATCGATTTTGTAATTTGTAGTTACTCCAAGTCGGTTATGGAGGCTCTGAAGAACAATCCATACAAAGAAAAGAAGATATTCTTTGTGGGGAGGACGGTAAACAACATCATCACTATCCACGGGATAAATGCCACCTTGCAATGGGTCCCTGGACATAGTGGGATACTAGGGTACGAGATGATCGTCATATTGACAAAAACAGTAACAACGCAGTAAAACGAATTATTCATAATAATACCCTGCACATCTGAATGAACAGGTGGGCGACGGGAACAACAGGTCCCAGTGTATTTAGCGAAATAACACAGCCCCAAAGTAACGATGACTTAACTTAACTGAACTTAAATTAACTAAACCTAACTTTACGTCTGTATACTGGTTTAGAAGACTATGCAGAGTCTGTATACAACAAGTTGCAATTACATTACCTTGCTCTAAAAGATATTTGCATCCAATTTATTCTTAAATGCATTAACTGTCCCTGCCTTAACTACCTCATGTGGCAAAGCATTCCCTACTATCTGACTAAAAAATATATTTCCCAATATATAATCTGGACCTCTCTGTAGTTAATTTGTAGATATGCGCTCTTGTTCTTGTAGGTAGTTGTATTTTGAAAACAAATTGTTATAGTCTAAGTTGTCCGTACCTCTGATCACCTATAAACATGTATTGTCATCTCAAATTCTTATCCTTTTTAGACACTGCAGGTAGGTGTTTCTGAGTCTTTTCTCATAAATGTAATTCTGGAATCCCACTATCCGCTCTGTCGATTTTTTTTTGTATTCTTTCCAGCATATGTATACCCCCTCTATGATAAGGACTCCACACCTGTACACAGTACTCCAATCTAGGTCTAACTAATGTTTTATACAGTTTGACTATCACTTCCTTGCTTCTAGGTTTAATATTTGTTTCTCTCATACCTAACATAGCATTTGCCTTTTTCACTGTTACTTGAACTTGCTCTTACCATACCTGTATGAGCTATTATAAATAACATAAATAAACTACATAAAAGAGATCAAAGTCGCGTCTCTCAGTTCCGAACTGGACATACCAGAGTTAATCAATGAGCCGCATCAATTCCCATCACCTGTCCTTGTGCAGACATTGCTCTCATTCTGATGAAGCAGTCCCCCATCTGCTCCCCCATTGAGTGCAAGGCTCTTGCGGCCACGAGGAACATAACTTGACAAGCACTGCCGACAATTGCCAACACACTGTACGGAGCAGTGAAACAACTTGCTTCTATATATAAATGGCATTGAGCTGCAAAGAGCATGCTTGATCAGCACCTATGCGATAACAACAACAACAACACCAACAACAGTATCAGCAGTAAAGGAAGTAGTGTTCTTTAGCTTGTGTTTGTTTTGGATTTGATAACACTCTCGTATTATATGCCATTTTGAGTAACAACATACACAATCTCTACATTTAGAAAAAGGTTATCAAACTGTTGTCAATGAAGTACTTGTGTTCTAGTACCGCTGAACAGGTGATCTACGACCTCAATTGTTGTTATACTACAACGCAACATATTGTCAATGACCTTGCAACTTGTGGCGCACTTATTTCCAACATGTGGCCCAGTACCGCACACTATATGAACAAATGCTATCAAACAGTTGGTCCACTACATTGCAACGGGTCGTTCACTAACATTAGCAGATGGGTCAAACTATGACGTGATTTACGAATGTCAACATTTGTAGTAAGTAACCCTGTGGGCTTTTGAAGATTGGACAACAAAAACAAGTCATAAGAACATGACACAGATCCTACCGAATAAAGACCCAATGTTAAATTCCAACTAAATCTGAACAACACATTTGATATCCTTGAGAACTTCACAGACGAAACCATAGGCATCATCTTACTCAAGTCAAAAGACGTGTCAAGAGATTAATGGATAGAGAAGAAAACATAATATGAAATGGCTAACAGAACGCACACATGAATGACAGGAAAAATAATTACCAGTGAAATAAAATATAAGCACATGTAAAAAACCAGAGGAAAATACACCACTGCGCATATTATATTATGAGCTTAACATAAAGTAAAAAAGAGTGCCAGCCAGAATAAATGAAAACACATTTAAAATTGCTGAGGAGTCGTTTAAAGCCGCAATATACAGTGTGGCCGAAAGATATGCAACATAAGTAGAATACTAGCAAGGGAAAAACAAAACAGGACCACATCATATAAGTGAAAGGCAAACAAGGACATATCACCTGCAGCCATGAGTAGCAGTGTGAAGATGGGTGAAATAGTAAAAAAGAAACACTAGACAGAAATCCACTGCCATGGAAGACTGACGTCGATCCAGAAAAGGAAACCCTAAATGTTTACTTCAATTCACAAATAAAGCAAAATTGCATGCATTCACTAAAACTACTGACAATATGAAAGCTTCAAGACCAGATGCAAATTCAACAAAAGCTAAATAAACTAGCATCTTAGCCATCCCATAAATGCTACACCAGCTTCTCCAGAAAATATGGGATCAAGAGGACATTCTCAGAAAGAGGTGCATCTAACAAAATGTGCAAAGAAAAAAATTCTGACTTCATGCAGTAACTGGCTATGCAGAACACTCATTGATGTGACTGGAAAAGTCCTGGTCAAGAAAATGTTTGATGATATGACTATGATTAAGATGAAAAAAACCCTAGGCAGGATTTAGAGCAAGATGATCTGTCACACATCAAACAACAACTCTGAACATTTTCATATCATATTTCAGAGCGGGGAAAACGCCTACTGTATATGAACTTTATATATTTTCTTAATGCATTTGATAGTATGAACAACCAGTCATCTGCAACATATTGAATCATTATAGAATACCAAAAACATTTACAAGATTTATATTAACAGGTCGCATGTTGAATAATCCAGATATGTACATTATCAAACCCATTGTTAGTTCAATTTGTGGTCATACAGTGATGCGTACTATTTTCAACAATCATTTAGATGACCATGGATTAGGTGGTGTGGCAAATAAAAGAGTACATAAAAGCAGGAATCCAATGTACATTTAATAAAACGTTGGAAAACCTTAATGTTGCAGATAATATGATACATATATATACGTTGACATATGCAAAATGGCATAAAAGGAAAGAACGACATGCTGCCATAGGAGACAGCATAAGCGAAATTGTTGATTGGTCCGAACAAAACAAAGGAATGGGAATACATAACACACACATTTACCTTAGACACATTAACGGTGATCAATTGTTCCACAATCTACCATTATGTAGAGTAGCATTAATGAAGACAGTGAAAGAAGTCAACATGTTAACGTCAGAATTTAAAAAGGAAATAAATCTCTTCGCCAAATATGAAACGTAACAGCTTTTTTTTCATATAGAACAATTTCAACACCAACGTAAAGTTGATCCTGCTATATGGCCTTGAGACATGACATATGTTTAAGGGTGTCACATCCATTTAGACTTCATTCTTTCATGAACAAATGCCGTCTTCACATTTTGTTGTTGTTAGATGTCCAGAGGTAATGGCAGATACAATTATGTGGGAAAGAACACAGATATGACTGATATATCAGCAAATTTAGGAGAGAAAGTGGGATAGAAATGACACATTCTCAGAATAATGCATAATAACATAACCCAATATGCGTTAGATTGAAAACCATGAGAAAAGAGGCGAGTGGGAACGTCTAAGAACGCCTGTCGGTAAACGATCGAGAAGTCAGTTAAACCGTTATGTCGTGTGCGGACCACAATAAGTCAGCTCAAAGCATTAACAGATGATGAGAATATGTTGGACCATATTATCCTAGAGAGACCAGCCCGATGCATGGGTAGTAATACTGACGTTTTAGATATATTGCAATTTCCAAATTATACCGGCGTTAATTTAGACAATATTTACACCACATCGGAACATCATTAAACACCAAATAACGAATATATCAGATCATGCATGAGCGAACATCAGGAATCAATCACTGGATTATCATTCTTTTTCTTTAATGAGCTGCAGCTGCAGCTTGGATTGGCTGCTCATGATTCTCTACATCTTGCCGTTTAATTAAAGTCGATTGCGCAAATGCTTGGTAAGGCCATGATTGATATCGCACAGGCCGTATGAGGCCAAATTTGAGGCACGAAAATTCACATGAAGGTACAAGATCGATATCACAAGGGTAATATGTCAGCACGCTTTATTGCAAGGGCCGTTTGTAGAAATAGTATTTGTCTTAAGTAATGTGCGCATATATAGATGGCTCCAGGGCCCTTTGAAGGTAAATTCGATATTGCAATTGAAACATGAAGACAAAGCCACAGGTAGCAAGCGGATACATTCGGTATCCCATGGATCACTTATAGAAATTGTCGATATCGCTAGTCTACATTAAAACATTAACGATAGTTCAACCGCAACATGAGGTCAACATTGATGCCCACAATGTTTCATGATAACAAAAGCGATTGCTTGTGCTCCCAACAAAGATAATAATGATGCCGTAAAGGGCATCGATGGTTCAATGACTACATCAACACCAATTTTCTCTTACCATATCTCCCTTTTTCTTCATTTTTTAAATTCAAATTATTTGTTAAACTCTTGGTCTTCATTTATGTGTTGCTAGATACAAGAAAGGTTTAAGTTCTTCTCCGTCTTTACAAGTCAGGACTTAGTTTAGTTTTATAATAGGAGAACATGACATAATAGAACGAATGGCCACTTACACAGACCGAAATTAGCATAATCACACAAGTAGCACAGATAGCCGAACATATCCTTCAAGAATGCTATATCATTAGGCAACAGCGAACGGGGCACTGACACACGAAGGCGGACCTACACTTTTAGCTGAGTTGGAGCCTTGAACTTGCCACCACAACAAAATGTATCTAGATAACTGTGAAGATCACGTGTAGACATAACATTACACCATAAAAATAACAATTTCGAACCAGAAGAATATACATGAAGAAGCAGAAAATGAGCACAAGAAGAAAAAGATAAAGACAAATAAGAAGAAGATGGAAAAAGGATGAAGAAATAGAAGAAGAAGAAGAAGAAGAAGACGAAGACGAAGAAGAGACTACCATTGTTTCTGATCTAAAAGTATATAAATGATGTTCTTCGCGGCTGACTGTGTTCACTGTATACCTTTGTTCGCGGCTGGGGCAAGTGAAACATGCTGATCAAATTCCCACCGTACGCGCTTGTATTTCAGCAATCTGGCCAACATTGTAGGAGGAGAGTCTGATGAGAAGCCCAGCTTTGCACTACAAACACGCGGCCCCTGGTCCACTCTCTTCAGTACACCTCAGAATATAAGAACACTCCCCTACACCGTGCTACCACATATAATTTATCGAGAGAAAACAAGTCAGCTTTACATTATTCGTAAAACATTGGACTTTTAAATTGATTCACTTGGCATCTTTTCAAAGCACGTATGATTGGTTTGCAACTCACATGCACAACTCTATTTCTTTACCAGTCACGACATGATGTAGAGTGCTCTTCTTCTTTTTTCCCCAGCTTATGGGGGGGGGGGGGGGTCCCAGGTTCAACACGACAACTTTGGCTTTACAACATAGTCTAATCTCCTCTGATCTCATATTTTCCTTTCACCCATATATATACAAAAAAGCAATTCATGCATCTACAGCTATATGTTAATCCTGCCCTTTGAAATACAATGCTTTAATCGACAATGGAATTATTCTGGCTAAAGGTACTGGGTGACACAAGTAGGGATACTCTCTAGGGCGCTGGCAATGTAGCGTTCAGACACTAGCTTTTGCATATCCCTGATCAGTGATTGGTAACGGAATATTGAGAATGAACGAAGAAGAATGAAGAATAATATATAACTGTTATGGTATCCATTGACAAAATCAACGTATTGATGAATATATCGATTTATAGACAATTAGAACGATTTGTAGAGATATACACTCTTTAAAAATATGATGTACACACACGATGTAGAAACAAGAAATGAACATAAATGTACGCCTGATGCCAGGTACCTGAAGTTATCCCTAGTAGGCTTGTATTGGTGTTTTACTTCTTTAAATTACAAGATATGAGGGTAGGTAAGCGGCGTTTTTGTTATTCCTTTCGAAATGTCTGCCCAAAAAACGTCTAACAGCATACACTTCTCGTCTATTAACTGTCAAGTGCTATTTTACATGCTCATAGTGTGCACGGGACTTCTGTATAGATCACCCGTCTGCGTCAGGCCTATATGATTGATCTCACCAACCTTGAGACCAAGGGTCACTTGAACATTTTCGGTTCAGAACGCATGTAGGTAAACCAGAAGTTGTAAGAAATAAGACATTTAGAAAAACAAGACATGTCATTCATGGAGTCAAAGATCACAATTGTAGAGTTGGAAACATGGAAAAGCAGACCTCTACACTCAATGGCTGATTATGACTACTAAGTAATAGAAATGACATGGATAGATAGATGAATCAAAGGGTGCTTGAATTTATGATTTGATGGATCGAGCGAGGTCAGATATGAATTATCGAAAACAAGTATATGGATATATAGATGGATACTTAGATAAATGGATAGTAGATTAATGGATAGACGGATGGTGATTTAATTAAAGGACGAATGAAATGATAGACATGGCAAACGGATGGTCAGAATTGTATGCAGATAGATAGACATGATCATGAATCAGACAGACTGACATCAGAGCAGATTGAAGGATGGTCGGCTTATTGACCAAGATATAGACTGTCCTTATAACAGAATCTCTCCCTTCGAACATAATCCGTCTATCTGAATCTCTCCAACCGCAAAACATAAATCCACGCGTCTTTCTAAATCCTTTCTTACAAAATGCCAAGCATTAGTCGGCAATGGAATTATGAAGAGTAGGGAAGCTCACGAATGTTGAGCAACCGCGAAACAGTTAAGCAGTGAGACGGATTTGGTTCGACCACCAGCTTTAGAAGACACATATGCACAGTAGTAAATGCCATCACTTACTTAATGACTTACTTGCCTGTGTTCTTGTACTGCTAGGTGGACGTGGGGAGCTTACGTAAACTTGTTTGAGACAAGTTTGTTTCTTTGGTTGTATATCCGAATAATTGCATGGTCTGAAATCAGTGACTATTTAGAAACGATTATGTGAAAGCGTTTCTGGAGAGATGTGCTTGAGACAGATATGAGATCAAGTCTACGGATACACTGACATAAACTCGTATGAGGCATCTAACATGATGGTCTAACCCCTCGACTTAAACGTTCTCTGTCCTAAACACATACGTCGACACGCAAACCAAAGTTGAGCTTGAGATATCTGTAAATGGATAACCACATACACACATAAGAAATGTATTGATACATAGATCAAATATCAGATCACATCAGATGGATACGTCAGATGTCATGTATACGTCAGATGTCGGCGACAATATGTATGTATATATATATATATATATATATATATATATATATATATACATATATATATATATATGTGTGTGATGTATATGTATTTGTGTGTGTGTGTGTGTGTGTGTGCGTGCATGCGTGCTCCCACGCGTGTCTGTGTGTCTGTATGTATGTATATATGTACGCATATATGTATGTATATATGCACTCATGTATGTATGCATATACGTACGTATCTATGTATGTATGTATGTGTGAATGTGTAAGTGAAGTACAATTATTAAGTAACAGCAATGTTATTATAAAGTGCATAGACAAGTATTTCAACGTGAAATCTTATTTCCAAACACATAATGATTCTTTAGCAATACTACATGTAAGGATTGTTGCGGTTAAACAGTTTGCGCATGTGTAATATATCGTACAACATGGTCGCCCCTACTGCGTACTTGCCCAGTGGGATAATAAAAAGACATTATTCGTTTTTTGTGGACAGAGTGCGTGGCATTTTATTAAATGTAAAGAAGAATTACTGTTCAGTTTAGAGATAATTGTTTGAGTCAATGGACAGTGTGTGAATGGGTAGAAAGATTTCAAATCGTAAGATCAAACATTATTGGTGAACCACATCGTGGGAGACCATCACGTTTGACCACTGACACCGTGAAACAGCAGATCGCCCAACTAGTCCAAGGCATCAATCGAGTAATTATTGATACCATCATTAAATGTTTTAATATAATTCACGACGATCGCTGGGCATACAATTGTCCATGATGACCTCGGTTATCTGAAAGTGGGTAGCATATGAGTCTAGGGCAGCTCTTCGATGATCACACGCGTGCATTGTAGACGACTTGTCAGGAACATTTAGACCAAAATTATCATAAAGGAGATGTGTTCTCCATCACATTGTATTGTGACATGATACTAGTAATGGGTCCGCCATTACGAACTAGAGACTAAGATATAATCGATTCAGTGGAAGCCCTTGTTGTCCCAGGCTTAGACAAAATTAAAAACCCAGACTTCTGCTGATAAAGTCATGATGACCATTTTTTGGGATGTTAATGGCCATATATTATGGTGCATTTTCAGGAAGAACTGGCGTGAAACACAGGCTAGTGTTAGGTACATAGACATGCTAATGAACAGGTTGAACGAAACGCCGAAGACTTCACTCAAAAGGAGTTTTTCTGCTGCTCGGCAATATCCGCTCACAGTCACGCACAGAGTAAATACAATTCATGCTCTGCAATTTGAGATCTTGAAACATCCAGCACCCAGTCATGTCTTGGCGCAATCGGACACTCTTGTAAAAATGTTAAATTATGTTACTTAATGACTGTCTCGTGTGTGTCTGGTGTGTGTGTTACAGAAGGAGAGAGAAGGAGAGAGAGAGAGACAGCGAGAGAAAGAAGTATATAGACAACACCGTTAAAGACGAGGTGAATTGATTGTGGATGGAGTGATGGATGCGGTTGATGGATGCGGTGATGGATGGGTTGATATGATATGTGCTAGACTAGAAATGTACGCAGACATGACATATGAAATTCACATCAATATGAACAGTTCTTAGAATTGGGTATGGATGTATTTGTGGATTCATATTTGTATGGATAATATAATTATAGGGTTGATTTTCATGTATGCAAGATTAATTGCTGAGTTAACCGGCAGTTTTTGATATGTTGATGGATGTATTTGTGCATGGATGAATGGATGATAAATGTATTAATATGTGGATAAATAAAAGCGTGCTAGCTGAGAGGCCGGAATGGATACATCTGTTCATAAACATGATCGCACATATACAGAGACGTATAGTTAACTATATAAGATATATAATTAGGCAGATATACCAGCAAGACAAATATATATATACCACACATATCAACGGTATTGATTGACGGGCGGATTGGTCAATGCTTTGGTGAAAGAAGGGTTGAATAAATCAGGCGAAGGATTGAAGAATACATTGATTTATAAATGACAGACAATAGACTGACGATAGGCACTCTGGCGAATTGGTGGATGGACAGATGGATCTCGAACAGCCTAATTTTTGAATTAAATTATTTATATATATTTATTATATATATATATATATATATATATATATATATATATATATATATATATATATATATATATATATATATATACATATATATATATATATATATATATATATATATATATATATTTATATATATATATATATACATTGGACACACAGATAGCTAGACACTCTTGCAGATAAATGTTTGCATATTAAGTAGATTTACACATACAGAACATACAATTATAAGCGTAAATGATCACTACTAACATAATATATTTCTCATGTTTTCGTATCGTTCGTCTCGCTTTGATAGGGTTGAGTTCGTTACATCTGTTTTTTTTGCACGTGTTTGCACCTAATGGCCCAGTTTATTCGACTTTAACACGAATTTGAATGCGTTTAAATACAATATTTGGGGAGGAAGACTAACGTCTGGTCATGTAAAATATACTGAACAGACAGGTTAGCCAGGTCCAGGCAAAATGCACTGACCAAGTCCCTTTACTTGGCTACCTTGTAGCCCTCCCTGGAAACCAGCTGTTTTATGGCAGTCTGGCTTACGAGGTGAGTTGTCGACGTGATTCCCGTAGTAGTGAGTGATACGCAAATGAAGACACGCATAGCACAATCGCCGGGAGGATCCCGGTTCACCTTCATCAGCACGTTCGAGATGTGAGAAAGCTACTGCAGCCTGCCACTTACCGTTTTTTTTCAGGGGGGCCACAAGAGTAACCTAACTAGTGTGGGGATTCGCAAACAACAACAATACAATATTTATATTTTCTAAAACCGAATGCAAGTAGTTTGGGTTATGATCCGCGACATTAGCCACCTAGCCACAATGTCCCGCTACTGATCTCACATAATCTGTCTTCCAATCTGTCTGAATATCCCCGACAATTCAATAAACACATTTATTTTTCTTTCTGATCCATTATTACCAGACTTTAAGAATTAGTAGGAATAAGAATTATGCGTAACAGGGATGTGGGTCAGTCTCTTAGTTTCAGGACAGCTAAATGTTGAGAGGTACTCGATTTAGCCACTAGCTTTTCAAGATTTATACACTGGCTCTGGTAATGCTACAATTATGGTTTTCAATTGATTCCTTATATAAAGGGCAGGTCGATATGTAGACAAACGTTCAGAGTCAGAAATTGACACATTGGTGAACAAATATCACAAATGTAGTAATGTGGGTGTGTGTATGTGTGTGTGTGTGTTTATCATCATGATCAGCAAGTGCCGTCTCCGCATCGGAAGTTGACCGACATGGATCCCCAGATGTCCCTGTTCCGTACCAGTTCGGTACACTCAGTCAAACCGTGTCCCGACTACATTTTGATGCTGTCTGCCCATATGTACCTCTACCGTCTTTTGGCTATCTTGTCGTCCACTCGTCTCTCGAATATGATTGTCAGCAGACTTGCATGTCTCTTGACATGACGTAAATATTTGTTTTCTGCTTTTTATTTCTTTCAGAAGCGTCTTCTCCACCGAGTTTACCGAGAACCTAACTATTTGGTTTCCTATCTTTCCAAGAAACTCGTCCATTTTCTAATTACCCACATTTCAAATGTGTTAATATTCTTCTCCTACTTCTGAGTCATGGTCCATGTTTCTGACTCCCCACAATATAACTGAATGCATTTAACATTTAATGATTTTCATTGTTAAGTTCTCTGATATCTGATATATGTATATATATATATATATATATTATGTATATGTGTATATAGGTTAGACTGATTTATGGACAAACCAGACAGCAAAGCAAATCAATTAAATAAGAGAGAGATGTGTTTAAGAGCTTACATTTTTCCTTCCGTTTCCCATGATAATTACAAAAAATAGTGTTTTTTTTTTAAGCCATACTACCTATCCATCACTAACATTACATTTCAGTCTTTCCCTCTGACACGCTATAGCTTCACCTCATATCACATGCTTCTATATCTCCATTTCTTCTCTTCCTTAATCCACCGATCTGTTTCCACCATACAGTAAGCATTTTCCCTAACATCCATCAAACCTTCCCTCCAGCCCACCTCAACTCATGTCTCTTCCTCTCTTTCAATCCGTCAATCTGTATGTCCTCACCTCCCCCTTCTCTACCCCCACTTGTCCATCAATGTTCCACACCTCCCTTCTTCTCAACCTACAATATCTTCCACATTAATCTTCAGCATCGCCCGGGAAATAACAATATTTTAATACACACATTTCGGAAGTTTATACAGATGAAGCCATAAATAGAAGAGATTTTTAAAATGTGGAAACTCCAATGCTACATGTGTTTACCAGATAACTCATATTTTTGTTAAAGTATTTGCTCGCTTCTCTTCTAGGAAAAAAAAAATTATATAGAAGGAATATAGAGAAAGTATCCTTCATCCATAACTCGGAAAAGAAATAACAATGGAAGTTGAAATAACCTACAGTGCAAGACTACCACAACCAGATTCTAGTGTGACCTACGAAAAGTTCAAAAGGTTTATTAGGGCCAGATACATGGCTAAATGGAAAACAGATGATACTGGCTACACAAACAATGATGTCTACAACCAGCTGAACAGAAGAGAGCAGGTCGTGGTTTTCAGACTCCGCACAGGCCACAACAGACTGAGGTATCATCTATTCAATAAACTGAAAATAGATGGCACTGACGAATGCAACTGTGGTACAAGGAAAATGACCGCTGAACATCTGCTTTCAAAATTGACCGACATACTAG
This sequence comes from Ariolimax columbianus, assembly GCA_036924085.1. Taxonomy (NCBI): domain Eukaryota; kingdom Metazoa; phylum Mollusca; class Gastropoda; order Stylommatophora; family Arionidae; genus Ariolimax; species Ariolimax columbianus. The sequence continues at coordinate 151,830,861 of JAVGWX010000002.1, read as the reverse complement.
GACCAGAGCAAGCACATGTGGCCATCACCAGTGGCAACACTCGGCAAGCTCTATGGCAGTGTTGACAGCCTCAGGATGACATTTGGAAATTCAAGTTGACGGCTGACAGCGTACGAAGAAGAAGAAGAAGAAGAAGAAGAAGAAGAAGAAGAAGAAGAAGAAGAAATAACCTACAAATATACCATATACTGTTCATTGACCATTTGGCTAGGTACGTCTTTTCGTTAGCGAGTGTGAGCATCTTCAGACATATATGCATATATGTATATATATATATATATATAAATATCAAATAAGATATATAGTATAGATGGATGGATAAGTCGATACATATACACACGTTCAGTCTAAGTTTCTGGTTAACAGAAAAATATGCATTCGCTCTGATCTGTGTTCGTATGAATCGACTTTACTTCACTCGGAGAATACCTATAGGTGCCCAGTCTTTCTAAGTAAATGATGAAGGGTGTAGATATTCGTGGCTAATACAACTCTAGGTCGCTTATACGTTTGCTGCCTCATCTCATCAGCCCAGTCTGCACAAACCTTGTTTGATTTCAAGTTTCTACAATTGGTGAATTGTTGATTGGCATATTGCTGTCGTCATCTAACAGGCAATCACTGATCGATTTCAAAATGTCACTCATTATCATATCTAGTGTACACAGAATTATTAGTAGTGAAGCCTGTATGTCCAGTATTTCGTTTATATAAACTAAAAGAATAGCATATACACTAGTTTGTGCAGGCGTAAGGCCTTACAAGATGCCATCAATGTATGTTTAAGTCAGACCTGCTGTACTCTCGGAAGCATGAACTGGGAGTCTGACATTACCATTACCTCCATTAATAAGAGTTCTCAAATGGCCATCTTAGTGTTGCAGTCCCTGTCTCTTTGTCCAGCCCTTTACTGGAGGTGGTTGTACTTTATAGCATGCTGTGCTCCACAACAACCCAATATCTCACTCTAGATGAGAAGCCCCAGCCATATAGCCTGCTGCATGATGGTATCAATATTCTGAATGTTATCATTTATCATCTCGTTAACCTCGAGTTATGACATTCCACTGTATCATCCTTTGCATTTATGTCCTTGGGTTATCATGACTATGTGATAATGTGTAATTCTATAACCAGCAAGGGCCCTTTCTTCTCCCTCAATAATTGTCTAAAATGTGGTCGATTGCCCAATTGTTTTCTCTGCCTGTGCCACCAATGACGCTTTCTTAATTTGTCAACCCTGGATGATGTTAGTGTTATTGTGCAGTTCTTGCCGATGGACCGAGGCAACCCGAGTATATGTCTTGTCCTGTGTCAATATGATCATGGGTGTCACAGACAGACGTCCCAGCATTTACGGTATCTTTGTGTCTGTAGTTCATTCATTGCTACGCTATAATCGTTCACGCTGCAAGTATGATAGTGTGATAATGTACAGTTCTTAATCAACAACCGACAATACCACCTGACGATGTGTGATAACAACCAATTGGTTTTCCAAGTTTGCGGCTGCCAAAGTCTTCAGTGCTCTCAGAGTCGATTGCATTTCTGTATGCTCTTATCTAGGTAATATTTATATGATAGGTCACTATCCACATTTATTTCGAAATATTGCACCCTGTGAGACCTGTCGATGGCACATCAATAAGAACATCGAGAGGTCAGCCTTCACTATAGAATTTCTCAAGGAACACCCCATCTGTAAAATATACTGGACGTCCTTGATCTTCTAATTCATATCTGAGCCAGTTGTATACATTAGGATGTTCTTTGCAAACGTTACTGTTCGACGTTATCCTTTGGTTGAGTGTTGACCACCTTTAATGCGTAGATGTTCATCTTCACAGGTGGGAATGGAGAACCTTGCTGCAGTTCTGGGCATGTTCTGTTCGGTCCGAAATCCCAAACGGATTGCAACTGTTCTCTCCATCAGGACAGCCAGCTGATATCCTGCTCGCCAGCCACAATATGATTCTACACTTCTATAAAAAGCGCATAAGTGTCCTTATATCAATCCGGTTCTATGTACCACCCAGGTCGAGAGCGACTGCGACTGATTCCCGCCTGAATTGGAAGCCATCATACGCGTCATATGCAAATGTGCCAGCACTATATCAGGCCCTCTTCATTTTTTTCTGTAACCACTGAGGATATCAATAGAACATGTTCATGATCTAAATGTATCATTATGTTTTTGACGCCCACCTTCTTAACCTGATTGTCGTAGCCAATCTGTAGCGTGATCATTATAACTGCTAAAGAGTTTAGAAACCATGTCAGTTTTAAGTAGTGGCGCTAACGACTATATAGCCAGTTTATTCAGGGACAAATTACTTCTTTCTGGTAGCATTGAAATCCTCATAACAATTCTAATCTACGCCCCATCAAGCTGCTAGATGTGGTAATAATGTAATCCATCGTGACCTCGTAGTGTGCTCTTGTTGAATTGAAAAATATGTGGGCATTCGCAAACAACACAAATAACAACCTAAGGCGGATGGTTTCAAAATTGCTGACTCATTTCATCAGCTCCTACAGCTGAGCTAGTGCCAAATTGCCATGCTCTGCATTCTTTTGAATTACACAATTGGGGCCAGGAGGAAGATCCTGTAGTTTGGGCAGCTCATGGTCTCCATATTCAGCGACTGTGTGGGTTGTCTTACGCAGTGCCTGGCTCAAAGCGACACCTTGCCTATTTGTATTCGTATTTACAAACTAGTTTCATCAAAGATTATCATCGATCGTATTGGGACACTTTTTGTCAGGGATTTCTGAAAATTATTAAGAAGAAACAAAAATCCCACTTTTCTCGTCTAGCATTGCGGCAATTCCAATAGCTAATACTCACGTGTTTTTTAAAGACAAGCCCTTTCTTTTTCAGAGTTACCACCGTATGAACGAATTATGCCGTTCACCACCTAATTGGCCAGAATCAGGTAGCAGATCATCTTGCCAAGCTGTTCAGTTCAATTCATGTGACATCTCCACAGCATGTTGTGCAGGTCATATTGTCGAATTCGTGTTGTTTTTAGTTATTCTACCATGTTTTGTAGAGATCATATTTTCTGTATCTTTCTGCCAATATTTCTTTCACCTATTGTCTAAAGGGCATATTTTCTATTTTTTGAGGTTGATTGGGGGGTAGGGCAGAAGTGTGTGAGGGATAGCACCTCACGGTGAGAGGCAGCCACATCCTTGATGGCCAGGATCCTATTTGGTTACCCCGCTTCTGTCTAGCTTACGTATGGCTCCTAGAGTATGCCTGTGTACGGCAGCGCCACCCTTCTGGGAAACGGCTTTGGCTGGCCGGCTAAACTACGTGGTGAAATGACAAGAAGGGGAGTCCACCCCTGACAAGTACACACAGCTGCTGGTGTACGAGGCGGAAGATCGATCTGTGCGAAAACGACTCTGAAAGCGGGAGCTGGAAACGTCTGGTATCGGGCTAAGGGCGCACCCGAGGCCATAGTTGGATAGCGGCCAGAACAACGTCCAGAAAGCAATGGCAAACTACTGGATGTAAAATGCCAAGAAACTTATGACAGTTGAGAGAAACGAGACTCAAAGATATGATGGTGAGTCCCTCAGACCAGGCAGATCATCGACGCCAACTGGGGAAGATGCCGATTTCAGAGTCAGTACAAGTAATAGAGATGACGGCCTAAAGCCTGACTACATTACAGTAGACAACTCTGGCATAGGACTAAAAAAAAAACTAAGAATAAGCACCTGGAACGTCAGGAGCCTATACCAGGGCAAGTTGTTCATGATCGGAAGAGAAATTAAGAGAACCAAGATATACATTCTTGGAGTCTCTGAGCATAGATGAGCTGGTCAAGTGCACTGTACCAGCTCCTTAGGAGAAACATTTATATACTCTGGGACGGATAAGGGTGGAAAAAGCGGGGTCGGTTTTAGTCTGTCAAAGAAGACAGCACCTTCACTAATCGGTTACAATCCAGTCAACGACCGCATAATTGTAATCAGACTAAAGAAAAATAATATAAATTTAACAATAATTCAAATGTATGCACCAACATCAGCAGCAGACGATTGTGAAATGGATGATGTATATACCATCTTGCAAGAAGCGATGGAAAAAAGTGGAAAAAAGAGACATCTTGGTCATCATTAGCGATTTCAATGCGAAAGTCGGAGAGGAAAGAGCCGAAGAGGAGAGAAGTGTTCGAGGACCTTTTGGTTTGGGACACAGAAATGAGCGAGGATAAAAACTCTGGTTGAATTCTGCACGGAAAACATCCTCTCCATTTTCAACACCTTCTTCAAACAACATCCACGAAGACTGTACACGTGGACCTCCGCTGATGGCAACAGGAGAAACCAAAAAGACTACATGCTAGTGCAAACAAGATGGAGATCAAATGTGTTGGCGACAAAACCGCTACCAGGGGCAGACTGTGATACGGACCATGAATTACTGTTTGCAGTTTTCCAAACAAGACTACGCAGGATCAACAAAGGTTGCCAGCCAATACGCTTCGATGTATCAGCAATACCTACTGAATACAACATCAAAGTAGAAAACAAATTTGAGGCGTTGCTTGCTGTACAGGAAGAGATGACATCTGATGAGTTGACATCGTACGCAAGGGAGATTTTGATCTCGACAGCAAAATAAATGATTCCAAAGATAATGCACAAGACACAGCGCTATATAACAGAGGAAACACAGAAACCCATTGCAGAAAGGCAACAATTAAAACTAATGAGAAGTAAGAGGACCAGCACAGCATATAAAAACTGCGCAAGAAAAGTTAGAATAGAAACAAGTAAAGATCAAAGAAGATACATATTAGAAACGTGTAAGGATATATAAAACCTACAAAAACAAGGCAAAGAAAGAAATGCATTCTAAGCAATAAGAACACAGACAAGGGAATTCTGTCCGGTTCCACATGTCATACATGACAAAGAGGATAACACATTAATAGGAACCAAAGACATACTGAATTAATGGAAAGAGTACTGCAGAACCATGTATGGAGATAGCACACAGCGCTCAGTTACAATCCTACCAAAGGATGAGAAAGAACCGGAACCAACGTTGGAAGAAGTACGCTCTGCAATTGAAAGCCTGAAAAAGGGAAATCCCCAGGATGCGATGATATCCCAGCAGAGCTAATACAAGCAGGAGGAGAGGCATATCTCAAGTCTATTACAAGCTGTGTAAACAGATATGGCACAGTGCAGAGTGGTCAGAAGCATGGAATAAATCAATTTATATTCTCCTCCCTAAAAAGGCAACCTGAAGCTGTGCACGAACCACCGAACTATCGCGGTGATCAGCCACGCTAGCAAGATACTCTTGCGAATCTTATTAAGAAGGATAGAGAAAATGTTTGAATCTTAAATTCACGTAGTCCAGGCAGGTTTTGTGAAAGACAGAGGGATCCGGGACCATATATTGAATTAAAAAAATATATATGAAAAAATGTAGAGAGTTTAATGTAGACATGTACACGTTTCATTGATTATACTAAGGCCTTCAACACGGTAAAACATGAAAAGCTGTGGAGAATCATCAAGGAAATGGGGTTTCCTTTGCATATAGTCCATCTAAATGAAACATTATACCAAGATCAACAAGCCGCTGTCCGAGTATATGGGCAAACATCAGAATGGTTTGCAATTTCCAAAGGGAGTCCCACAGGGATGTATCCTCTCACATTATCTGTACAACATATATGCGGAATGTTAAATGGGAAATGTTCGAGAAGATGAGAACATTGACAGTTTTGACCTATTTACGATTGGGGCGGTACGAGATTCCAGAGTTACGATACGCAGATGACACAGTGATACTATCAAAAAGGGCAGAAGGGCTAGAGCAGCTACTTTCAGCCGTTAATGGACATAGTGAAGATCAAAACCTGTTCATAAACATAAACAAAACAAAGATAATGACCACCGATAAGACACAATGTCAGCATACATTTACAGTGGGGGGGGGGGGGTGGGGGGGATGAAATAGATGAGGTCACACATGTTGAATATCTGGGCTCAAGAATTGACAAAAATGGTGACTGCTCGAAAGAAATGAGAAGAAGACTAGCTATGGCAATGCAGAGACTGAACAGCCTGAAGAAATTATGGCAGGGCACCAACAAAACGATAAAAGTAAAAGTCTTGAGAGCCTTTGTTTTTCCTGTGGCAACTTATAGCTGTGAAGCATGGACGAGTACCAACACTTCTAGACAAAGAATCGAATCCTTCGAGTCAAAATATTACAGAAAGATGCTCAGAATACCCTGGACAGAGAAAAGAACAAATGCAGACATTCGGCAAGAGTTGAGCATAGATGAGAACTGGTTTATCAATTCCATTTTGGCTAGAAAATGCAAATACTTTGGTCACATCAAGAGACACACCGGGCTTGAGAGAACGGTGATGGAAGGTATGGTGCCAGGCAAAAGACAAAAGAGGAAGGGGTAGACCAAGAAGACGATGGCACCAAGATATTCAGGAATGCCTGAGTATGACAGTGGCGGAAGCTTGTGTTTTGGCAAGGGAACGAGTTTCCTTCAGACAGACTGTGATGGAAGCGACGTTCTACAAAGGACATGCCACATGATGATGAGGTTGTGTAAAGGTCTCATTTTACGTTTGTTGAAGTTGATATTACTGTCGCCATGTTGGTTATAGGTCTCATTTCACGTTTGTTGAAGTTGATATTACTGTCGCCATGTTGTGTAGAGGTCTCATTTTCTAATTCTTGGGGTTGATATGTCTTTCAGCGTGTTGTTCGGAGGTCTCATTTTCTAATTCGTGTGGTTATTTCTTCCTGCATGTTGTGTAAAGGTCCCATTTTCTGATTATTGTGGTTGATATTTGTTACATAATGTTGTGTATATGTGTCATTATCTTTATCGTAATGTTGATATTTCTTTCAGAATATTGTGTAGAGGTGTTGTTTTGTACTTCTTGAGGCTGATATTCTTTCCACTGTCATGTGTAGATGTTGAATTGTCTCTTTCGTTTACAATGCTGTGTAGGAGTTACATTGTCTATTTACTATCGTTTATTAATCATTCTACCATGCTGTGCAGTCTTTTTCGTTTCGTGTATTATTTCTGCTGCAATGTTGTCTACGGCTTGTATTTGTTTGCTGTTATTGTGAATTATTCCTTCTACAATGTTGTGTAAAGGTTTTAGTTCCTGTTTCTTGAGGTTGATATATTTTTTATCATTGTGTGCACAGGTGGTTTTTATATTTCTTGTGGGTTATAATTTCTAGAGCCCAGTATTCCGTTTTCTTACACGATTTGTTCGTTCTTCTCACGCCAACGCTGATTAGCCTTACTAAACCCTTCTCTGCAACATTCGTATGTTATTTGTATACTGTTTTGCTTTATAATGTCTACCACTGGTAATAAGCACACTAATCTTTAGTTGCTGGTTTCATCATATCTGTTTGGAATCAGTATCACTATTCCTTGCTTCGTGTTCAGACTCTGCCAACACGCCTTCTTACAAAAGAAAGAACAATTGTCAATTCATTCAAACACAATTTTTAAAAAGTAAAGATATTGCAACTTAAAAACGAAATACGCGTTAAAAAATAGTATGCATAGACACAATAAAACAGTAAATTGTGAAAACATAATGCTGGTATGAAAGATGATTGTTTCAATATGTGGGGTTCTAGAAGAATCAATCGTGTGTGTAAACATAAATAGGAGAGATGCAAGAGTATTTTCAATTTGGATAATTAAGAGGTAGCGAAAGAAATGTACGTATGGCTGGGTCGGATATTAAATAATCGATTTGGATAAAAGATGGCTGTATTGTTGTTGTTGTTGTTGTTGTTGTTGATGATGAAGCGTGTTTTTAGTAATAGTGAGGAATAAAGAGAAGACGAGAAGGACGAGCGGAGAGACACGATAGTGGGAATGGTGGAAAAAGAGGTGAGAGAGGAGAGTGGTAATGGTGGAAGAAGGGGTGAGAGAGGAGAGTGGTAATGGTGGAAGAAGAGGGAGGGGAGAGTGGTAATGGTGGAAGAAGAGGGAGAGGAGAGTGGTAATGGTGGAAGAAGAGGGAGAGGAGAGTGGTAATGGTGGAAGAAGAGGGAGAGGAGAGTGGTAATGGTGGAAGAAGAGGGAGAGGATAGTGGTAATGGTGGAAGAAGAGGGAGAGGAGAGTGGTAATGGTGGAAGAAGAGGGAGAGGAGAGTGGTAATGGTGGAAGAAGAGGGAGAGGAGAGTGGTAATGGTGGAAGAAGAGGGAGAGGAGAGTGGTAATGGTGGAAGAAGAGGGAGAGGAGAGTGGTAATGGTGGAAGAAGAGGGAGGGGAGGCGAAATAGTGGAATAACAGATTAGAAAAATGGAGGGGTGAAAGGTAGTGGAAGAGACAACATCTAGAGATAAATGGGGACACTGATCGCGAGAGCTAGGACATAGTGGGAGAGACAACATCTAGAGATAAATGGGGACACTGATCGCGAGAGCTAGGAAATAGTGAAAGAGACAACATCTAGAGATAAATGGGGACACTGATCGCGAGAGCTAGGAAATAGTGGGAGAGACAACATCTAGAGATAAATGGGGACACTGATCGCGAGAGCTAGGAAATAGTGGGAGAGACAACATCTAGAGATAAATGGGGACACTGATCGCGAGAGCTAGGAAATAGTGGGAGAGACAACATCTAGAGATAAATGGGGACACTGATCGCGAGAGCTAGGACATAGTGGGAGAGACAACATCTAGAGATAAATGGGGACACTGATCGCGAGAGCTAGGAAATAGTGAAAGAGACAACATCTAGAGATAAATGGGGACACTGATCGCGAGAGCTAGGAAATAGTGGGAGAGACAACATCTAGAGATAAATGGGGACACTGGTCGCGAGAGCTAGGAAATAGTGGGAGAGACAACATCTAGAGATAAATGGGGACACTGATCGCGAGAGCTAGGAAATAGTGGGAGAGACAACATCTAGAGATAAATTGGGACACTGTTCGCGAGAGCTAGGACATAGTGGAAGAGACAACATCTAGAGATAAATGGGGACACTGATCGCGAGAGCTAGGAAATAGTGGGAGAGATAACATCTAGAGATAAATGGGGACACTGATCACGAGAGCTAGGAAATAGTGGGAGAGACAACATCTAGAGATAAATGGGGACACTGATCGCGAGAGCTAGGAAATAGTGGGAGAGACAACATCTAGAGATAAATGGGGACACTGGTGGCGAGAGCTAGGAAATAGTGGGGGAGACAACATCTAGAGATAAATGGGGACACTGATCGCGAGAGCTAGGAAATAGTGGGATAGACAACATCTAGAGATAAATGGGGACACTGATCGCGAGAGCTAGGAAATAGTGGGAGAGACAACATCTAGAGATAAATGGGGACACTGATCGCGAGAGCTAGGAAATAGTGGGAGAGACAACATCTAGAGATAAATGGGGACACTGGTGGCGAGAGCTAGGAAATAGTGGGAGAGACAACATCTAGAGATAAATGGGGACACTGATCGCGAGAGCTAGGAAATAGTGGGAGAGACAGCATCTAGAGATAAATGGGGACACTGATCACGAGAGCTAGGAAATAGTGGGAGAGACAACATCTAGAGATAGATGGGGACACTGGTCGCGAGAGCTAGGAAATAGTGGGAGAGACAACATCTAGAGATAAATGGGGACACTGATCGCGAGAGCTAGGAAATAGTGGGAGAGACAACATCTAGAGATAAATGGGGACACTGGTCGCGAGAGCTAGGAAATAGTGGGAGAGACAACATCTAGAGATAAATAGGGACACTGATCGCGAGAGCTAGGAAATAGTGGGAGAGACAACATCTAGAGATAAATAGGGACACTGATCGCGAGAGCTAGGAAATAGTGGGAGAGCAGAGGCATGATAGATAAGTAGTGAAAATGAGAGAGACACAGCGGATGAGAGAGTGGGAGAGGGAGTGGGAGAATGAGAGAGATACGGACAAATATGATTCTCTAGATGTGTATCTGGGACAAGAAAGACATAGTAGTGAACAAATGAGTGTCTGGTTTTCGAAGTGGTGGAACATTAGCTACTAAAGACATATGTGCAGAGTTCAACAACTAATACAATTACAGACATACATACATATAGACAGATATATAGATATATAGATATATAGATAGATAGATAGATAGCTAGATAGACAGATAAAAACAAAAAGTAAGAGAGCAGGGTAGAGAGAACAATTTTGATTGTGTGTGTGTAATGTGAGTAACACTAGCTTTGTTGAATGAGTGTTAACCTGGCTAGAGTGGATCGCTCGAGTCACGCAATACTTAACTTGTTGAGACACAACAAGCTGACTTCATGCTGAAATAGCTCATTATATTTGTGCTAGAACTCCGCTTGTTTTTTCGCGAACTTTCGCTCATTAACTTAACTGATTCCTCGGGCAGCTTTAGTAACGGCCCTTGGTTGCTCTGGTTGATTACACACACATGTCGTCTGAGCTTTTGACAAATGATTGCAGTATAACTAATGTCAAGTAATGGCAGAAAAAGTTAAAGATCAGAATTACATAACAATATTATTGGGATTTGGAAGTCGGTGTTACGTGTGACAAGTGTTAGCGACGACTCAAAAAGAACATCACACACAGACAGATTCTTACACGTGTGTGATCTCTGATTGCCTTTCGGAGGTGGTCTGCGTCGGTGGTTTCTAATTATATCTCCCTATTCAGATTAGGGCTGAACGCATCTAAGTCAAAATTCCGCCCAGATATGCAACGATACTCTTAGCACCACGACGACGGGAGGTAACGATATGAATGGGACTTGGGACTCTAGTATCAGCCCGACCTGGTCGAGCCGCAGAAAGAGGTCTCTGCCATCACGCTGAGCAAAGCGGGAGGGGAGCTGTTCCGATATTCACCCAACGCGGCGTGGAGGTATGAAATCATTTGCTGACGACTTAGTTCTTGGTCGGGAGGTCGCAAGCAGTAGAGCAGCCACCTCATTGCGAACTGTTGAGACTCAACCATCGATCATGAGATGTGTTCGCACACCAGGCAAACATCTCCGTGCCAGGCTTGTCTCCTGGCAAAATGAACTCTTACCTCGTTATTTACTGTTGTCTCCCATCAGTCATCCCAATGGACGCAGAAGAGATGCAGGCCAGCGAACATTTCACATCTGCCCCTTTGTGACAACCTCCCAGGTGGTGAGGAATGATTGGCGTACCATCACTGCAGAGGAGCCGATAATACTAAAGGGGAGCAAGGAGATGCCCCCACTCACATGTATATGCTACGTTTCTGGCAGGACGTGACGATCCTGGTAAACAGACACACTGGACTGCCTCTCTTCTTGAACATATGAAAAACTAGTACATATGTCCATCAAATCACCATCATCATCACCCTTTCGATACGAGTGGGGAAGACTCGATAGTCCTGCAAGACAACTTTCCTAAGAGAGAGACATATCTGACCTCAAACATCTGCTGCCTTGCAGATGGGCTGGGGACAGCCAAAAGCTAAGAAGGGCATCCCTACAGAAACGCCTGTTGAAATCGGATGCACTGGGCCACAGGCTTAACGAAACAGTGCAACGTATATCGCTGTATGATGACGTCACAACCTAACAGAAGAAAGTATGGTGCTCATCCTGTGGAGTCCCACCAGGCAGCGAGAGTGCCGGGCCCCAGGTCTCGAAGGGTCCCACCTGATGCTACTGGTGGTCAAATACCCATGTGCTGTGGAGTCAAGGCACACGAAGATGGGGCAAGTGCTATTGACCAAAAATGCAAGACACTTAAAATACTACAGTGGAACGCGGAGGGAGTCCTTAACAAAAAGCGTTCTCTAACAAATCGCCTGTGCGAAGGTAAGATTGGCATGACATGTATCCAAGAAACGCACCTCAACAAAAACCACAGATTCTCAATCAGAGGATACCAGACATTCCGTCTTGATAGAGACGGTCACAAAAGAGGGGTTCTGATATTGACACGAAACGGCATACCAAGTAGCACAATATCTGTAAATCACACGGGACAAGCAGAAATTGTAGGAGTCAACATAATGACACAGGAAACGAAAACCTGTATATTCAACCTGTATGGCCCACCCAACAAAGACCTGTCGCTCTCGAGTATGGAAATCAAGGACTCCAGCTGCCTAGTGGTTGAAGACTTCAACAGTCACTCGGAGAGTGGGATATTGAGATACAGACATCACATGTGATGAGCTGGAAGACTGGGAGATAGACACATATCTCTATTTTATCAGTAGGTCGGACGACAGCCTTTGCTTCTATTCTAGAACATGGCATATCACTTCCACACAAGATTTGGCCTTCTCCACGGGAAATATTCACCACAAAATAGATCGTCAGGTGCTCGACCAATTGGCAGGTAGCGACCAGAGGCAAATTAGGCTAGAAATTGATATGGAAATAGGCCCCCAGGAAATAAAACCGCTTCGACGTTGGAACTATAGACGAGCCGACTGGGACAGATTTGCAATGCTGACAGATGGACTGTGTGAAACCATCAACACACGAAATAACAATATGAAACCTATGGTGGAAAGCCTAAGCAAAGCAATACTGCAAGCAGACACCGAAACCATCACAGAGATTAGAAAGGAAAAACTACAGGCCATATTGGAATCGTGAACTGCAGAAAGCGGAGGATGAAGTCTCAAAGGATAGGAACATAGATAGAGCAATCTATGGAAGCCAATATCGCCCTTAAGGCAATCACTGCGAAATACAAAAGAACATTAAACCAAATAACAAGAGACGGCTTGAAAAACAAAACAGAAAGCCTCAATTTAGACAAAGAAGGGAAAAAAACTATAGAATTTAGTCAGAGTCATGAATGACGAAACACCATCAAATAAACAAATTACCATCAAGCAGGGCGACAACATGCTTACCGGAAAAAACCAGCAAACGCCTTTATAGAACATTATGCCAGAGCAAACCACATTGATGTCCCTACATATAGGCATTCATACATTAGTGGAAAACAAAAGAGCTACGACACCATCAAGATGGCACCAGAGGAGCACATGATAGCAAAACCAACAATGAATGAAATGGATGAGGCCATGAGAACTTTAAAGAAAAAGAAATCGCCAGGAAAAGATGGCGTAACAAATGAAATACTGAAGGGGTTGGGCCAAACAGCAAAGAGGAAGTTACTATCAGTCCTGAACCAAAGCTGGAAAAGGGGAATTGTGTTGCAGGCATGGAACAATTCTGTACTTATACCAGTACCAAAGAAAGAAAAAGATAGAACAGAAAAAATTGGATACAGGCCCAAGAGACGAAGCTCCGCATTTTCAATCTGTACGGACCACCAAATAGAGACCTATCGCTCTCGAGTATGGAGGTCAGAGACTCCAACTGCATAGTAGTTGGAGATTTCAACAGCCACTCGGAGAGATGGGGATACTCTGACACAGACAGCAGAGGTGACGAAGTGGAAGATTGGGAGATAGATGCAAATCTCTCCCTAATCAATAGGCCGGAGAATCGCCCTAGCTTCTATTCAAGAACATGGCATACCACCTCGACTCCAGATTTGGCCTTCTCCACACAGGACATACACCATAAAATAGACCGCCAGGTGCTAAACCAACTGGCAGGTAGCGACCACAGGCCGATCAGACTAACCATTGACATGGAAGTAGGCCCACAGGAAACAAAACCGCTCCCACGTTGGAATTACAAACGAGCCGACTGGGACAGATTTGCAATCCTGACAGATGGGCTGTGTGAAACCATCAACACACGACACTCAAAAATGAAGCCCATGGTAGAGAGCCTAAGCAAGGCAATAATGCAAGCCGCCACTGAAACCATCCCAAGAGGAGCTAGGAAAAACTATAAGCCCTACTGGAATGATCAGTTGCAGAAAGTGGAAGATGCAGTAACACATGCTAGGAACATGGCAGAGCGAGAAAAATCCATGGAGGCAAACATCGCCCTCAAAGCCGCCGCGGCAAAGTACAAACACACTCTCAGGCAAACAGCAAGAGAAAGCTGGAAAAATAAAACGGAAAGTCTAAACCTGGACAAAGACGGGAACAAGCTATGGAAGCTAGTCAGAGCCATGAACGACGAAACCCCGTCAAATAAACAAACTACTATCAAGCAGGGCGAGAACTTGATCACAGGTAAGAAAGCCGCTAACGCCTTTGTCGATCACTATGCCAGAGCAAACCACATCGAGGTCCCTGCAGATAAGCATACAGACATTAGCGAAGAGCTAAAGGGACACGAAAACATAAATACGGCTCCTGAAGAGCACATGATGGCCAAACTAACAATGCGCGAAATGGAAGAGGCTATGAGAACACTAAAGAAAAGGAAATCTCCCAGAAAAGACGGGATAACAAACGAAATGCTGATGGGGCTGGGCCAAACAGCGAAGAGGAAATTACTATCAGTCCTGAACCAAAGCTGGAAAAGACGCAATACTGGTAGCAGTACCAAAAACAGGAAAGGATAAAACAGATCCAAATGGATACAGGCCCATCAGCCTACTGAGCTGTGTCGGCAAGCTGATGGAACGGATGATAAACACCAGACTGATGTGGCATCTGGAAGAAAAACGAATACTAATTCCACAGCAAGCCGGCTTCAGACAGCACAGATCCACTGAGGACCAGGTCATCCTCATAGCCCAGGAGATAGAAGATGCCTACCAGGCACAGAAACACACAGTAGCTGTTTGGGTGGATCTGGAAAAGGCATTTGACAAAGTCTGGAAGGATGGACTTAGAGTCAAGCTAAGAAGAAGTGATGTCTGTGGGAAGATGTACAAGTGGATCAACCACTACCTCAAACAAAGAACGGCCAGAGTCCAAGTACAAGGGCAGATGAGCAAAAAGGTGACACTCGAGCAGGGAGTACCCCAAGGGGGAGTATTGTCACGCACACTCTTCCTGGTATATATAAACGATATTACAGAGAATATACCAAGAAGAGTCCATAGCTCAATGTTTGCAGACGATCTGGCTATGTGGACCTCTGAAAAGAATCTCACCATAGCAAGAAATCGGATGCAGACGGCCCTAACATCGCTGGAAGAGTGGGCGAACTCATGGCTGGTCAAAATAAACGAGGAGAAATACACATGCACAATATTCTCGCTTTCATTAAAACCCCAAAGTACCAAATTAAATCTAAATGGCAAAATCCTGCAGCAAACGACAACCCAACCTATCTGGGAGTCACATTTGATCGGCGCATGACATGGAAAAGTCAGATTGAGAGAAACCGAATGAAAGCAAGAGAAAGAATGGCAATCATGAGGAAACTTGCTGGCACAAGCTGGGGAGCAGACGAAGGCATACTAAAGAAACTGTACACTGGAAGAGTGAGACCAGTTCTCGAGTATGGCATTGCGGCATGGACAACAGCAGCGAAGGCGAACTTCGATAAAGTTAATAAACTTCAAAACCAAGCCATGCGAATTATAACAGGTGGCATGAAGTCAACGCCAATTGTAGAACTTGAAAAGATTACAAAACTGCAATCCATGACCGATAGAAGAGACTGCAGAGCCCAGCTGCATTCAGAGAAACTCCGAAGACTGACTGACCATCCAATGCACCAGAGACTAAACAATTTGGGAAATGGGAAACTAAAGCGGAGAAACTTTGCAGAAACAGCCAAAGCAAAGATGCACGAAGATCCTATAAACGCACTAACAACACCAAAACCCATCACTACTGTACGAAAACCTACCTGGAGGCAGGATATATTTCCAGACGGTGGTAGAAAATATACCAGGTATTGCAAACAAAAACTGCCAGACTGAAAAAGAAAGGAGAGATACTACCCTAAGCTTCATAACGAAAAGCTACCCAAGCATGGACTGGACCCATGCATACACCGACGGTTCTGTAACAAACACTACACAGAACGGAGGGGCAGGAGCATTCCTGAACCTACCAAATGGCAGACAAATAACACTGTCACTCGCTACTGGTAAGTATATAAGCAATTTCAGAGCGGAGGCAGAGGCACTGAGGGCGGCAGTGGAAGAAATGGTGACACACAGTGAAAAGGAGAGCCATATAGTCCTGCTGACAGATGCTCTCGCCGTAGTCACAGCGCTAAAAAGCCAGAAAAACACTGAGCTTAATGACTTAAGAGCAGCACTCTGCAAACTGTACCAGCAGTCCGCACCAAAAAGGGTAGTGGTACAGTGGGTTCCGTCACACTGCAACATCCAAGGCAACGAGGAGGCAGACAGACTGGCAAAAGAAGGTGCAAGACTACCACAAACAGATACCAGTATGACGTACGAAGAGTCAAAACGGCTTATCAAAGACAGATATTTGACCAAATGGGACACCGAACATACTGGTTACACCAAAAACGATGCCTATTACCAGTTGAACCGAAGAGAGCAGGTCGTTGTCTTCAGACTTCGCACTGGCCAGAACAGACTGAGGTACCACCTATTCAACAAATTGAAGATAGAGTGTACCGACGAATGCCCGTGCGGTACTGGCAAAATGACCGCTGAACATCTGCTGCAGAACTGCCCGACATACGAGGATCAGAGAGAGCAGATGTGGCCATTACCAGTGGAACTGCAAGACAAGCTCTATGGCAGCGGCGAGAGCCTCAGGATGACCGCCGCTTTTTTCGAAAAAATAATGGTTACTGTCTGACTGCGTACGAAGAAGAAGAAGAAGAAGAAGGATACAGGCCTATCAGTATACTTAGCTGTGTAGGCAAACTAATGTAGCGTGTGATAAACACCAGACTGATGTGACACCTGGAAGAAAAACACATTAATCACATAGAATGCAGGATTTAGACAACACAGATCCACTGAGGACCAGATCACTCTCATAGCCCAGGAAATAGAGGATGCTTACCCAAAAAAAGCATACAGTATCGGTTTGCGGGGATCTAGATAAGGCATTTGACAAGGTGTGGAAAGAGGGACTAAAAGTCAAGATACAAAGAAGTCAAGTATCTGGAAAAATGTACAGATTGATCAGCCACTACCTAGAAAACAGAACAGCCGTAGTTCAAGTACAAGGACAGAAGAGCAAAAAGGTGACACTGGAGCAAGGAGTACCAAAGGGGGGAAAGGTGGTACTGTCACCCACACTTATCCTGGTGTTTATAAACAACATCACAGAGAATATACCAAGAATAGTCCACAGTTCCATGTTTGCAGACGATCTGGCTATGTGGACCTCTGAACATAATCTCACCATAGCAAATAATCGGATGCAGGAGGCCCCAACATCGTTGGAGGAGTGGGCGAACTCATTGCTAGTCAAAAAAACAAAGAAAAAACAGCATGTACGATATTCCCGCTTTCAAATGAACCCAAGAACACCAAAATAATTCTTAACGGCAAATATCTGCGGCCAAACGACAACACAATTTACTTGGGAGTCACATTTGATCGGCGCATGACATGGAAAAGTCAGATCGAGAGAAACCGAATGAGAGCCAGATAAAGAATGGCAATCATGAGGAAACCTGCTGGCACAAGCTGGGGAGCAGACGAAAGAATACTACAGAAACTGTACACTGGAAGAGTGAGACCAGTTCTCTAGTATGGCATTGCGGCATGGACAACAGCAGCAAAGGCGAACTTCGATAAAGTTAGCAAACTTCAAAACCAAGCCATGAGAGTTATAACAGGAGGCATGAAGTCAACACCAATTGTAGAACTTGAAAAGATTACAAAACTGCAATCCATGACCGATAGAAGAGACTGCAGAGCCCAGCTGCAGTCAGAGAAACTCCGAAGACTGACTGATCATCCAATGCACCAGAGACTAAACAATTTGGGAAATGGGAAACTAAAGCGGAGAAACGTTGCAGAAATAGCCAAAGCAA
The DNA here is from genome assembly GCA_036924085.1 of Ariolimax columbianus. Classification (NCBI taxonomy): domain Eukaryota; kingdom Metazoa; phylum Mollusca; class Gastropoda; order Stylommatophora; family Arionidae; genus Ariolimax; species Ariolimax columbianus. Next base: position 151,813,005 of record JAVGWX010000002.1, on the reverse strand, counting down.
AGATGCACGAAGATTCCCATAAACGCACTAACAACACCAAAGCCCATCACTACTGTACGAAAACTTACCTGGAGGCAGGATATATTTCCAGATGTGGTAGAAAATATACCAGGTAATGGAAACAAAAACTGCCAGACTGAAAAAGAAAGGAGAGATACTACCCTAAGCTTTATATCGAAAAACTACCCAAGCATGGACTGTACCCATGCATACACCGACGGTTCTGTGACAAACACTACACATAACGGGGGGGGGGGGGAAGAGCATTCCTGAACCTACCAAATGGCAGAAAAATAACACTGTCATTCGCTACTGGTAAGCACACAAGCAATTTCAGAGCGGAGGCAGAGGCACTGAGGGCGGCAGTGGCAGAAATGGTGACACATATAGAAAATGAAAGCCATACAGTCTTGCTTACAGATGCTCTCTGTAGTCACAGCGCTAAAAAGCCAGATACACACTGAGCTTAATGACTTAAGAAAAGCACTCTGTCAACTATGCCAGCAGTCCGCACCAAAAAGGATAGTGGTACAGTGGGTCCCATCACACTGCAACATCCAAGGCAACGAGGAGGCAGACAGACTGGCAAAAGAAGGCGCAAGACTACCACAAACATATACTAGTATGACGTACGAAGAGTCAAAACGGCTTATTAAAGCCAGATACATGACCAAATGGGAAACCGAACATACTGGTTACACCAAAAACGATGCATATTACCATTTGAACAGAAGAGAGCAGGTCGTTATCTTCAGACTTCGCACTGGCCACAATAGGCTGATGTACCACCTATTCAATAAATTGAAGATAGGTGGAACCGACGAATGCCCGTGTGGTACCGGGAAAATGACCGCTGAACATCTGCTGCAGAACTGCCCGACATACGAGGATCAGAGAGAGCAGATGTGGCCATCACCAGTGGAACCACAAGACAAGCGCTATGGCAGTGTCGAAAGCCTCAGGATGACAGCCGCTTTTTTCGAAAAAAATAATGGTTACTGTCTGACTGCGTACGAAGAAGAAGAAGAAGAAGAAGTTTATGAACATATCTATCTGAATTCTCTAGCTTGATTATAAATGTCTTTGTTCGTGGCATAACAATGACGTTGCTTTTCTGTTCTGCTAGCTAGCAGCGCAACCGTTTGCTAAGTTACTTGTCATAGCATACTTCATTTGGGTCATTTAAATCTTTTAACTGGTGTTTTCTTCTCTATATAAGCCATCTTCAAAAACATAGTTTATCAATGTAGTTGTTTCAGAATTTGCCTGGTATTTGGTACGAATGTACCACATCCACAACCAGATACAACATTCAGTAAAAGTGGTTACACAATATCATAGTGAGAATGCACAGAGAAAGACCCACACAATTATGAGTTTAAACATGGCTAACATATATCATATTGTATTCAGACAGAGAATACTACTAAGGTGAATTAATTCATTTATATTGGTAGCAATATAGACACAGAAGAAGCTACCAATACCAGATGAATAATGAATAGGTGACGGCAACTTTCATTGCGTTTGGGAAATTATCAAAATGAAAAAAAAAAAAATTAAGTCCACAACAAGCGTGCACATCTTCAGTCTCGATGTGGTCCAGCCTATTGTAAGACTCCATGAGAAGTGAAACAGCCAATGCTTAACCAATCACGTTCAAGCTTTCATCAATGCGCGAATGGACCAAACAATATAATGGAAATGGAATGGAATGTTAATAATATTTGCCCTTCGCAAGCAACAATGACGACAGTACCAGACTATTGCTGCGAAATTTGTTCTCTTTTGGTTGTACAGATCAATCCTGAAACGGCACAACCTGCCACATCAGGGCACACACGTGGAGAGCTGGAAATGGAATCGTTCTTTTTTGTTTTGTTTTGTGTTTTATGATAAAGTCCTTAATGTAGAACTGGGGAATACAAACATACATATATTAACAGCACTACTCGAAATGGCATTGGAATTGTATTTGTATAAACACACATTAAGGGAAAATAGCTGATACCATTACAAGACAGGCTCTTTTTGAAAAATAATCTCCAATGCATGAGAAGTAAAAGCAGGCACATGCGTTCACGGACATGAGAGACTGAGCGACATCCAACGGCACGAGTTAAGACACATTCAAAGGCAAGAGTTAAGGCACATTCAAAGACAGGAGAAGATGTTGACAGAGCTGAACTGTAATGCTGACAATAGTGACTTTTTACGTGTATTAGGTAATGGCTAGTGGTCCACAGGGAGCTGGCGGTTTTGATTGATGGATTGATACATGTTCATCAGCGTAGGTCAAAGTGCTCAAATTCAATGACCTGATCTCCGTCCAACTGTACATTCATTTATACATTTCGCATGCTTACTCTAATTTCACGAGTGGTCCGCCGGGGTCTTTGTGTATGACAACGACAACAATAGCACCACTGCCCCACTGAGAGCATGTCGAAAGAGGCGACGTGGAAAAACACGGGCCATGGCTAAGTGGTTTGCTCAGAGCAGGGTAGATGTCGCGTAACAGGCTGTGGGTCTACTTTGCTCTAGTATTTGAGTCTATTAAGATGGACTCCTACATCAGTTAACCACTCTCTGCGGCACTTCTCCCAACGTAGCCAAGTAATAAGCTGCCCCAGCCTAGCCTGCTGATCTGGAAATCCTTCTGCCAGCTACATCCAGCTCATACCAGAGCTGGGACCTGCACATGGGCATCTGCCACAGTAAAAGTACAGATCGACTAAGAACTAAGAACTCTATTTCCATGACCTGATCTATCTTTGTCCAATTGTGTATTCCTGCACGCATTTCGCTCGCTCACTCTAATCTCATGACTTGATGTCAGTCCTACTGTATATTACTGCACGCATTTCGCTTGCTCACTCTAATCTCATGACATGATCTCTTTTCTACTGTACATTACTGCACGGATTGTGCTTGCTCACTCTAATCGCATGACCTGATCTCTGCCCAACTGTGCATCCAGGTTTTCACAGCAAAGGTACAACCTACGTTCCTTATTTTGACACGTTTCTGTCAACTATGCTGAAAATGGGTACATTACTAACTGGTAAAGATCTAGATGAAGCTAAAACGGAAACTGACCTACCAACGCCACAATTAGATGAGACAATGATGAAGTCTGGATACATTTATATCTGAGAGCCGCGCTTACTATTTGGAAGTCTGGACATGTCCATTTTCCATCAGAACGTTCGGGCAGCTCACTGATTAGTGTGCTTGCCTTTCGCAAAGCTGGATGCTGGTTTTATCTCCGGTAGTGACCGTGTCAATATATCTAACCATACCTCGAAAAAACGATGACACCAGAATAAATGGTGAAACTAATGCATTATTATCGACGACATTGAGAAGAAATAACCTAGGCGTAACGGATACGAGATTCAGTTAACGTGTAGCAATCTATTGTCTATAGTAGAAGTATATTTGTCTATAGTAACAATATGTATGTCTACAGTAACAGTATATGGGTCTACAGTAACAGTGTGTGTGTCTACACTCACAGTATAATTCTCTACAGTAACATTATATGTGTCTACAATAGCAGTATTTTTGTCTACAGTAACAGTATATGTGTCTACAGTAAACGTATATTTGGCTACAGTAACAGTATGTGTGTCTACAGTAGCACTATCTTTGTCGAAAGTAGCATTGTATGTGTCTAAAGTAACATCATCTTTGTCTAAAGTAACATTGTATGTGTCTACAGTAACAATATCTTTGTCTACAGTAACATTGTCTTTGTTGATAGCAGCAGTATCCGTGTCTACAGTAAACGTTTCGGTGTGTACAGTAACAGTAAATGTGTCTACAGTAACAGCATATGTGTCTACAGAAACAGTATATGTGTCAACAGTATCTTTATCCACAGTAACAGTATATGTGTCTACAGTAACATCATCTTTATCTACAGTAACATTATCTTTGTTTATAGCAGCTGCATCCTTGTCTACAGTAACATTATAATTGTCTACAGAAGGATCATCTGTGTCTACAGTAGCAGTATATGTGTCTACAATGACAGCATCGTTGTCTACAGTAACATTATCTTTGTCTATATCAACCGTATATTTGTCTACAGTAACATTATCTTTGTTTACAGTAACAATGTGAATGTCTACAGTAGCAGTATATTTGCCTACAGTAGCAGTATATGTGTATTCAGTAGCATTACTGCTATCTACAGTAGCAGTATTGTTGCCTACAGTAACATTATCTTGTTCTACAAGAAAAGCATTTTGTCTACAGCAACATCATCTTTGTCTACAGTAACATCATCTTTGTCTATAGTAACATCACCTTGGTCTACAGTAACACTACACGTGTCTAAAATGTGTGTGTCTTAAACATATTGTTCAAAAATATATGCACTCGCGACTCTCCCCATATCTCTCATTCTCTTTATCTCTTACTTTCTTTCTATTTCAGTCCTCTTTGTTAGTCTTTGCTTCATCTCCTGGTTTAAATATCGGTGCATTCGTCAGTCTCTATGCCCATCTATTGTGTTATAAACGTAACACATGAAGATCCCAGTCTAACGGCATAGAACAAGAACGATGTATACGTTGTTATATGTCCATTATTTCAACACCTTCTCCAAATGTACGCAGTTACTTCCCTTCTTCACATTAATGCACATATTATGTGATCCAACTTCTGCTTCAGCTGTTTTCAGACGTAAGTTTGAATGCGTCAAATGTTAGCAGCAACTAGTCTGCGATTATTGGGACCTCTGTAGACTTTAACTTCAATATTCCTCTTTTTCAGATTTTAACTGAAACGTTTCAAGAAATATGTAGACATAAGTATGTGACGCAGGCAGTCGGTAAGACGTGTATGTCCCGATATCCTACATAAAGTGTAACTTGAAAAACGAGCAGTTACTTGATAGATGAACTGTAACTTGATAGTCGAACTGTAACTTGATAGTCAAACAGTTACTTGATAGTGAAACAGTTACTTGATAGTGAAACAGTTACTTTGGATGAAGATGCTGAGCAGCACATGAGCTGCAGTAGTCAGGGACCCATAGCTGACTGCTAGCGTCAGGGCCAGCGAACCAAAGCTCCCAAGACCCTTCTACACATCCACGCGGTGATCCTGGATAACAGGCTGCAGCAGGGCAGACTGGCTAAGGAAAAGGGATCGAAGAGGGAATGCTAACCCGGTACTCAAAAAATGCTTGCTGAAGTCGAATGTGTTGGACCGAAAGGTGCAAATATCGCAGTCAAACTGTAAACTACGACACGACGCATTCCGTTCTCTGGACTACATTCTGTTAATTAAGCCCTTTCAGGGTTTGATAGTGGGAGATTGAGAACGAACGAAGCCAAGGCAAACAGAACAGTTACTTGATAGTCGAAATCTAATTTGATAGACGAACCGTTGTATGGATTACCACAGGATGGAATATTCGTGTCTTTTCTGCAACCGAATTGATTTAGTCCGTGGTCCTATTTTCCTCGTCGACTGTGACTTGTAGGATCGCCGTGCTAGTCAAATATCTCTCTAGCTGGCCCCTGGATCACCGTGCTAGTCAAATATCTCTCTAAATAGCCGCTGGATCGCCGTGCTAGTCAAATATATCTCTAGCTAGCCGCTATATCGCCGTGCTCGTCAAATATATATCTAGTTAGCCGCTGGATCACTGTGGTAGTCAAATATCTCTCTAGTTAGCCGCTGGATCGCCGTGCTAGTAAAATATCTCAAGCTAGCCGATGGATCGCTGCGCTAGTCAAATCTCTCTCTAGATTGCCGCTCGATCGTCATGCTAGTCAGATATCTCTCTAGCTAGCCGCTGGATCGCTGTGCTAGTCAAATATATATCCAGTTAGCCGCTGGATCGCTGTGCTAGTTAAATTTATCTCTAGTTAGCCGCTGGATCGCTGTGCTAGTCAAATCTCTCTCTAGTTAGCCGCTTTGGTTAAACCGTGTGCAATGATGTTGATTCTTCGACTAACATAAATTAAACTAAACATGAACAAACAGATCCGTTAGAGACTAAGTTAAGTGCACGTCAATCGATTACCAAATCGACAAATGTAAGCAAGTTCAGCTCTATGTGGAGCATATGAAAAGTATATACCAAGTTCTCCAGTCTTCAACAATGTTGTCCACAACTATATTTTCCCTGTTTCTTTGACGTATGTCTTGAGTTCACTTCTCCAAATACATTTTGCTCTTCGTCTGTCTCTTCTGTCCTAGAGAATCAAGAGTAGTGCATTGTAATTGTATTATTAGACTTGCAAACGGTGAGTCCTATCAAACGGCATCGATCTTTATCACATCCTGCCCCACTATTTGTTTCTGTAACGTATCCAACAGTATCGCACTAAAAGTCTTATATAAATAGCTTTACTGGCCGTCGTCGCGCCGGATTTAGTTGTTCTCCCCGGTCGTGAACAGTAATTGAGGTATTTATCAAAATAATAACAAATGATAAAAATAGTGCAAAAGTGGACACCCGAGAATGCACAACAAGATGCATAATGTTAGATCACTTTTACTGCAGTGTTATTGTTGGCCACAATTTTTTCTGTATAACGCCTACACTGTAGTCGAATTCTCAAGAAAAGAGTTCATGTTGTGGATAATTCTTCAATGACTTTTTAAAAAAAGCGTTGGTGTGGGTGGGGTGGGTGGAGGGGTTGGGGTGGGGGGGGGGGGGTTGTTTGGGGTGGGAGAGGCGATTATGGGGTTAGGGGGGGGGGGTGAGAGAGATTCATCTATGTGGGCTGTGCACACTATGCGACTGGCTAAGCATACAACAGACTTGTATATATATATATATATATATATATATATATGTATATACATATATATATATATATATATATATATATATATATATATATATATTTATTTAATACACAGTCTAACACAGCATGTGTTGGATGTAAATCCACAGGGTTATGAGTCAATAATCCAACAGCAGATATAACAGCTGGAGATCACATATAAAGCATACAGGTGGATATGATGCATCCACATAACATTAAAACTATGAAACCAATTATGAGTTATATTGAAATCCAAATTAAAAACTACAAGTTATCCGGGATAACACAACCAATTCAGCACAAACCTAAGTTACGAATATTGCAAAGGTTCACGATTCAACAGCCAGCATGATTCAGTCGACCAGTAAACTAAAATGATTACCTGACGTTCGGTTAAGAAAAGGAATGGGTACGGGAACTTGCAACTTGGGCAAAACTAAGAGGTGACTTAGAATACTGAAGTCTCTATACCTCAGATCCGACCAGAGGTTCAGATGTTTGAGATTCTGCTAGGGAAAATTGAGTTAGCCAAATTAATAGTAATCAGTACGTGTGTAGACTGAGTATAATATATAGATGGACATGCCACAAAAAACACGTCTACTTCTGATAATAATGTACACGAATATATAAATGCAACCACATCAATTACTGATTTGTTATATAGTGCAAGACAATAGGCAACATATGATTTGAGGACGGATATCGAGCTTGAGTGGACACACCGTCAGAATGAAACATAAAATATTTCATCTATTAGAACCGACAAGTGCAGATAAGGATGTACAGGCGATCTAAACAATGATAAAAAGCTGTTGAATATGATACCAGCAACCTCTGGAGTCTCGTGCACAGTCAAGTAGACGATACATAATAGCAATCATAGAAAAGCATTTATGCAGCCCTATCGTGTCGTGGAATGATCACATTTGTGTTTTCTGTATCCATCCGGTCTAAGATCAATTCAACTTCGCGTCTCTTCTTTGTTCCAATAAACAACTTGCATTTATAATGTTTTTTTCATGAAATGGGTCTGTGCTTACATCATATGTTTGACATCAATGCCATCAAACCGTTAATGTTCTTGTCGGCAGCGTTTTCTCAACAATGTCCGTCTATTTGATGGTTACACGTAATCGAAAGATAATTAATTCACATATCGTAGAAGGTTGGAAATACACTTCGGTAGATCACTAAACGGGCACCTGAGAACACTGAGCCGAGAGTCGTCAATAACCCTCACCATAATTATATGTCCTGCCAAATAGCGTTGCTGATCAATACCTACCATTGCCATCTGTCCTTTGAGTATCTCAGCACTCCCTGTAGTCTTCTTTCCTGGTACATATTGTCATACCATAGTAGATAATGGCTGTCTTTCCATCAGTCTCTGTTGCCATCTATTTTCCTGGTTGCCAGAAATGTGTTCAATGTATTTTGCCTAGCTTCTTCCTATAACAGTTTCTTGATGACAGGACGACCAGTGAACGTATTCTTTCTTGTCTAGATACTTGTCAGGTGTATGTGTTCATGGACAGTAACCAGTGTCTATGTGTTGTATCAGGTGTATGTGTCTCATGGACAGTAACCAGTGTATCTGTGTTGTATCAGGTGTATGTGTCTCATGGACAGTAACCAGTATATATGTGTTGTATGTGTCTCATGAACAGTAACCAGTGTATGTGTGTTGTATCAGGTGTATGTGTCTGATGGACAGTAACCAATGTCTCTGTGTTGTATCAGGTGTATGTGTCTCGTAAACAGTAACCAGTGTCTATGTGTTGTATCAGGTGTATGTGTATCATGGACAGTAACCAGTGTCTATGTGTTGTATGTGTCTCGTGGACAGTAACCAGTGTCTATGTGTTGTATCAGGTGTATGTGTCTCATGGACAGTAATCAGTGTATCTGTGTTGTATCAGGTGTATGTGTCTCATGGACAGTAACCAGTGTATATGTGTTGTATCAGGTGTATGTGTCTCGTGGACAGTAACCAGTGTATATGTGTTCTATCAGGTGTATGTGTCTCATGGACAGTAACCAGTGTCTCTGTGTTGTATCAGGTGTATGTGTCTCATGGACAGTAACCAGTGTCTCTGTGTTGTATCAGGTGTATGTGTCTCATGGACAGTAACCAGTGTCTCTGTGTTGTATCAGGTGTATGTGTCTCATGGACAGTAACCAGTGTCTCTGTGTTGTATCATGTGTATGTGTCTCATGGGCAGTAACCAGTGTCTCTGTGTTGTATCAGGTGTATGTGTCTCGTGGACAGTAACCAGTGTCTCTGTGTTGTATGTGTCTCGTGGACAGTAACCAGTGTCTCTGTGTTGTATCAGGTGTATGTGTCTCGTGGACAGTAACCAGTGTCTATGTGTTGTATCCGGTGTTTGTGTCTCGTGGACAATAACCAATGTCTCTGTGTTGTATTTGTCTCGTGGACAGGAACCAGTGTCTCTGTGTTGTATCAGGTGTATGTGTCTCGTGGACAATAACCAGTGTCTCTGTGTTGTATGTGTCTCGTGGACTGTAACCAGTGTTTATGTACTGTATGAGACAAACAGCATCTATTTTATTTAAAATAATGTATTCGTCTTAACACGAAATGCGCTGCGCATTATTTGTATTCAATGGCTAGCCCAGGGAACGAGAAAGTGCGGAAGACCCAAACATACGCTAGACAACACCCTTCAGAAAAGAAGGGGTCAAACTATGAGAGACATCAACACTGGAGATCGGCACGCAGAGGAGCGAACAGGCGGTTCATTAAATGGTGATAACAACCTCAAAGGATACAGGGAAGGAAAGACGGTTGGACAGTGCACAGATCCGTGCCCCTGGTAATTAGGGTCCTTGGATCGACACTCGGATATTATTCATCAAGGGCACTTAAAATATGTCTTTTTAAAACCATCGGCTAGACACTTCATACAGCCGGAAAGATCTATATCTTTACAGGATATGAAAATCGATATTATCAATCCATACGTGAGTACATTTGAAAACATGAGAAGTACAGTAAGAAGCAGAATACGAATGGTCAAGGTCAAACATACAGGTTGTAGTACATTTTGACAATGGTACAGTAACTACATGCACCAACTCAATGTTTCGTCACAAACATAGCAATATTTTTCATTCTTCTTCTTCATCTCATTTTGCTTCTTCTTCCTCTTCATATTTGTTTTCTTCGTCTTCTTCGTCGTCGTCTTCTTCGTCGTCTTCTTCTTCTTCTTTTCTTCTTCACCTTCTTCTTCATACTCTTCTTGTCTTCTTCTTATGTTATGGCCATTCAGTTATTGTCCTACACTACTATTTGTTCTTCTACTAAACTCCGTCCTTCGCTTTTGGTTTACCTGTCTTATGCATCCAATGACACTTAACATTATATTCAGACTTCTACTTTTTGCTCTTCTGTTCGGCTACTTAATATTATTCCTCTTATTCTTCATTTTAAAAAAGATGCGTCCACTATTTAGTATTCTGTTCATTCACGTCTTCTACTATAGTCGCTTCTGGTTATCTGTTTCATTCATTTAAGGCGCTTGTCATCTTCTGCTTCAACTTATAATTGTTCTTATATTATTATACTGCATCCACTTACCGCTTTTCTGTTCTTCTAGTTTATTTTCTTCATCGTGTTGTCGTAATTCTATTCCTGCCTATCTGTTTTTATTATTATCCAAATAATTACAAATATTCGTAGTGCTCTTCTCGTTCGTCGTATCTTCTTCTCTTGTACATCTTCTTGGTGTTGTTCTTCCAGTTTTCTTGTTCATCTACTTAATTATTTTTCTTGCAGTTGCTCAATATTATCATCCTCCTTCTTGTTGTTGGTCTGTTTTTGTTTCATATGTTTCAGAGTTTTGCATCTTATTAATCATTTCTTCACCTGATTTACATGTGTTGTACGATCTATTCCATGTGTGCTTCTTGTAATTATTATGTTATTATTACAAGTTCTTGTTCATCTTCTATATGATATATTTGTTCTTCGTCGTTCATCTCTGTTTAGATAAGTTCACCTATTCCTTCTTGGTTTATTCACAATTATTCATTTGGTGTCAAAAATATGCATAGCAATATATAAATATATATATATATATATATATATATATATATATTATATTATATACATATATACATATATACACATATATATATATATATATATATATATATATTTATATATATACATAAATAGCACTACATTTTGGTATTCTGACAGCAGACAGCGAAGTGTAACTGGCTGCTGTCGTCAGGGTCAGTGACGTTAGCTGACTAAGATCATGCCCTTAAGTGTCACCTATTGATACAGACTGCACTGAAAAGTGGTATACACAATATAGATCGAGAAAGGAAATACAAACACTGTCTGAAAAATGTCGAGGGTGTGTTGCAGAAATGCGCAGATATCGCAGCCTTGCTGTAAACTGCGAGAACACAGTACAATGTACCGTTCAGGGCAAGTGCCAGAGAACCACTCCTTTTTTTCAGGCAAAAATGTTGGCCTACTCAATTCATCTCACGCACGCGTGCATTTTATCCATATAACGATCTAGCTCTGAGGCGGCCCGACTGGGATTAGATGTAATAGGGACTTAAATACTTTGTCAGCTTCGTAAATTGCAAAAATTGCTACTTCATCTGATATTAGGATTCAGAGTGACGATATATGTTATGACAGCAGAAATACAGAAGTTCCAAAATTAAAGATAACGAATCTCAAGAGATTTGGGTCGTCTTAAAGGTGACAAGTTCGTCCGTCGAGGAAACATACTTGAAAGACAGGGCCACGCAGACCTACTCATAAAGACATATCAAAGCATTCCTAACCATACAAACAGCAACACTCAGACCTACTCATAAAGACAGCACCAAGCAGACCTACCCATAGAGACACCTACATGCATCCCTACCCATAAAGACAGCTCCAAGAAGACCTACCCATACAAATAGCAACACGCAGAGCTACCCATAAAGATAGCACAAAGCAGACCTACCGACAACGACAGAAGTACGAAGACCTGCCCATACAGATATGACCTTAAGATCTACCCATAATGGCAGCATCCTAAGGTCTACCCATAAGTACATCACCCTAAGGTATACCCATAAATACAACACCCTAATATATACCCATATAGACAGGTCCACAGACACCTACCCGTAAAGACATCACCATAAATCCTACCCATAAAGACACCATTAAACATACCTTCCCATAAAGACACCACTACACATACCTCCCCATAAGGACAGCCCCTCACAGACATACCCCTAAAGACATTACCCTAAGACCTACCCACAAAGACAGCACCACACAGACCTACCCATAAAGACAGGTCCACAAAGACCTACCCATAAAGACATTACCCTACGATCTACCCATAAAGACAGCACCAAACAGACCTACCCATAAAGACAGCACCAAACATACCTACCCATAAAGACAGCACCAAACTGACCTACCCATACCGACAGCACCAAACATACCTACCCATAAAGACATTACACTACGACCTACCCATAAAGACAGCACCAAACAGACCTACCCATAAAGACAGGTCCACACAGACCTACCAATAAAGACATTACCCTACGACCTACCCATAAAGACACCACCAAACATACCTACCCATAAAGACAGGTCCACACATACCTACCCATAAAGACAGGTCCACACATACCTACCCATAAAGACAGGTCCAAACATACCTACCCATAACGACAGCACCAAACATACCTACCCATAAAGACAGAACCAAACATACCTACCCATAAAGACAGAACCAAACATACCTACCCGTAAAGACAGCACCAAACATACCTACCCATAAAGACAGCACCAAACAGACCTACCCATAAAGACAGCACCAAACATACCTACCCATAAAGACAGCACCAAACAGACCTACCCATAAAGACAGGTCCACACAGACCTACCAATAAAGACATTACCCTACGACCTACCCATAAAGACACCACCAAACATACCTACCCATAAAGACAGGTCCACACATACCTACCCATAAAGACAGGTCCACACATACCTACCCATAAAGACAGGTCAAAACATACCTACCCATAAAGACAGCACCAAACATACCTACCCATAAAGACAGCACCACTGAAGCGAACTCTACAGTCAATATCATGATAACGAGATAACGAAATCCTATCATTAAAGCCTCAATGAGTGGACCCATAACTCGGCATGAGTATACCGAGATAACGAAATCCTATCATTAAAACATCAATGAGTGGACCCATAACTCGGCATGAGTATAACGAGATAACGAAATCCTATCATTACAACATCAATGAGTGGACCCATAACTCGGCATGAGTATAACGAGATAACGAAATCCTATCATTAAAACCTCAATGAGTGGACCCATAACTCGGCATGAGTATAACGAGATAACGAAATCCTATCATTAAAATTTCATTGAGTGGACCCATAACTCGGCATGAGTATAACGATCAACAAAAGCGAACTGTCACACTTAGTGTGAATGAAGAAAATTATCACAATAGCCATGGGTACGTGGTTACACAGATGAATCAGCATCACTATTGGACGAATTGATGTGGCAGTATGTGCGTCTCATATCCTGATACCAGTTCTGATACAATAGGTAAATTCTGCTCTAAATCTACAGCTGAAGTTCCAGCACCTGAAACACCTGCAAACATTATTTATAACCACAATTCGGACTGTAATCCTATTAGCATAGCCACAAATACATTATATGTACTGCAAGCTCAGACGGGTGGCAAACTCACGCACCTGAGGAATACAATAAGTAAGGTATATGTCAGAAAAAAAACCGATACTTGGTGGAAACAGTGCAGTGATAGCGCCTCGGGAAACGAGATGGAATACATGCTCGCAAAATGGGTTTTTAAAGTGTAAACAAGACGACATTGAAATCATCTGCTTTTAGACAATGAGTTTACTAGACTTTCAGAAAAAAAGAACGATAACTCAGCTTCCGATATGAAAGATCTCCTACGGATTGAACACGACCGATTGAATAAATACATATATAAGATTCAACTGTCTGCTTCAATACTGTGCACATGGAAACTAACTGAATCAAATGTTGAGTATGTAAGACAGGACTGCTGTTCTCTGTGCAGCAAGTGAAGGATGATACATTGCCCCAAAAATTCAATTATAAACCCAAATCTGTACGGAACTAAAGAGCAACTCTAGACAATCGTAGTTTTTGTCATGGGAACTCGTCTGACTGTCTAATCATGAACGCGATATGATGAAGAAAAAGAAGAAAAGAAAGTGGAAAGAAGAAGAAATAGAAATAAAAAGAAAGACGAAGAAAAAGAAAGACGCGAAAAAGAAGAAGAAGAAGAAGAAGAAGAGGAAGAAGAAGAAGAAGAAGAAGAAAAAAATAATAATAATAATAATTATAAACATTTCACTGGGACGACAAAACATTATCACTAAACCTACATTTATGTTGGAATATGCGAAAAAGAGGGTTGTACTTGAGACTGGCAACCTCATCACAATTTTATTTTTTTACAGAAATAACCATTGCAAAAGATGATAAAGTGCTTTGGTGCAGGTTCCTGTAAGATGCAGCTCACATTGGCGGCTCACGCTACGTAACTTGACTTAGTTCATGCTCCTCAAAGCATCTTGTCGATCGTATTCTCGTCCTTTTGTTGTTGCTTAATGTGTTCACGATGGGCAGACGATACCTGCACCGCCATCTTTAGTTGCCTCTTGCGACTTGTATTCTTTGCAACCTAGGTAATTTACTGATTTAAACTATAAACCCAAATAATTCGCTACAGGCGGCAGGACATTTTTGTTTGTTTGTTAAATACATAATCTTGCAGCATGTGTTTACTTACATTGTAACATAATGTTGCATTTTAGAATGATTCTGGGATGATACAGCATTTGTTGTTGAAAGTTATTACAAATCGGTTGAGTTAACGACGTTTCTTTGGTGGCCGGTTACAGTGGGTTATCTGCATCTCGATGCGTATTTGAGAAGGAGTACCTAGGTCCTATTGACTGTAGTGCAGTATTAGGCCTCTCAGTAAACTCATCACTATGGGATTAAACGTGTCGATCCCCACCTTGTTGGCACAATTGATATTGCACATTGTATTACCATGACCAGGAAAGCAGAATCGAGATGACGTTGATCAGTACGTTTCACATAAACCTTACCAATATTCGCTCCCGTGGGAGAATCGGCAAACTCGCTTGAAAGGTGATAGTTTCTTTGACGGCTTAGATATTACGCGCCCGGGATGCCGACCGTTCATGAACGGCTGAGCACCAGGAAACAGGTTTAAGTACGTGGTGTTTTGTCATGTTGACCCAGTCTGGTACTGCATTGGTGGCCCAGATTTGGAGGGGGGGGGGGGGGGTACGACGACGGAGAAGGTATGTTTGCTTTCTTTATATAAATATATATATATATATATATATATGTATATATATATATATATATATATATATATATATATATATATCAGCTGCCTACAGATGTGATGTTCGCTGACGTCACCGGCGAGACCGGCCACATGCCCTAACCAAGACAGACCCCAACAGTTTAACATGATGAAGGTCCTTTCGAAAACTGATTGAAGGGGGACATCGTCGATTATAGCCAGACAATATGTGTCAATGGTTGCGCACGTAGAAGACTGCATTACGCCTCGGAATGCTCTACAGCATAGTTCCAGTTTTGGAACCACGCATCAGAATTACATGCATAGAAACAAACAAATTATATTTCAAAATGCATTCAATAATCCTTACCGAAAAATGTGTTCAAGATATATATTCACCTTGCTACGGCCTTGACTGTATCATTTAACGTATCGTCTTTATACTGGTTAAGAATGCTCCGCAGAGTATTTATACAACACAATTCATTCTACTTAACTTGAAGAATGATGAATAAAGACAGCTTTACTCTAATTGGTACCTTTCTATTTCACTTTTTACATTAAAAAAGGCATAGTTTACAGAGGTTCTAATCACATATTTTCGTGGTTAGAAGACGTACATCCAACCCACTCGGTCAGCGCTACCCCTCTCAATAATTGAAATGAAGCCAAATATAATGGTTGCAAAAATAATATAACGAGCACCGTTTTGCTATCAATGCCGAATTGTGTTACTAATGGAAACACTTGATATGAACGTCTATATCGGATGGGTAATATCAACATAATATGTTACAACCACGAGAATGTGGAGACCTGAGTGTGAAATAATTCAGAAAGTTTGTAAAAATACAAACGATACAACTGGTGTAGAGGTTTGGAGGACCGTGTGGGAGAGCTAGGAGAGGAGGGGGTAAGGCGAACCACTTTTGTCACGTCTCAAAACTTAAACTTGCATGTTTTCGGTTTCATGAATCATCAGGGTCGTACACATGTCTCATGTGAACCCTTGAACACATGCGTACTTAAATCGGTTGCCCTGGGCCTCCGCTACAAAGATGTTTGTAAGCGTGACCTGAAAGCGTTGAATATGAAAACGTGCAACTAGGAGAATCCTGCCAAACGCAGACCCGACTGGAGGCAGGTTTTATGTGCTGGCCTGCATACAGGGGAAACCAAGTTTTGACAAGACGCAGTCTCCAAACGTGTGCGGCGAAAGCAAGGCACCAACTGACTAAGACCCTCTTTAACGTGAAGTCCATTGTCTCTCGACACTAACAAGATGCTAATCACTGGCCGAAATGCGTGAGCAGTTCAACAGTTTCTGCATTACGAAACAAAAGAAGAAAGAAAAGACAAACAATAACACTTCAGGCCCATTTCCTTAAACATGGCATGCCTATATTAGAGCTGTTGAATTAGTCAAACATAGTTCTTAATTTGCCCGAGCTAGCGCAATGTTTAGCGCACTGACTTCTCAGTCGAGCGATAAGAGTTCTCCTATATCAGCTGTAGGCAGTGCCTCCTATATAAGCTGTAGGCAGTGCCTCCTATATCAGCTGTAGACAGTGCCACTTAAATAAGCTGTAGGCAGTGCCTCCTAAATAAGCTTTAGTCAGTGCATCATATATAAGCTGTAGTCAGTGCATCATATATAAGGTGTAGTCAGTGCCTTCTATATAAGCTGTAGTCAGTGTCTCACATAGAAGGTGTAGTCAGTGCCTCCTATACAAGCTGTAGTCAGTGCTTCCTATACAAGCTGTAGTCCATGTCTCCCATAGAAAGTGTAGTGTGAGCCTCCTAGAGATTTTGATCAGATATGGTTTGCTGACACTGAAACTAAGAGTCGCTAAGTGTATATTTGATTGAAGCTTTATGTGGATTCACAAGTTTACGAGGGACATATATATGATTACTTGATAGAAAATTTAGATCGGTCCTCAAATTTACAAGAGACATACATGTGATTATTTGAGAAAAGCTTTACAAGTTTAAAAGGGACATGCAGGTGATTATTTTAGAGAAGCTTCACGTATTCACAAATTCACACGAGACATGCATATGATTATTTGAGAGAAGCTTTAGATCGGTCCACAAGTTTACAAGAGTAATACATGTAATTATTTGAGAGAGGCTTCATGTGAATTCACGAGTTTACAAGAGTCATACATGTGATTATTTGAGAGAAGGCGTATGTCGATTCACAACTTTACGAGGAGCATGTATGTGCTTATTTGAGAGAAGATTTAGATCGCTGCATACGTTTACAAGAGACACACATGTGATTACTTGAGCGAGGAGGTCGACCGAACGCACATATAACTAGCACAAATGCATGATTATTTGAGACAAGAATTATACTAATTGACAAGCCTACAAAGAACACAAACGTGTTATTTAAAATCTGCAAAATGCGGATACAAAGATGTACTCTTGTAATGATTGTAGGCTCGTTTGACAGGTTAAGATGACATATAAACAGCTGCCCAGAATTCATACTATAAGCTATTGGTTATCAGAAAGAGCCACATTCTTAAAGTGTATTGTTCTTCGCTGAAGAAGTCCTCAATGTTCATTCTGCGGTGGTTATCAGTATTAATCTTGATTTGCAGCCGTATTTACGGATTGAATGTATTTAGGGATCGCTATATGATATTGTGTCCACCATCTAGTGCCGTGCAGGCTTGTATGATCCAGTATATATTTTGTTTTTCATTTTGTAAAAAAGTGCTAACTGGATGCTTTGAACTCTTGTATTATTAGTCTAACATACATAACAAGAAATTGGTCATTTCAAAGAATGACTGAGGTGTAGGTAAAGGATACTAATGGTATTGCATATAAGATCAATAACGGATGCACACCTACGTTCTGATTAAAATGTGTAATTTATGTCGATTTAACGAAAACAACATCATACATGAAAAAGGCCAATTAACTTAGAGAAACTTTAGAAACAGAGAAGAGTGGGGGAAAAAGAGGGTGGGGCAGAGGATGTAAATTTTATACATTATAAAACTGGAACAATGTATAAGACTACATTTCATTGTTGTCTTCTTCTTCTTTCTTCTTCTTCGTTCGTTCTCAATCTCCCACTACCAAACCCCGAAAGGGCCTAAGTAGCAGAATGTAGTCCAGAGAACGGAATGCGTTGTGTCGTAGTTTACAGCTTAGCTGTGATATTTGCACTTTTCGATCCAACACATCCGACTTCAGCAAGCATTTTTTGAGTACCGGGTTAACATTCCCTCTTCGATCCCTTCTCCTTAGCCAGTCTGCCCTGCTACAGCCTGTTATCCAGGATCACCGCGTGGAGGTGTAGAAGGGTCTTGGCAGCTATGGTTCGCTGGCCCTGACGCTAGCAGTCAGCTATGGGTCGCTAACCACTGCAGCTCATGTGCTGCTCAGCATCTTGATCCCCATTGTTGTCTGATTTGAAGGTTTTCCTTACTTGTAGTGAAAGTCGGCTTTCAATCATTATTAAAGTGCTTGGGGTTATATCATTACGCATAAGCAAATGGGTGTGTGTGTTTGTGTGGGTGTGTGTGTCTTATATACACGCATTTATAATTAATCAATTTGATTGAATTACTTGAAATGACACTTGTATTTTATTTTGGACTATTTTGATCTAAAAACTGTTATCTGCGTAATTCACGTCACTGTTTCCGTGTGCATTGTTTGTCTTAGTTCAGTACATGTATAGGAACAAATACATGAAACGTTGCACATACTCAACCATAGTGTACCTGATATACACATCCCAAGTTACATGTTTCCTGGAGGACTATGTTTTTACATATGTGCTTATTTGTCAGTAAACAGCCCAGTAGATTGAAGCGAAACAGTCCAGTAGATTGAAGCGGAGATGACAATTATTTTGATACTACGATCAATCGCTGAAAAAGTATTGACTGGTTAATCGATTAAGGGTTTACAAGTTGTGTTTATGTTTGGAGGAAAGTTAGCGGCAGAGAATATCAGTTGGACGGGATGTGGCTCTCACGTATTCTTCATTTAAATCCCAGTGCATTTAATGTTCCTCTGTATGAATTTGTTTAGCTTTTCAAAGTATTAGTCGTTTGGCGTTATTGTACCGACATAATTCTCACGCCTTCTCCCAAGTTAAAATATTTGATGAGGTCTTCCAAGTGTTATATTATCTCGCTCGTGAATACGAGAGCTTCCAATTGTTATATTATCTCGCTCGTGAATACGAGAGCTTCCAATTGTTATATTATCTCTGTCTTGTATAGCTTCCAACTGTTATATTATCTCTGTCTTGTATAGCGTACACCTGTTATATTATCTCTGTCTTGTATAGCTTCCAACTGTTCTATTATCTCTGTCTTGTATAGCTTCCAACTGTTCTATTATCTCTGTCTTGTATAGCTTCCAACTGTTCTATTAGCTCTGTCTTGAATAGCTTCCAACTGTTCTATTATCTCTGTCTTGTATAACTTCCAACTGTTCTATTATCTCTGTCTTGTATAGCTTCCAACTGTTATATTATCTCTGTCTTGTATAGCTTCCAACTGTTATATTATCTCTGTCTTGTATAGCTTCCAACTGTTCTATTATCTATGTCTTGTATAGCTTCCAACTGTTATATTATCTCTGTCTTGCATAGCGTACACCTGTTCTATTATCTCTGTCTTGTATAGCTTCCAACTGTTCTATTATCTCTGTCTTGTATAGCTTCCAACTGTTATATTATCTCTGTCTTGTATAGCTTCCAACTGTTATATTATCTCTGTCTTGTATAGCTTCCAACTGTTCTATTATCTATGTCTTGTATAGCTTCCAACTGTTCTATTATCTCTGTCTTGTATATCTTCCAACTGTTCTATTATCTCAGTCTTGTATAGCTTCCAACTGTTCTATTATCTCAGTCTTGTATAGCTTCCAACTGTTCTATTATCTCTGTCTTGTATATCTTCCAACTGTTCTATTATCTCTGTCTTGTATATCTTCCAACTGTTCTATTATCTCTGTCTTGTATATCTTCCAACTGTTCTATTATCTCAGTCTTGTATAGCTTCCAACTGTTCTATTATCTCAGTCTTGTATAGCTTCCAACTGTTCTATTATCTCTGTCTTGTATAGCGTACACCTGTTCTATTATCTCTGTCTTGTATAGCGTACACCTGTTCTATTATATCTGTCTTGTATACGACAGCTTCCAACTGTTCTATTATCTCAGTCTTGTATAGCGTACACCTGTTCTATTATCTCAGTCTTGTATAGCGTACACCTGTTCTATTATCTCAGTCTTGTATAGCGTACACCTGTTCTATTATCTCAGTCTTGTATAGCGTACAACTGTTCTATTATATATGTCTTGTATAGCTTCCAACTGTTATATTATCTCTGTCTTGTATAGCTTCCAACTGTTCTATTATCTCTGTCTTGTATAGCGTACACCTGTTCTGTTATCTCTGTCTTGTATAGCGTACACCTGTTCTATTATATCTGTCTTGTATAGCGTACATCTGTTCTATTATCTCTGTCTTGTATACGACAGCTTCCAACTGTTCTATTATCTCAGTCTTGTATAGCGTACACCTGTTCTATTATCTCAGTCTTGTATAGCGTACACCTGTTCTATTATCTCAGTCTTGTATAGCGTACACCTGTTCTATTATCTCAGTCTTGTAAAGCGTACACCTGTTCTATTATCTCAGTCTTGTATAGCGTACAACTGTTCTATTATATATGTCTTGTATAGCTTCCAACTGTTATATTATCTCAGTCTTGTATAGCGTACACCTGTTCTATTATCTCTGTCTTGTATAGCGTACACCTGTTCTATTATCTCTGTCTTGTATAGCGTACACCTGTTCTATTATCTCTGTCTTGTATACGACAGCTTCCAACTGTTCTATTATCTCAGTCTTGTATACGAGAGCCCACATATGTTCTATTATATATGTCTTGTACCATACACTGATACGTACTCGCTGTTTCATCTACGTTATATTCGCCTTTATCATTGTCTAATTTATTGTTTCCTTGTTGAAACACACATCCTATATCGGGCCATAGAAAATGTCTCATAGAACCGTTGTCTGCCTGCATGTCGCATGTCGGCTGTAGTGGTGGGCATGTGTGTCACTTGAGACGAAATAGATGGATAAGACGTGTTCTCAGAGAGAAGCCGAACAGCCTAACCAGATATACGTTGGATCAAAACGCAGAGATGAATTTTTTTTTTTTTTTTTTGCTTAGATGTTTGCCTCACTAGTTTCTACTGGCGGAGGCGCGCCATTTTCCACCCCAGACCGTAGTCCATTGGGCGATATCAGGACGCATAAACCAGTGCTTGGATGCATGTGTGCATCTGTATGTACCTATGCTAGGTTTGTGCGCCCTCAGAAGCTAGCCCAACCAAAGTGCAATGGAAGGGCTTTACCACTAGGGCGCGTGTGAAAGTTGTGTAAGGGTGTGACTGTAGGACAGAGTCAAATGAAACAGAGTGATGTGAGAAGAGAGAGAAGGGGAAGAGTGGCCCCCAGGGTGAGCCTTCTGGTTCTTCTCATTATTTGTCTACCTGCGACATAAGCCTTTAAGGGCATGCATGGTCTAGCTTTATGATAGGAAGGTTAAGAAGTAATTGAGCCTATAAATATGTCTGGATCGAACTCTGCCTATATTCCATAATCGCAATAGTTGAATGACAAAAGACTAGCCCAGCCATGACACTTTTTTGTGTGTTTCGTTGGTCTAGTACTTTAACTCATCTCTGTCATCTGGAGGTCCTGTGTTCAAATTCCAGGCTGCCCATTACTTCCCTTTCTTTTCTATTATGTTACCCGAGTGCGGATAAATACTTGTATTGTGATCGTTGTCATAAACAAACATTCTTTGTTTACAACACACTTCCTCGTATTCCCTACGCCACATAAGAATTTCGGGATTGTCCTGTCCTATCACTATGACAGCAAATAATTGGGTATACAATACTTTGTCTTTACTTTAAGATGTACACTCCAGTACACAAATAACTTACAAAACAATTGCTTTAAAATTATATGATATTCGATTATGAAACTAATTTCAAAGAAGAGTTGTGGTAAAATTGTAGTAAAACAGTAGTCTAATTTTGACGACAAATTCTAACTTTACCCTCGTAACAGTAACAGTAACACTGCTGTAGTGTTGGTATATACTATATAATAAGTACTTATCTTATACTTTAAGTTATAATAAATAATAGTAACTATACTATACTGTATTGTGTATTTAATATTACTATACAAAGTAAGTTAAGTTAAGTAAGAAAGTATAACAAACTACAAAGTTTAAAAATAACTACTAAACTAAACAGAGTAGTAGTACTAGTACTAGTAGTAGGTAGTTAGTACGGTTGAAAGTGAAAGGCCAAGAAACACCAGGTAGCGCGCGGTCGAGAAGGAACGCAGTTAAATCTGAGTCTTCTGAGTAGAACTCAGGAAGGTGACACAGAATAGGAACAAATGGAAAGCATATGTTGCGACCCAATCTTCCACTGAGGACTAGACGGGTAAATGATGATTGTGGTGATGGTAATGAAGATGATTATGATGTTGTTGATGATGATTAATGCAACATATTATAATACTTCAATATATCCCTCCTTTTATACCCTTTATGGGTCTAGATGGATTACTTTTACTTGCATTAATGTATGCATGGAACCATTTGATTTGCTTTTTGTGTCTTCCCATGGTGGAGCCCCTTCCATTTTAATCTTCATGGAGGCCAAGATTTGCTAGGAATGTCGGTACCATTCTCATCCTTGCTGTGACAGAGGCTAACAACCTGCTAAGCGTTCTTTTATGTGCATAGCGTATACACGGGGCTTCTGAGCTTTTCTTCCACATCTGATATGACTAAACGCTGATCATCTCACCCTTTTTAGGACCAGGGAACGCTTGGAATTTGCAGGACTCGAATCTACCATTGTTTCTTGCGTTTTTCTCTTCCTGAGAGGCGAGCGTTGTACCTGCGAGCTGTGACGACATTGTAATTGGTAAAGTCCAAATTGTTTTCCGACAAAATCAAGAAACGAATAAAAACATACCAACAGTTGTAACGCACATAAACTTCAATCACACGATTTTCTGCTAGATCATGTCGGCTGTTACAACATAACAACCTAAGAAACCGACCAGAGAAAGAGATTGGGCAGAAAACTAACACACTATGAGCTACACAGACAATGATCGGACGTGGAATGGACTATTCTGATAGAGAGGTAAAAACTGGCAATAGACAAACCGTAGAGGAAACAAGCATTATAATAATCAGCGTCAATAGGTATGATTGCTGAAAAAATTACTGTTTTTTGTAAACAACAAATGTATCAGTTAGTAGTTTGTTGTCAGAAGAATTGTCCACTCTCTAGTCAAGCATGTGTCAAGCAAAAATAATTATTAAGGATAAAATACGTAGTCTAAAATATGTAGTCTAAATCCTTTAGACTAAAGCCTTGAACAGCAATAAAACAATGCATTACACTTGACATTGTGTGGCTCTCCAAATAAACAAAAAATTAAAAATTAAATGTGTTAAGTTAAAGTTATGATTCACATCACCTGCACATAGTTTGAAATGAATGGAAAAACAAAACAAAAACTATATATATACCACTAATTGAAGTGATGTGTTTGAAATTGAAATTTGTTTCGAAATAAACAAAATAGACCATGTTATCTCTTTCAAAGTCAAACTACCAGACCACATGTGACAGACTTTTTAAATGATCGAATTAGAAAATGAAGACTGTTTGGAGTTCTACTCGTTTACATACTTATTGCACGTTTAGATGTGCACAAGACACGTGCGCTCCACATTGAACAATTTACATTACGGTCGTCTCACTACTGCCGGGGAGTTCCATTTTAAGGAAAACACAACTCACAACCGTTCGACACCAAGGAACGTTGTTTCATAATGTATATATTAGTGGTGGGTATCTGAAACCTAATGACCAGCAAACTTTCTTTCCATTTTACTCATGTTCATCTAAGTTGTTGCTTTCCTTCTCTCCCCTCTCTCTCTCTCACTATCTCTCTCTCTCTCTTTCTCTCTCACTATCGCACTCTTTCTCTCTATCCATTTGATCTCTGTGACCCACATAAAAGTTCTAATTGTTGTGTGTTTTCTTCAGCTCTTCTATATACCGTTACATCATCTTAATATTTACCACTGATGTATATCTAAAACTACTTAATGTAGTTACTCACTTCCTTTGAAGTATGAGTCCAGGTTTCTATATCAGACTTAACCAGTTCAATCCAATTGAGCGTCATATGTTGTACTATTTTAACCGTCTTCTGATACGTCCTTGTTATTTTTTCCACCCATTATATATGCTCCATACATCCACACTATATGCTGCATACATCCACTTTATATGCTCCATACATCCACTTTATATGCTCCATACATCCACTTTATATGCTCCATACATCCACTTTATATGCTCCATACATCCACTATATATGCTGCATACATCCACTTTATATGCTCAATACATCCACTTTATATGCTCCATACATCCACTTTATATGCTCCATACATCCACTTTATATGCTCCATACATCCACTTTATATGCTCCATACATCCACTTTATATGCTCCATACATCCACATTATTTGCTCCATACATCCACTTTATATGCTCCATACATCCACTTTATATGCTCCATACATCCACTTTATATGCTCCATACATCCACTTTATATGCTCCATACATCTACTTCATATGCTCCATACATCCACATTATATGCTCCATACATCCACTTTATATGTTCTAGACTTCCACATTACATCCTCTTGACTCCCACATTACATCCTCTTGACTCCCACATTACATCCTTTTTACTTCTACATTACATCCTCTTGACTTCTACATTACATCCTCTAGACTCCCACATTACATCCTCTTGACTTATATATTACATCCTCTAAACTTCCATAGTACACAGTCCAGACATTCACATTGCATCTTCTAGACTTCCACAGTATATTCTCTATACATCCGCATGGTTGATCTACTAACATCACCACCACTGTGCGTGTCCCTGTGAGGCGGACTGTACACAATATATCCCACTATGGTCCCGTCTGAGTTTGTCTCTATGAGGCAACAATGTCACGTCCGTGTTTGGTTCTATGAGACGGGCTGTGGACATGATATGTCCCGATAATGTCACATCCGTGTTTGTTTCGATGAGACGGGATGTGGACATAATAAGTCCCAATAATGCCACGTCCGTGTTTGGTTCTATGAGACGGGCTGTGGACATATGCCCCGATTATGTCACGTCCGTCTTTGGCTCTATGGGACGGGATGTGGACATAATAAGTCCCAATAATGTCACGTCCGTGTTTGTTTCGATGAGACATGTTGGAGAAATAATAAGTACCAATAATGTCACGTCCGTGTTTGTTTCGATGAGACATGTTGGAGACATAATATGTCCCAATAATGCCACGTCCGTGTTTGTTTCGATGAGACATGTTGGAGACATAATATGTCCCAATAATGTTACCGCCATGTTTGTTTCCATGAAGCAGGCTTTGTTGTACGTTCTTCTGCCTCTAGCTAATCTGTCTACACCACACATGTATCCATGTAGGCTCTAACTAACTCCATTTCCATCTATATAGTTTACATGTTATTCCAAATCGTATCCTTGTTGTTGTCATATATTCACTTCAAGGTCATGTTTATTGTAAAGTAGGTCGCCATTTGACATATCTTTCCCTCCCTTCACTTAAAAAATGACCAAAATCCGGTTCCTGTAACAATGATGATACAAATAATACATTTTGTTTAAGTTAAATAATTCAAGAAAATAACAAACCTGTGAGAAATAATCCCGCTGACGGGAAACAAAGATGGAAATAATGTGTCCCTGTATGACTTCGATCCAAGCAAGAAATGTTTTTGTTTTTTTAGATATCAAGACTTATCATGTGTTGAACAATACCTTGTACGTATTCCAGAACTGAAAGAAAAACGAAATTAAATCAGTTATTTAAAACAGACCAGATAAACCCTTGCGCATTGGTCTTTTGTGTACTCGCACGTGATCGTTCTAGCGGGCGCTCTGTCGCCTAAGTTACGCTTGTGAGTCGTTGTGCTTTAGCGGGCTACGGAAGTTCGAACAGTGGTCTTCGCGTAGTATCCAAGATGCGCGGGCACGCTCGCTGTTGCGCCACCTTCAGCGTGGATCTTGCCGTTTTATTCAACGCTTGGTGTCTGCAGGCAGCCCAGAACAGCTTGAATTGAACATAAATGTGGAGAATAGATATGTATGTGGTCTCCAAGACAAGATCAATAGCCTTTTTACGGGAAGGACACTGATTGTCCCTGTGATTTTTATGTCCAAGATGATATGTGATTAAAATATAACAGAAGACAAATGTTTTGTTTATATCGGAGATAACAGAGCAAATATGTCCTATACACTGTGTGACGACTGCTGTGACAATCGACTTTTATTCACATGTCCTATAAATATCCCCACTCTAGTATACATCATAAACTGAAATCAAAGGTAGTGCTTTATAATGCGTTATAATGCTTTAAACCACGTCGGAAATAAACAATACTTGTATGTGTTTTCATAGCTATTTGATTTTTCCTTTTCATGTTTTCGTGAAACGTGACACTGTTGGCTCATGATAGGCCAGTTTGGCGGTTCTTGATTGAAGGCCTATGCCTCTCAGCGACTTGAACGGTCATTGACTGATTGATTGATTTATGGATGGCATGTTTTTACTTAGCCCGTCTTACTCTTTAACGAATAATTAACACCGTATTGTTAACAACATGTTTCAAATCAATGCTTTATGAACTTTAAAGTCGTGGGAGTTTGAAACAGGACGAAGTCAGGCATTATCTGGAAAACGGCTGCAGCGAAGATGTGCTAGCGCTAAAGTGAATGACCTGGAAAGTAATCAAGCAGTATATTTGTGTTAACGAACTAATAAAGGAACTTAAGAGGGACAATAAAAGTTGCACACATTTGACCTAGGACATGAAACTTGAATTCCACACTTCGAGTCATGGTGCACACAGGCGGAACACTATATTAGTAAGAAAAAGGTGCAATTATTCACACATCAGACACTGCTGTCATGGATAACGTGTTGGCACTTCATTGTAGGAGATCATATTTTGTTTATAAGGCAAAGTGGCCAGTTCCGTTCTTCGTTTCCTTTTCTTCCCTAGCAGTAAGTCAGGTACCCAATTACAGCTGGATGCACGGTAGTATGTTGGTTTAGCGCGCTGAACCTGTGAAGAGCGAGAACTTTACTACTACATTACTCATAGGATCAATATTAGTTTTGGTTATACCAATTCTACTTGAGTTATTGCGCTATTGACGACTTGCTTTGGTGGCAGGGTACAGTGACTCTTCTCACATCCCATGCGTTACTTGAGAAGGTGGACCATCTTCCCCTGACTAGTAAGCTCAGTAAGCTCAATATACAGGGGATTGCAGAGCAGGTCCCCACCTCGTAAGCCAAATTGCCATGGCACAGCCTGTATTAAACGAAAACTGCTTGTTAGTGAGGTGTGGGTCTTGATTAGTATGTTTCACTTGACCCTGGCTAACATATTCAGATCGGCCTGTTATACATGAAGTTAGTGTCCTTTCCCAACAGTCATATCCCAAAAATTAGTAAAGTTAAAACGACTGTAAAACATTACTTTTACCAGTGTTTGTGCATATGTCTTTCCTTGCTCAAATAGTTTCTTGGAGAGCCTGGTACACATTTACTTTTGGAATAGCCAGGTACACATTTAATTCTGGGATAGTCCGGTACATATTTACTTCTGGAAGATTCAGGTACATATTTACTTCTGGAAGATCCAGGTACATAATTACTTCTGGGAGAGTCCAGTACACATTTACTTCTGGGAGAGCCAGTTACACATTTACTTATGGGAGAGCCCGTTACACATTTACTTCTGGGAGAGTCAGTTACACATTTACTTCTGGGAGAGTCTAGTACACATTTACTTCTGGGAGAGTATAGTACACATTTACTTCTGGGAGAGCCAGTTACACATTTATTTCTGGGAGAGCCAGTTACACATTTACTTCTATTAGAGTCTAGTACACATTTACTTCTGGGAGAGCCAGTTACACATTTACTTATGAGAGAGCCCGTTACACATGTACTTCTGGGAGAGCCAGTTACACATTTACTTCTGGGAGAGCCAGTTACACATTTACTTCTGGGAGAGCCAGTTACACATTTACTTCTGGGAGAGCCAGTTACACATTTACTTCTGGGATAGTCTAGTACACATTTATTTCTGGGAGAGCCAGTTACACATTTACTTCTGGGAGAGCCCGTTATACATTTACTTCTTAAAGTACCTTAACTTAAGGTTGTTATAATGTGTTAGAAAACTCTGCAAAGTCTGTAAACAATCAGTTTCATTTACATTTCGTTGCTCTAAAAGCTATGCACATCCAATGGATTCCTAAATGCATTAATTATCCCTGCCTCCACTATTTGATGTGGCAATGCATTCTAAGCATTCACCAATCTCTGACTAAAAATGTAGTTCCTAATATCTCATCTGGACCTTTATGTAGTTCATTTGTAGCTATGCCCTCTTGTTCGGGTAGGTGATTCTATTTTGAAAAAAAATGTTATAGTGTAGTTTATACGTTCCTTCGATTATCTCATATAACTGTACTAGTCTATAGTAGGCTCTGGGAGGGCCTGGTGCCCATTTACTTGTGTTAAACAGCCCAACCAGTGAACCAACAGCCCAACCACTGAACCAACAGCCCAATCACTGAACTAACATCCGAACCACTGAATCAACAGCCTAATCACTGAACCAATAGCCCTACTACTAAACCATGAACCAACATCCCAATCACTAAGCCAACAACCCAAACACTGAAAAAACAGCAAAAACCACTGAACCAACATCCCAACCACTGAAACAACAGCCTAACGCCTGAACCAACAGCCCAACCCCTGAACCAACAGCCCAACCACTGAACCAACATCCAAACCACTGAAACAACGCCCAAACCAGTGAAACAACGCCCCAACCACTGAACCAACAGCCCAACCACTGATTTAATAGCCCAACCACTGAGCCAACAGCCAAACCACTGAACCAACATCCTAACCACTGAACCAACAGCCCAACTACTGAACCCACATCCCAGCTACTAAACCCATATCCCAACTTCTGAACCCACACATGTGTCTGACGTGCAGCAACGTTTGCAGTATTGTCATGTTGTTCCTGGTGGTGTTATTGTTAATATCCACAATGAGTACTGTTACTCTTGTTTATGCCATGACACGGGTGATAAATGGTGACTTACAGCAGCTCGCTTCGCTTCCCCAGCATGCTGATGGAGGCAGGTAGTGGTCATCCAGGTGGCTGTGAAATGCGTGGCTTCCTCTGCGTGTCAATCAGGTCGATCCTCACTTCGGTAGCTATGCTGCCACGATAACAGGCCCGTTTCCACGAAGAAGTACCTGGAAGTGAGGTGATGATCTTGGCCAGTATATTGTGCCTGACTCTGATTAACATTTTCCGAAATGTATGTTTTGTCTGACCAGACGAAAGTATCCCCTTCCTGCTATGCTATGATAAGATTCTACAATAATATGTGATCACATATCGCAAAACAAACCTGTCGTTGTCGCCACCTTAACTTGCAGCTGGCAAATATTATTATTACTGACCAGGTTGTGCAGAATACCTGGACTCAAGGTGAATACGATGGGTTACGGGGATCTGTGTGAGAGAAGAGGACACAAACCAGTGTAACATGACACGAAGTAGAGACGTTGAGGCTTGGTAAACCTGCATTAAGGAGACCGAGTGGAAACAATACAATCCAGTCTTTGTTCTTGAACCCGATAGGTAAGAGAAGAAGTATACCTACTCATGTGTAATGGATAGAGTTCGAGCTCTAGATTAAAGAGACCAAGAAGACATGGAAAATAATGACGCAAATGACACTACACATGAACACACGGCGTGTTTATCTTGAAAACGTTTGCTCCACATAGGGCTGTAACAGATTTTGATTAATTTAGTGATTAGGAACAAAAGTAATTGTTCCCTGAAATCACTATACAGTTGGAACGTTGTGTTTAGATTTGACCCCAAATGCAAGTACAAAAGTGTCACTTCGCTCATTAACTATTCGGCTACCTTGTTTCTCGCATCGCAAAAAAAAACAACAACATCGAACATCAAAAGCTAAGTGATCGAAAACACACATACCACCTATAGACGTCGCCTCCGAACATGAATAGGTATCCTTATCTGCATAATGCATTTACAAATCGGGGAAAAGTGTTAAAAGATACAAAGCAAAAATCAATATGTTGGTAATATAGGAATATCCAGGCCAGATTTTTGTTCGTGATCAAATGATGCAAAGATATCTGATAACATGGGGGCAACAGCTGCTGGAGGTTTGACAACACCAAAAACAAAAAACAAAAAAGTTATTACGAAAATAAACATAAATTTGGACCGTCTGAGTTGAAACCTTCACAAACGTAGATTGCATACATTAATGTTGATGGTGCCTGAAGGGAAGCAGCAAATGAGAAAACTGTATCTTGTTAGGCATGAAACGACCAATGCTGGATCCAGTAGACACGGTAAGCATCAAAAACCTCATTACATGTAAAGTGGTCAACATTTCTTGAATTGGTATGCATTTATTGAGGACATGCTCCACAGGGAACGACTACTTGGTTGCTTGATTGATATTGTTAATCCTCATGGTCACAGACGCAAATAAGCTAGATCGCCATATTGTCCGGAATCAATTCTCCAATCTTACGGACGATCAAGTCTACTCAGTTGTTAATTGTAATCTTACCGTTAGGAAAGAACAACTGAGTGGTGTAGTTTCCATAGAAGTGGGGGAGAGAATAGACTAACGTCGGATGAGGAAATTATACTGATCGGACAATGTTAGTGAGGATCAGGCAAACACACTGATCGCACAATGTTAGTCTGGATCAGGCAAACATACTGATCGCACAATGTTAGTGAGGATCAGGCAAATATACTGATCGCACAATGTTAGTCAGGATCAGGCAAATATACTGATCGCACAATTTTTGTCAGGATCAGGCAAATATACTGATCGGACAATGTTAGTGAGGATCAGGCAAACATACTGATCGCACAATGTTAGTCAGGATCAGGCAAACATACTAATCGGACAATGTTAGTCAGGATCAGGCCAAATGAACAGGCCAAGACCTCCACCTCAGCAGTTTCACGCAGTTCTCCCTGGACAAATGATTGTTCCTTCCATTCTGGCTAACGAGGTAGATGAGTGTCGTCCTCCTCCTAGTAGTGAGCGACACGCAATTGAAGTCAAGCATAGGATAATCACCAGGCCAGGATAATCGTTTGTTCACTTTATTCAGCAGGGGATGTGAGGAAAGCTACCTCAGCCCGCCCCTTAACACCGCCATTGTCAGGGCAAACAAAAGAGCAAACTTACTCATTGAGTTCAAAAAAGAATAACCTCAGAGGTGAGACTGACAACGCTGTTTTGAACACTTCATCCCAACGGCAGTGACTGTCACGGAGGCTGTCTTCCCCGTATTATTTTGTGATACCTCGTGCTGTGTATGTACTGCCCGACCAATGATAGAACCAGTGGACCACGCCTAATACGCAATGTTTTATCTACCAACGTGTTAACAACTGAACACGATGTTTGAATTCACCCACGTTACGTTCACTTCAAAAGCCGTAATAACACATTTAGTATCCGCTAGGTGTAATAACGCGCTAACAATATGAACAGTTAGTCAGTGATAACAATTGCCTATACACAATGTTAGTCGCTCTACTTCTGTCTCCGGAGAGGTCATTTTGTATACACCTGTCACCAAGGGTCAGATAAACAGACGATTGGCATGTCGTGTCTGCGTGACGAAGGAAACGCTTCCTGATGATCTCAGAGCTGGAAACTATTGAGTAGAAATATCGTTACCTTTATAATGTTTGCCCAGACGGCGGCTAACAGCTTTATAATGTTTGCCCAGACGGTGGCTAACAGCTTTAGAATGTTTGCCCAGACGGTGACTAACAGCTTTAGAATGTTTGCCCAGACGGTGACTAACAGCTTTATAATTTTTGCCCAGACGGTGGCTAACAGCTTTAGAATGTTTGCCCAGACGGTGACTAACAGCTTAAGAATGTTTGCCCAGACGGTGGCTAACAGCTTTAGAATGTTTGCCCAGACGGTGACTAACAGCTTGCTCTTTTCGGTTTTAAAATGCCAATCATTTTTTTACTTAGGAAATCTCAGCTTTGGTTACGTTTCCGTGGTACTAGGTGCCAGATGTTGCTTTCTTCCAGACCACGGGGCGCTTGTACGTTGATGATTCCAATACCCACCGTTTTGCTCTTTGGTTCGTTAGTTTCTTGAGAAGCGATCGATGTGTCTTTGAACTATATTGACCACCAGCAATAAACTGTACATTTGTATTGTGTTGTATTTCCCACTTGCGTTACTCGAAATTGGACTATTCCCCACCTGCGTTACTCGATATTGGACGATTCCCGACCTGTTTTACTCGATATTGGACGATTCCCGACCTGTTTTACTCGGTACTGGACGATTTCCGACCTGCTCTCGGTATTTGACGATTACATGTTCAACTCGGCACTCAACAATTGCATGCCTGCTTAACTTGCTATTCGACGATTGTCCATCTACTCTCTGTATTATACCATTGCTGCTCACCTGCTCAGTCAGTATTATACGATTGCCCGAGACGAAGTGGACCGCGGTTAAGTGACACGGCTCTCAACCCGAAGGTGCTGGGTTCGTTCAACAATCACAGCACTGCCGTTACTCCGGGGAAGTAAACCCTTATTAAATGCAGGAGGAAGCAGACTTACATAAAATGGATGCCGAAGTAGGATGCACTGGACCGACAGGCACACAATAAAAACATAGTGCAACGTATACCGCCTTGAGAAATAAAGAAAATAAGGCGGACGCCAAATTTAGAAAAAAAATGTATATATATATATATATATATATACGATTGTCCCCCTGCTAACTCGATAATCACCCAGTGAAACACCCATGCTACTCGATGTCATTTATATTATGTTCTGAATATCAACATCACTGCACACAAACACCTTTAGGTACTAGTGCTCTTCGCAAATGGCTAAGAGTGTGATTACTGATGTTTCATGGTTCTCGATATTTATACACACTCCTGCTTCTCCTTATCACTCACCATTAGGTCTACTTTGCTCATTCCTCGTTTGCTTTCAAAGCTATACAGTTTATACTCATAAATTGATATACTTCAAAATGTCGATTCTAATCATCTCTAATGTGCGAATAATGAACGTTTGTGAAGCCAGCATGTCAGCACTTTCGATGGTTCAAAACCTCGACACCATCCCATAGAGTTGTAAGGTACTCTAGAGTTACAATCTTAGTCTGCAGCTCTTTAGTACGGTCCAAAGCAAATATTGGTAGTTTGACGTCACATACTCCCAGCGTGGAAGTGGCTCACCTCTCGTCTCTACTTTGATCATGCTCTCATTATGACAGTAGTCCACCTCTCGTCTCCACTTTGAACATACTCTCAGCATGACAGTAGTCCACATCTCGTCACCACTTTGAACATACTCTCAGTATGGCAGTAGTCCATATCTCGTCTCCACTTTGAACATACTCCCAGCGTGGCAGTGAGCCACCTCTCATCTCCACTTTAAACACACTCTCAGCATGTCAGCTACCGTATTCATGTTTCTATCACACAATGAACCATCCCAGATAGCTTTTGAAAGTTGGTCATGGATCCAGCAACTTCAGTACAACAAACCTATTGCTACCGAAACTGCGCCGCAATCACATATAATCAAGATTCCCCCAAATATGGCTACGGCAAGCAGTACGTAGGATTGGACCACATCCTTCTAATGTGGGCCAGGGTTGGACAGTATAGATTCCGCAATCTGTAGTGACATGTAAATAATGAAAGCGAGACGGGATGTGAAACTCCTTGCAAGCCATACTTTCAAGTAGCCTTCCAATTATGACCATACATCTTGCATGCAAGGTTCGCCGAACTAATTCATTATTTAATGAACTTCATTTGTTCTCCGCAGCATTCATGTAATTTTCTGAGTGGTTCTTGATTCAACATTATGTAAATATTGATTGTTACTGTTTTAACTCTATCCACTTATATTGGTTCCATGATTTATTTCGTGAAGAGTTTCTGAAATTTGTTTGATTTTGTGTTCAATTGACTGCATGTAACCCCGCCTACAAATGGCAGTTTGTGTCAGAAACTGTCAGGAGTGACAATCGTTAATTTACCACATGATTCGTCGTATTCGTTTTCTCCATCAACAAGGCCTCTCATATTGTCTCCAGTTCTGTCCAGCTTCTCCTCGTTTTCCTTCTGTAGTCATGAAGTTATACTGGTGGGTGCTACTGGCTTGGAGGTATCGTAATGTGTAACCTTTCTAGCGCCACATCGTTGCTACCATTATCTGCTTCGCCTAGTATGCTCTTCTCTTCAGTAAACGTTCGTGTGTAGCAAATTCGAACAATAATCTTTCTCAGAGATGTGTTGATGAATCTATGTAAAACCATAATTGTAAGTTTATCATCTGCCATGTTTCCCGTCTACTTAACAGACGCGATGACACACATAAGTTAAAGATTCTTAGCTTCATATCCTATTTGATGATCCCATGTTGTTTATTGAGCATTTTAATTCAGTCGTCACACAACCTCCTATAGAAAAGATTTACCAAAGGTGGAACTAAGATGATGATGTGACGAAATGTGGATGCCAACTAGATACTCATAATGAAACAACCATAGTTGAAAGTAACGTTGTTTTCTTGTGCCGCCAAACGACGTGTTAAGCTCACGTTGCCTTTATTGTGCCAACTGTTCTCTATCCATCTGCCATGTAGACTGCCTCGTCCCTTGTAACTACATATGTTTGTTAGGCAAGAATGTAGCAGTGGTTGATTAGATTACGTTCACATAAGACGACCTAACCATATTACTGTCCGTCGTGTTATACATTTAACACATTGAGTAGTTCCGCAACGACTGTTGGGTACGATTACCTATCAGAGCAAGGAAATGCAAATGAAACCGGTAGTATACAGACTCTGCAGAGTCTTCTAAACCAGTATAAAGACGTTAAGTTAAATTAAGACTCATTCAGCATTTTCACCACGACACTGAAGCAAGAGTCCGCCTGTGTCACAATAACTGACTGGTTTTATACATCAGCAGGTGTCCGACAAGGGTGTGTCTTCACCGGCATGCGTCTTCGGCGTCATGGACTGGATCATTAGTTAACTTGAGATGCACAATCGCGGAATCTCCATCGCACAGCCGCGTATAACTGTCCTTGGCAACGCAAATGCCGTAGTCTTACCAGGCCCCCACTCTTATACACTGATACAACCACTGTAGCACATTGACCACCTTTGCATCTAGATAAGGCCTTCATACTTCGCGTGCAAAAACAATAATACAAAACGTTGGTTGCATTCAGGCAGCGACAGGAATTATTGTAGATATCAACCATGTCACCTTAATTAACGATTTGATGTACATGGACACCAAACAAACCCGGAAGCATGAAGTCACTCTGACAAAATTCGAACAGTCGGTCTGACTGCCACTTCTGTCAACGAACTGCATCGATCCTTGAACCAGCAGCGGCTTTCACCCAAGCTACAGATTGACATAATAGGTCTGATCACCATCCTGCACGATTCGAGACTTGGTCTATAATGCCCTGCAATCAGAATCGTACTCCACGTGTGCTGCCAGAGGTGCACTATTGCGACTCACTTATACAACTGCATCTCAAACGAGGGAAGTTACCCAACGGACATGTTTCAAAATGACAGAAACTATGCTAAGCCGTCTCCGATTGGTCCTATCTGGGCATGTAGCTAGCCGAGCTAATGATGTTCCCACCGACTAACTCTTAAAGCAGACCATGAGCATAACTTATAAGAAACGACCCTTTTCACCACGATCCTGCATCCTCGGTCGTCCGTGTACCACGTAGTTAGATTAAATCGGATAATTCAAGCACTGGCTTATGCGTCCTGATATCGCCCAATGTACTAAGGTCTGGGGTGGAAAATGGTGCGCCTCCGCCAGTAGAAACTAGTGAGGCAAACATATAAGGAACAACAACAACAATCATCCTCATTTCATGCAGCCTTGGATCGTGTTTATGGACGGTAAGAGAGGCGATCCGTCGCCTAAGTGGGACTACGTATAAAGAATTTCTTACACTATTTCAATTGTTATTGTTCGTCAATTATTTCTTTTGGTGGCATCAATTACTTTGCTTATTCATGTCATGTCTTTTGAATAAGGACCTCCCCTTACAGTGGCAACATAGAGTTATTACACATTTACCGTTTGTCAGCCGATGTTTCTTGCCCAACTGATCTGTTGTTGTTGAACATTGTTGACGATCCCTGGTAAATCTCTATCAAATCTTCCATCAATAGTAAGAATGTTACCCACATTTTCGAATTGCTGGTTCGGTTTAAGTTTGGTTTCGTTTACGTTTAGGGTATTCTCATTGTCTTGGTTCCTGTCTGTGATGCGCTAATCTATATTGTGTGTCTGTTTTCCTGGTTCCCGTTTACGATGTGCTAATCTTCATTGTGTGTATGTTTTCCTAGTTTGCATCTTAAATACGGTAATCTTGATTGCGTATATCTCAAACTGTCAAGTGTATAAACATCGTTGTGCAGTCCTAATTTGTTCTCATGCATTAGGCCTTGTTCATCTCACAAGCGTAGTCGATACTGATTTCATATCTTGGCTTCCGGTATTTGTTTGCACTTCTGATGTTGCAGTTGGACTCACTTTTATTTTTAATTTGTCCATGTAATAGGTGAAAGCACACATCCCTACAAATATGAAAAAGGACAGCAGAGATAAAGTTATAGTGCCGAGCTGTATTGCACATCAGAATGGGTAGGCACCACTCAAACATATACAATTGAAGAAATTGATAAATAGGTATTAAGTCGCCATAATGCTAAACGACAGCTTTACTGTTGATGTGCCTTTCTTAATGTGCAGGAAAGAGAAATCAATGTCTAATCATACAGTTGCCCACTGTGTACGGCTTCGTGTGATCGTTCGTCAACAGTAGGAATTGGTTCGTGGTAGACATGGTTGAAGGTACTGGTGACGAGTAAGAGAAAGTGGGGGTCTATCGTTAGATTACAAGTCCCCGGAACGAAGAGTCGCGGGTTCGAAACTATGGTTAGCATGTTTTTTTTTGTCTGTTTATTATTGTGGGTAACAAAAAACGCAGTTACACAGACTCCACTGCGGCGGCATACAGTTGTTATTATTGAGCCTGATAAATCATTCCGACAAACCAATGGAGAAAAACAGTGAAAATATATTTCTTTTAACATATGGACAACATGAAAGCTTAAATAGACGTCGCATACTTCTCCCTTATATAAGTGGTATAGATTTATTTCATCCTTAATGTTCTGTTCTTCTTGTGATATCATTTAATTTGTCTATGTTTCGTTATCTACTATTTGGGAAACGAAGTATTTACACGTTAATGTGGGTATCATTTATGGGCTAATTATTTCAAGTACTACTTTAAAAAACAAAAAACAAACAAACAACCCGAATCTGTCCTGGGCGTCTGGACAGCAGAGTGATAAGGATGCTCGCTTCTCACAAGAAATGTACTAGAATCGATACCCCTTATTAACACACTCTAATCCACCAAGCTGTAAATTGGTGCCTGGATTTTTGTTAGCGATTGGTGGGGGATGGGGGGGGGGGGGGAGGCAGCAACTGGAGCAGCGTTATAACAATGTCTAGGACTAGCACAGTTGGGTCTCTAACACTTCATCCCCGACGTACTTGCCAGGTGTGGACATACCGTTATCGATATGCTAACTAACACTCAGCAAGAATGACCAGTGTGAATCGCTGCAATTAAAACCACTCGAGTTGGAGATACATCTGCTGTCGCAGAGAAGACAACCGAACTCTTACGGCGCTTTTGGAGTGTGATATATCATGTTATGATCCATGCTAAATGGTGTCCTCGACGAATATGTGTTTAAAGTGGAACAATAATCATGTTTCTCTATGTTATGTTCTGTTCTGTCAGGAATCGACATCACTAAATCCACGACAAACTAATAGGCACGCAATTAATCTGTTAATGGTAATGGATGTAGGTACTGATGGTTCCTGCAGCTTGTTGGCTGTACACACTATTATCACATTCTCTGCAGTCCCTCTCTATTGAACATGTGTGTAATTTTAAAACTGTGCAAAATGTATCGTAGGTTGATTGATTGCAGTGAACTTTAACCTTTGGGGTTCTCTGTGGCGAAGTGGTCAAGCAGTGTAAACTGCATCATTAAAGCAGCAGTCGTTGATCAACTTTATTATTTCACTTGTGTCCATTGCCAAAGTCCCAATTACGGATGCTCCTGAGGCAAGGATGTGAACTATTTCCACAAACCCCGGCATGACCATAACAGTAGATTTACATAAGATACCGAAGGTTCGACGTCTCTATGTCCCTTATGAATCGGCTAGCATAACTTATTTTGTAATACGACACTTCATTATTCGTCACCGTTTTCTGCATTACATCTTTACTTATAGAGGAGAGAAGACCGTCCGGTCAAGCAATACATACTGATCAGACTATGTTAGTTAGAATCAGGCAACCATATTGATCAGATTATTTTAGTCAGGGTCATGCAAAACATACTGATCATTCTAGGTTAGGGAGAGTCAGGCGAAACATACTGATCAGACTATGTTAGACTATGCTAATCAAGGTCAGGTTAAACATACTGATCAGACTATGTTAGACTATGCTAATCAAGGTCAGGTTAAACATACTGATCAGACTATGTTAGACTATGCTAATCAAGGTCAGGCGAAACATACTGATCAGACTATGTTAGACTATGCTAATCAAGGTCAGGTTAAACATACTGATCAGACTATGTTAGACTATGATAATCAAGGTCAGGTGAAACATACTGATCAGACTATGTTAGTCAGTAAGGTGAAACATGCTGATCAGGATATGGCAGTCAGAGACAGGGGAAACATATTGATTAGGCTATGCTTGTCAGGGTTTGGACCCCATTAAACAGTTGTTCAGGAAACCAGGCTGTTTCATGCAGCCTGTCTAACGACGTGGTGATAGGCACTATGATTCCCATAGTGGTGAGTTTACTGACGAGTCTCCATTGCACTACAGGCAAGTGGATCCCAGTCCAAATTCTCACTTGGGCCTTGAGAATGTGAGGAGAACCACTGTAACCATCGAGCAAAGATATTCGCCACGAGTACCTACTTTTCTTCTTCTGCGTTCGCTCTCAATCTCCTTCTACCAAGCCCTGAACGTTCTCAATCTCCCACTACCAAGCCCTGAACGCTCTCAATCTCCTTCTACCAAGCTCTGAACACGGATTTGCAAGTAGTAGGATGTAGTCCGGAGAACGGAATGTGTTATGTAGCTATTTTACAGCGTGACTGCCAGATTTGCACCTTTCTGTCCGACACATTCCCACGAGTACCAAACTAAACTGCCAGTGAAATTAAATAGCAACAACAACACCAGCAACAGAACAAACAAAAAACTAGGAACAACACTAGCAACAACACCAGCAACAAGACCAGCAACAACACTAGCAAAAACACAAGCAACAACACCGGCAACAACACTAACAGTAACCCCAGCAACAACACCAGGAACAACACTAGGAACAACACCGGCAACAACACTAGCAAAAACACTAGCAACAACACCATCAAAAACCCTAGCAAAAACACTAACAACAACACCAACAAAAACACTAGCAACAACACCAACAAAAATACTAACAAAAACACTAGCAGCAACACCAACTAAAACACTAGCAACAACAACAACAAAAACACTAGCAAAAACACCAACAAAAACACTAGCAACAACAACAACAAAAACACTAGCAAAAACACCAACTAAAATACTAACAAAAATACTAGCAACAACACGAACAAAAACACTAGCAACAATACCAAAAAAAATACTAACAAAAACACTAGCAACAACACCAACAAAAACACTAGCAACAACACCAACAAAAATATTAACAAAAACACTAACAACAACACCAACAAAAACACAAGCAACAACACCAACACAAATACTAACAAAAACACTAGCAACAACACCAACTAAAACACTAGCAACAACAACAACAAAAACACTAGCAAAAACACCAACAAAAACACTAGCAACAACACCAACAAAAACACTAGCAAAAACACCAACTAAAATACTAACAAAAATACTAGCAACAACACGAACAAAAACACTAGCAACAATACCAACAATAATACTAACAAAAACACTAGCAACAACACCAACAAAAACACTAGCAACAACACCAACAAAAATACTAACAAAAACACTAGCAACAGCACCAACAAAAACACTAGCAACAACACCAACAAAAACACTAGCAACTACACCAACAAAAATACTAACAAAAACACTAGCAACAACACCAACAAAAACACTAGCAACAACACCAACAAAAATTATAACAAAAACACTAGCAACAACACCAACAAAAATACTAACAAAAACACTAGCAACAACACCAACAAAAACACTAGCAACAACACCAACAAAAACACTAGCAACAACACCAACAAAAATACTAACAAAAACACTAGCAACAACACCAACAAAAACACTAGCAACAACACCAACAAAAACACTAGCAACAAATCCAACAAAAATACTAACAAAAACACTAGCAACAACACCAACAAAAATACTAGCAACAACACCAACAAAAATACTAGCAAACAACACCAACAAAAACACTAGCAACACCACCAACAAAAACACTAGCAACAACACCAACAAAAAATACTAGCAACAACACAAACAAAAACACTAGCAACAACACCAACAAAAATACTAACAAAAACACTAGCAACAACACCAACACAAATACTAAAAAAAACACTAGCAACAACACCAACAAAAACACTAGCAACAACACCAACAAAAACATTAGCAACAACACCAACAAAAATACTAACAAAAACACTAGCAACAACACCAACAAAAACACTAGCAACAACACAAACAAAAATACTAACAAAAACAATAGCAACAACTCCAACAAAAATACTAACAAAAACACTAGCAACAACACCAACAAAAACACTAGCAACAACACCAACAAAAATACTAACAAAAACACTAGCAACAACTCCAACAAAAACACTAGCAACAACACCACCAAAAATACTAACAAAAACACTAGCAACAACACAAACAATAACACTAGCAACAACACCAACAAAAACACTAGCAACAACACCAACAAAAATACTAGCAACAACACCAACAAAAACACTAGCAACAACACCAACAAAAACACTAGCAACAACACCAACAAAAACACTAGCAAAAACACCAACAAAAATACTAACAAAAACACTAGCAACAACACCAACAAAAAGACTAGCAACTACACCAACAACAACACCAACAAAAACACTAGCAACAACACCAACAAAA
Organism: Ariolimax columbianus; assembly: GCA_036924085.1. Classification (NCBI taxonomy): domain Eukaryota; kingdom Metazoa; phylum Mollusca; class Gastropoda; order Stylommatophora; family Arionidae; genus Ariolimax; species Ariolimax columbianus. The sequence goes on along the minus strand of JAVGWX010000002.1, from coordinate 151,771,124 downwards.
ACATTAGCAACTACACCAATAACAGCACCAACAAAAACACTAGCAACAACACCAACAAAAACATTAGCAACTACACCAATAACAGCACCAACAAAAACACTAGCAACAACACCAACAAAAATACTAGCAACAACACCAACAAAAACACTAGGAACAACACGAACAAAAACACTAGCAACAATACCAAAAAAAATACTAACAAAAACACTAGCAACAACACCAACAAAAACACTAGCAACAACACCAACAAAAATATTAACAAAAACACAAGCAACAACACCAACACAAATACTAACAAAAACACTAGCAACAACACCAACTAAAACACTAGCAACAACAACAACAAAAACACTAGCAAAAACACCAACAAAAACACTAGCAACAACACCAACAAAAACACTAGCAAAAACACCAACTAAAATACTAACAAAAATACTAGCAACAACACGAACAAAAACACTAGCAACAATACCAACAATAATACTAACAAAAACACTAGCAACAACACCAACAAAAACACTAGCAACAACACCAACAAAAATACTAACAAAAACACTAGCAACAGCACCAACAAAAACACTAGCAACAACACCAACAAAAATACTAGCAACAACACCAACACAAATACTATCAAAAACACTAGCAACAACACCAACAAAAACACTAGCAAAAACACTAACAAAAACACTAGCAAAAATACTAGCAACAACACCAACAAAAATACTAACAAAAACACTAGCAAAAACACCAACAAAAACACTAGCGACAACACCAACAAAATCACTAGCAACAACACCAACAAAAACACTAGCAACTACACCAACAAAAATACTAACAAAAACACTAGCAACAACACCAACAAAAACACTAGCAACAACACCAACAAAAATTATAACAAAAACACTAGCAACAACACCAACAAAAATACTAACAAAAACACTAGCAACAACACCAACAAAAACAATAGCAACAACACCAACAAAAACATTAGCAACAACACCAACAAAAATACTAACAAAAACACTAGCAACAACACCAACAAAAACACTAGCAACAACACCAACAAAAACACTAGCAACAAATCCAACAAAAATACTAACAAAAACACTAGCAACAACACCAACAAAAATACTAGCAACAACACCAACAAAAATACTAGCAAACAACACCAACAAAAACACTAGCAACACCACCAACAAAAACACTAGCAACAACACCAACAAAAAATACTAGCAACAACACAAACAAAAACACTAGCAACAACACCAACAAAAATACTAACAAAAACACTAGCAACAACACCAACAAAAATACTAAAAAAAAACACTAGCAACAACACCAACAAAAACACTAGCAACAACACCAACAAAAACATTAGCAACAACAAAAAAAAAAATACTAACAAAAACACTAGCAACAACACCAACAAAAACACTAGCAACAACTCAAACAAAAATACTAACAAAAACAATAGCAACAACTCCAACAAAAATACTAACAAAAACACTAGCAACAACACCAACAAAAACACTAGCAACAACACCAACAAAAATACTAACAAAAACACTAGCAACAACACCAACAAAAACACTAGCAACAACACCAACAAAAATACTAACAAAAACACTAGCAACAACTCCAACAAAAACACTAGCAACAACACCACCAAAAATACTAACAAAAACACTAGCAACAACACAAACAACAACACTAGCAATAACACCAACAAAAACACTAGCAACAACACCAACAAAAATACTAGCAACAACACCAACAAAAACACTAGCAACAACACCAACAAAAACACTAGCAACAACACCAACAAAAACACTAGCAAAAACACCAACACAAATACTAACAAAAACACTAGCAACAACACCAACAAAAAGACTAGCAACTACACCAACAACAACACCAACAAAAACACTAGCAACAACACCAACAAAAACATTAGCAACTACACCAACAACAGCACCAACAAAAACACTAGCAACAACACCAACAAAAACACTAGCAACAACACCAACAAAAATACTAGCAACAACACCAACAAAAACACTAGGAACAACACCAACAAAAACACTAGCAACAACACCAACAAAAATACTAGCAAAACACTAGCAACAACACCATCAAAAATATTAGCAACAACCCCAACAAAAATACTAGCAACAATACCAACAAAAACACTAGCAACAACACCAACAAAAATACTAGCAACAAAACCAACAAAAACACTAGCAACAACACCAACAAAAATACTAGCAACAACACCAACAAAAATACTAACAAAAAAACTAGCAACAACTCCAACAAAAACACTAGCAACAACACCAACAAAAACACTAGCAACAACATCAACAAAAACACTAGCAACAACACCAACAAAAACACTAGCAACAATACCAACAAAAATACTAACAAAAAACACTAGCAACAACACTAACAAAAACACTAGCAACAACACTAACAAAAATACTAACAAAAACACTAGCAACAACACCAACAAAAATACTTGCAACAACACGAACAAAAACACTAGCAACAACACCAACAAAAACAATAGCAACTACACCAACAAAATCACTAACAAAAATACTAGCAACAACACCAACAAAAATACAAGCAACTACACCAACAAAAATACTAACAAAAACACTAGCAACAACACCAACAAAAATACTAACAACAACACCAACAAAAATTCTAACAACAACACCAACAAAAATACTAGCAAAAACACCAACAAAAATACTAGCAACAACACCAACAGAAATACTAACAACAACACCAACAAAAACACTAGCAACAACATCAACAAAAATACTAACAACAACACCAACAACAATACTAACAACAACACCAACAAAAATACTAGCAAAAACACTAGCAACAACACCAACAAAAATACTAGCAACAACACCAAAAAAAATACTAGCAACAACACTAACACAAATACTAGCAACAACACTAGCAAAACAGTAGCGACAATACTATTATAAACACTAGCAAAAACACTAACAACAACATTAGCAAAAACACAAGTAAGAACACCGGCAACAACACTAGAAACCACATCAGCAAGAACACTAGCAAAAAATCTAGCAAAAACACTAGCAACAACACCGGAACAACACCGGCAACAACACCAGCAACAAAACTAGCAAAAACAATAGCAACACCACTAACAACAACACTAGTAACAACATCGTCAAATACACTAGCAGCAACACAAGTATGAACACCGGCAACAACACCAGCAAAGCACTAGCAAAAACACTAACAAAAACACTGGCAATAACACTGGCAACAACACTAGGAAAAACAGCAGCAAAAACACTAACTAAAACACTATCAACAACCCCAGCAATAACACAAACAGCAACAGTAACAAAAACCCCATCAATAACACCAACAGCAACATTAATAAAAACACTATCAACAACACCGGCAACAACACCAGCAACTACACTAACAAGATCACTAGCAACAATACTAACAAAACACCAGCAACAACACCAGCAACAACACCAACAATAACACTAACTACAACACTAGCAAAACACTAAGAAAAATACCTGCAACAGCACTGACAACAACACCAGCAACAATACCAGCAACAACACTAGCAACAACTCCGACAACAACATTAGCAACAAAACTAAAAACAACGCCGGGAACAACACCAGCAACAACACTAGCAACAACACTAACAACAAGACCAGCAACTACACTAGCAAAACACTAACAATAACATTAACAACAACACTAATAACAACACTAGCAACAACACTAACAACATCCCTAGCAACAACACCAGCAACCACACTAGCAACACTAATAACAACCTTAGCAACAACACTAACAACATCCCTAGCAACAACACCAGCAACCACACTAGCAACACTAATAACAACCTTAGCAACAACACTAACGACATCCCTAGCAACAACACCAGCAACCACACTAGCAACACCACTAACAACAACACCAACAACACCACTAGCAACAACACTAACAACAACACCGGCAACAACACTAGCAACAACACTAGCAACAACACCGGCAACAACACTAGCAACAACAATAGCAACAACACCAGCAACCACACTAGCATCACTACTAACAACAACAACAACAACAACACCACTAGCAACAACACTAACAACAACACTAGCAACAACACCGGCAACAACAATAACAAAAACACTAACAACAACACCAACAATAACACCGGCAACAACACTAACAACAACACCAGCAACAACACTAGCAACAACACCAGCAACAACACCGGCAACAACAATAGCAACAACAATAGCAACAACACCAGTAACCACACTAGCAACACTAATAACAACCTTAGCAATAACACTAACAACATCACTAGCAACAACACCAGCAACCACACTAGCAACACCACTAACAACAACAACACCACTAGCAACAACACTAACAGCATCACTAGCAACAACACCAGCAACCACACTAGCAACAACACTAACAACAACACTAGCAAAAACACTAACAACAACACCAGCAACAACACCAGCAATAACACGAGCAACAACACCAGCAACAACACCAGCAACAACATCAACGCCTTCAATGTTGTATAATTGTGTATTATGTTTTTATTTATTATTATTGTTTTTGTTATTTCTACACGTGAAACAAATGGCCACGACTACTATATCATTCACATGTATCCTGTATATAGAATTTATCAGTTTTGGAGCTTTTGTTGAGTTGCTAGCCTCATGCACACGCCTCTGTAGACCTATTATGACGTGTTTATAAAGTTACAGTAGACTTATTCTGGTCAACATGGCTACCAATCGGTTGATCCTCAGTGTTATAATGTGTTTTAAAATAGTACACCTTTTTCGATGACAATCACTTTACAATAAGCTTGGGATCAAGATGCTGAACAATGTATGAGCTGCAGTGTCCAGTGACTCATAGCTGACTGCTAGTTTCAGGGCAAGATGAAACTGGAGCTCACAAGACCCTTATACACCTCGACGCGGTGATCCTGGGTATGGGCTGCAACAGAGCAGACTTGCCAAAAAGAACAGATCGATGAGGGAAGGCTAACCTGGTACACACACATTCTTGCTGAAGTCGGCTATGTGTGGGACCGAAATGTACACGTATCGATGTGAAGTTGTAAACTACGACTAAGCGCATTCTGTTCTCTGGACAACATCCTGCAACTTTCAAAGCCATTATCAATGGTTAGTACAATGGCGATTGAGAAAGAAGAAGAACAATGAGCTTCAATATGAAGGCTTAACAAAATGTAGGCTTAACAAGATCTGATTTCTGACATAAAATATCGCTGTCACCATTTACAAAAAGAATCCGCCAGGGCAAGTGCACCAATCAGCCATGTGATGACAACGTTATTGTTACTGGTGACCAACTGATACTAAAACAATGATATTGTGGGATGCACTTGTCAACATCCTCATGTACCATACATACTGACCAAGTTGTAATGGTATTCCTAAAATGTTTATCTAAATCACTTATCAGTTGTCCATCACCACCAGATGCAACATATTCATCAAAACGTCAAGTTGACGCTCTGCATAGTCTAGCAGAACAGTAGACGGGTCTGCGAGGTGGGAATTGTCATTTTAAACACATATAATTGCCAGTCGTATAAGACGTGTTTCAATGCATGGCTACCAGAAATCATAGTTCCAACTTTTTCAGTAAGCCGCTCTGGTATATAAGACGAGCTACAGCATACCCGGTACCAGAAAAAGTCTGTCAACAGTAAAACAAACAACACAGGTGGCTTTTGTAGCATCAATCCGTCAATTCGTATCAGTCAATGGACGTATGCAGCATCATCAACATCAATCCGTCAATTGGAATAAGTTAGCCGACAAACGTAGCCTCATCTTCATCAATCCGTCAAATGGATACGTCAGCCATCACCGGTAGAAACATGAACATCACATCATCAATTGGAATAAGTCAGGCATCTCTGGTAGCAAAATAAACATCACACGTCAATTTGAATAAGTGAGGCATCACCGGTAGATATATGAACATCACATCATCAATTGGAATAAGTCAGCCATCACCGGTAGAAACATGAACATCACACCGCCAATTGGAATAAGTCAGCTATCACCGGTAGAAACATGAACATCACACCGTCAATTGGAATAAGTCAGCCATCTCCGGTAGAAACATGAGCATCACACCGCCAATTGGAATAAGTCAGCCATCTCCGGTAGAAACATGAGCATCACACCGTCAATTTGAATAAGTCAGCCATCTCCGGTAGAAACATGAATATCACACCGCCAATTGGAATAAGGCAGCCATCTCCGGAAGCAACAACAATTTTGGGGATAATGCAATGCAAGAAATACCGAGAAATAAACTTTAATTGTTTGGTCAAATGACAAGGATAAATCCACGTATTTCAGTCTCATGAGTGTATACCACCGACATATGAGCTTCAGAGCAAGAGGAAGATCAGCATTGCATGGATTTATGATGTAAGAGAACCAAGGATTGAAAACATCAACTGTCGATTGAATGTAATGTGAACGGAGATTATTCTTCCCTGGCGTCTCTCTAACGACAAAAATGAATAAGATGATGTTGTTAAAAATTAAAAAACGAAGAATGATTTTCTAAATAAACGATAAAATTACAGATGAAAGATCTGGTTTATAATTGATTGGATGTGGCAGATGATCTAGACTTCTGTTTTGGAAATCTATGACGTTTGTCATGGAAACCCTAGTCTTTTCTTGGAAGCCTTATCTTCATGGCTTCTACAGGTTGCATTTTCACAATAGGTTGCTGATAACTTCAGCACATTGGCTTTCTTACCTAAACAAACTATATTTCATCTGAATAGCTTACACTTTTATTGTAAACTAGAGATTTGTACAGCAAAACACTAAAGGCCACTACTTACCGTGTCATTGCAGGGAGTACGACATGTTTTTATTTGATAAGCGATATAATTACCACGTCGTTTTAGCGCTTCAAACTCTTGTCTTCTGTACAGAAGAAGATTATCGTGTCTGTTGGGTTTTCCGTTCATCCGTACTTCTCAATCTCTGTTTTTCCTCCCGTTTTCACAATTTATCCAGGACCACGTTGGCGCACCGCAACTGACCATATTATAAATTGTATGTTCGAACATTTGTCTGTTTGATTCCAGAAAGTCTGTATCTATCAAGGCTCTTACGTCCAATTGAAAATATGACCTGCCCATTACATTTAGAGCTTTCTCGTGTTCTCATTCCCGGGACTGTCTCGCGAGAATAATGTTGGGCATCCGATTTGTTCTTGAAACATGACCGCACCATTGGGGCGTGCTTGTTTTTTTTTTTTTTTACATACGTAAAAATGTCGTCTTTATAGTCTTATCTTGTGTTGGATAGCGTTTCGGTTATTGGTATTTAAGTTTATACGATATGTGCAGCGTCTGTCTGAAGCATTTCATTTATATTACCGGGACAATTCCTTTTATTTTCTTATTTATGTAACCCACATATATACATGTACACACATAATCAATGCCCATTTATTATGTCTGTATGTGTCACTGTGTCAAGTATGCCATACATGTGTCATATATATCAATCATTCAACCAATGAATCAACCAGTCACTCAATCATTGAATCAATCGATCACTAAATCAATTAATCAACGATTCACTTAAATCACAGGGCCTAAGATGCAGCCATCAATGAGCTGACATCATCCAGCTACCCATAACTGACATTTAATAATGGTCAGTGGCCCCTAACTAACAGTGACCCACTTCTGCTTCTAGATGACAGTCGTGTAGATATAATGCAACTATACAGTTTTGCTAATAGATTATGGATTAAATAGGGAAGACAAACTCTTTCCCCAAAACGGTATGCTGCGGTCGGATGTGCTGTGTCGAAAAACGCAAATTTCTCAGCATTTGCTGTAAACAACGACACGTCACAAATGTCTTTTTTCATGACGAAAGCCGGAGAAAGAGAATAAAAACGTATTAGCTCCACATGAAGCATACGTCTCAAAACAAATACATGCCAACTCATCAAATGTTGATCTGTTTTTGGGTGTTGATGTTTTAGTGGCTTTAAGTTTCCACAGATAGCCAGTCATATGACCAACTCTCCATAGACATCTCTAATGCTATGCCTGGCATGTTGTAGTATTATTATTATTGCTCCATTGTGGGTCCCCCTAACACATTGGCGCACGTGCCATCTGTGCAGCAGTCATTTCCTTGAATCCACGGTTTAGTGGTGCTACTTTAACACAGCAATCCCTGATGTTTAATCAATCTACAAAAAGTCAGCTGTCTATTGATACCACTTTGTGAAGCGGGTATGCTTAGAGAGATTGTTTTGATACTTCCAACTAATCTGATTCTCTGTCTGTCAATATATATCTTCATGTCTGGCATTGTTCCAACTTTTTGTTGGATGTTTTTGTTGCTGATTGCTTTTTTAGTTTTTTTGTGTGTGACCCCGGTCGTTTTTCGCAAGATTCTCATTCCACAAGATGCAGTTCTGGGTTCGTTTTCTTTGATCAGGATACGTATTTGACACTAGTCAACGAACGTAATACAATATGACAATGCACATATTGCCACAATATATTGTTTAAATAATCGCTGTTCCTTTCTGGTATCTGATAATTTTGAAAATGTGGTCTAGTATGTGAATAAATGTCGCCCGAGTGTTGACAGGATCCGAAAGCGAAGCATAGAAAATGACCACTGTAAGAATACTAGTCATGTGGCAATAGACGAGTAAGGAGGGTTGAACATGAGGCCGCTTACGTCATCATGTAGACATTTAACGTCAACAAAATTGTATACAAATATAAATATACATCTTATTCATCCAAGACAGAAGATGGTGCATTGTCAAGATCATTGATGAGGCAATGCAGAGAGATCTGCAAAGAAACTGAATGTATGATTACAGATGTGGTAGCAGGAATGTTCGAACAATATGATTGATAAATAACCAAACTGATATCTTAAGACTGAGTGAGTCCAAGTGAAAATGAGTTGACAGCATGAAACTAACCACAGCGGAAGTGTGGATGTGTGTCGGCACACTGAAGAAGGCGAACACACTATTGACGAGATATACTTAGTTATATATTGAGGCGCAAAAAGCACTTACAGAATGGACATCACAAATATACTAGCTACAATCAAACTGTCAAGAAGCTGATAAAGACGAACAATATTCAATGTTTCCAGCAGGCAGTGACAATAATGATTCAGTGAAATAAAAATGTAACACCATATTTCAAATGAGCTTGGATATAAGAAGAAAGACAGACACTGCAACAGACACTGCTCGGGTTAGGAATGAAAGGATCGGTTTTGAACAGATCATTTAAAACATGGAGTGAGGCCAACAAAGAAACTATAATGACACTTACGATCTTCTGGGCTCTACATTAACTGGTGATTGACGAAAAAATGTTTCCACATAAAGGAATACACAAAGCAACATGAGCGTCACCAGACCACCGTTCTGAAAATCAGATTAACCATATATTGATGAATACGGCTTTAAGATCATCATTACACGATGTATAAGTATGTCGAGTATCATATGACCTTCTGATAGCCAAACTGCTGTGGAATTGAAAATGTATACATCAAGATATAACCACATACATCAGTTCAAAGTGAGAAATAAGGAAATACATTTAAAGTAACGTTATCATTTGCCACAATAGCTAGAAGAAATAGAGAATACGAAAGAGTGCTGGTAAGCAATTAAACAATATGTATGAATTGACTTCTTGAAAAGTTCTCGACAAACAAGTGCATCAACAAAATATGAAGAACAATAAACAATAAATAAAACAGGGACAAACAGTTAAGGTGAACAGGTTTGGGGGTCGGCAGTTTTGATGAAATGCAACCTCAGATTTACCAGAGCTAAGGTTCAGGAAATATACTCAACCCAACTAACCAAAGATAAGTAATAGAAGACGTCACAGGATACTGTTTCAATCAATAGTACGCATAGACGACCAGGGCCCGTCGCGTCAAATGACCATGTCCATGACCACGGCTGATGGTCGCGTCCCAGACGGCTTGCAGTTCTGTTGGGGAGGTGGCTGTTCTAGGCAGATGTTGCGAGGGGGCCCCAAGGACGTCTTCATGATGTCCGGAATCTTCCCGTATCTCGCTCCCACAGCCTGTCGGAGGATCTCGTGGGCTGGGACATCTCGGGAAAGGCGAGCAACCTGACCGAAGTAGGAGAGAAGCCGACAATGAATAGTGAGACAATGTCTGCAAGTTGATTACGTCGAACTACTTTACGGTTGGAAATCATGTCATGCCAGACGATCCAAAGGATGCGCCTCTGGTTGCGCTAGTGGAAGGCACCAAGACTCAGTCGGTCCTGTTGTAGTAGTGTCCACGACTGGGAACCGTACAGGAGAATGGGGACAATGCAGGAGAAGTAAATACGAAACCTCGTCTCATATGATAGCATTTGCATGTGACCAGAATCTGCGGAGCGAGTGCATGGATGAAGTCTATAAGCCCGTTCTGCGGGTGATGTCGTGACTGTTGTGTGCGTTAGAGGACTGCCTCGGTTGTGTGCAGAGACTGTGTGAGGATCTAGTCCATGGCGCTGCAGAAAAGTGCATGAGCGAGGACACAGCCGTGTCGGACACCGGGTAATGTAGAGAACCCCTCTGTGAGATCCAGTCTGAGAAAATGTGTGTTCTGGTGTGGCAGTGAAGCTTCTCAATTAGGGTCAGCAGAGTGTCCGGGATACCCACGCAGTGTAGGGTCTTCCACAGGGCGCTTCTGTCCTCAGAATTGAAGACAGCACGTAGGTCAACGTAGGCGACGTGGAGAGGGTTGTTAATCTAGCGGTACAGTTCTGTGAGGAAGTGGAGGGCGAGAATGGCGTCACTAGTGGATCGAGTGGTTGTGAACCCTAACTGTTGGGGGCGACGATGCTTTATTAAAAAGGGGCTGCAGTCTGGAGAGGAGCACATGTGCGAAGACCTTGCTGGGGATGGACAGTAGGGTAATAAGCCTGTATTTGCCGTAGACGGGAGCCATTTCCATTCTGCAAGGAAATTATTATTCCGTCGCACCATGCCGGGACTACTTGACCAGTGCTCCACAACGTTGGGAAGAATATGTGCAGGGTTGTGGCCATCGGGTCCATGGTGGGGTGTCATCGGGTCCACGGCGTACGTTAAAAGCTCACCTGGAATATCGCCAGAGCCCGCTGCTCTGCCGTCTTTCCGTTTTTCTTTTGCTGCCTTAACCGCAGCAATGGTAATGGCGTCAGGGTTGGTGTCAGCGTCTTGGGTTGCTGCGTAGACTCACGGAGTAGATCTGGAGAGAGAGGGTCGGAGGGTGGTTCAAGGTTGCATTGTAATGTTCGATCCACCTGCCAGCTATATTCTCTCTTGCGAACCAGTGTTATCCACAGGACTTATTCAGGCATTGTGGGGATGTCGGAGAGACGTTGGGAGCGATCGGAACTGAGAGCCTTTATTACACGGTATGTCGCCCTCAATTCGTTGCACACTAGACCTACCTCAGCGTTGGCGGATAGATAGGCACAGCTGGTGACACTAGGCACAACTGGTGACACTAGGCACAGCTGGTGACACTAGGCACAACTGGTGACACTAGGCACAACTGGTGACACTAGGCACAACTGGTGGTACTAGGCACAGCTGGTGGTACTAGGCACATCTGTTGGTACTAGGGACAACTAGTGGTACTAGGCACAACTGGTGGTACTAGGCACAACTGGTGGTACTAGGCACAACTGGTGACACTAGACACAACTGGTGACACTATGCACAGCTGGTGACACTAAGCACAGTTGGTGACACTAGGCACAACTGGTTACACTAAGCACACAGCTGGTAACACTAGGCACAGCTGGTGACACTGGACACAGCTGGTGACACTTTGCACAACTGGTGACACTAGACACAACTGGTGACACTATGCACAACTGGTGACACTAGGCACAACTGGTGACAATAGGCATAACTGGTGACATTAGGCACACCTGGTGACACTAGGCACAACTGGTGGTACTAGGCAGAACTGGTGACACTAGGTACACCTGGTGACAATAGGCACAACTGGTGACACTAGGCACAACTGGTGACACTAGGCACAACTGGTGACACTAGGCATAACTGGTGACACTAGGCATAACTTGTGACACTAGGCGCAACTGGTGGTATTAGGCACAACTGGTGGTACTATGCACAACTGGTGGTACTATGCACAACTGGTGACACCTGGCACAACTGGTGACACTAGGCACAACTGGTGACAATAGGCACAGCTGGTGACACTAGGCACAACTGGTGACATTAGGAACAACTAGTGACACTTGACACAACTGGTGACACTAAGCACATTTGGTTACACTAGACACAACTGGTGACACTAGACACAACTGGTGACACTAGGCACAACTGGTGACATTAGGAACAACTAGTGACACTTGACACAACTGGTGACACTAAGCACATTTGGTTACACTAGACACAACTGGTGACACTAGACACAACTGGTGACACTAGACACAACTGGTGACACTAGGCACAACTGGTGACACTAGACACAACTGGTGATACGGTAATGTGTACGTTGTTCTCACATTGCGGAAGGTTTTAATCACGTGGTTAATTCATTATAAACCCAGGACACAATATAGCGTGAACATTTAATCCCGTTCAGTGTAAGATTTGAACAGACCTTAAGCTTGACAAAGAAGCAAACGAGACTTGCACAGACCACCTCAACTCGACATGTGACTGATTGTTTGACGATACATTTCCACAGATCACCAAAAGAACCAGACAATATTATACTTTACTTGTGTGAATTATGGTTTGAATTTAATGTGACGAAACACTCAAATAAACGGAGAGAGAAAAGTCTGAGCAGAATACACATACGATCTTCCTTATGATCTGAGAAAGAGGCACGTGTGAGCAGAACATATATTTTTTTTCCTATGATCTGAGAGAGAGAAGTGTGAAAAAAACACAAATGATCTTTCCTATGATCTGAGAGAGACAAGTGTGAAAAAAACACAAATGATCTTTCCTATGATCTGACAGAGACAGGTGTTAGCAGACCAGATATGAATGATTTTCGGTATGATCTGAGAGACAAGTGTCAGCAGAACACATATGATATTTCCTATGAGTAATGAGACACAAAACACACTGAGATCAGAGACGACATATCTCAAGTCAGACACTAGTCAGCGTTTAGTCCGCAGCGAAATCTGAATGTAAACGAAACGATTACAAGAGTTCATGACGCCACAGTCAACGGGTCAACGGATGACCATCGGCGCAAACAAGACGAACCGTGTTTGTAGCTACCTAGATTGTTTTATAATTGGGAGCAGGTTATTTTATAAGCATCGTGGGTCAATTTACGACAGGAAAAACTTCAGTATTAATTATTGGAAAACGTATCTTGTCATTATAATGTAAAACCAAGTTTCACTAACTTTAAATGTTCGTATTGATATCATATTTCTGATCTATGAGAGTTTCTCTTTGTAATTTTTTAAGAATCGTTCTAGTGTTAAGTCGTGTGGAATCGTGTACCGTTGCTAATGTGTAGAAAAGAACCAGTCGACACCGAAGAAGGAATGCTGCACAGTGGCATATGTGGAGAAGGGAGCGTGTAGTGAGACGGTGTGGGATCCTGCACAGTGGCATATGTGGAGAAGAGGGCGTATGTATACCTGGATGGAATCATGTACCGTTACATACGTGGCGAAGAGAGAGTGTGTATAGATTTATGGAATCATGCACCGTTACATAGGGGTAGAAGAAAGTGTGTATACATGGATGGAATCATTTACCGTTACATATGGGTAGAAGAGAGCGTGTCTATACATGGATGGAATCATTTACCGTTACATATGGGTAGAAGAGAGCGTGTATACATTGATGGAATCATGTGCCGTTACATATGGGTAGAAGAAAGCGTGTATACATGGATGGAAACATGTGCCGTTACATATAGGTACAAGAGAACGTGTCGAGAACGTAGTTTGCATCATGTAGCGTTACGTAGCGTGTCACATGACGGAGTGGAAGAAAAGAATAACATAAACGAAAGACGACAACGAATAAACATATATAGATAATTACTTAAAGAGAGACAAGAAAGAAATGGAGAGAGAGAGAGAGAGAGAGAAAGAGAGAGAGAGAGAAAGAGAGAGAGAGAGGACGAGTAGAAGTGATACATATTAGTAAAATATGAACAAGACAGATGCAGGAAGAGAAATATATGTAATTAAACAAAGAACTACCCAAGGGAGATAAACATTTTACACTTTATGTCGGATTCGTAGACTATGAAAAAGCTTTAGACAGCTTGGACAGAGAGTCGTCTTGGAAGATGATCGGGCACTATGGAGTGCCACTTAGGTTCACTAGCATAAACAAGAGAACGTAGGCAGAGATGAAGGTTCGCGTTTTACTCGAAGGTAAGCTGTCTGGGCCTTTATATATAAGTAGTAGTGTGCGACAGCGATGTATCTATTGATCATGTATATTTATGTTACCTATTGAAATATAGGTAATGAAAATGAAAATAACTTCACCAACCAATACAAGTCGATCTCCATAGAATTCAATGGAATTCGAAAAGTCAAGTCGATTATCTGGACTTTGTCGATGACTTGGTTCTTCTAACAAAAACCGCAACGTAGTACAACATATATTACGTCTGTTTGACGAAAGATCACATACGTTGGACTTAGTAGAGATTGTATTACCAAAAAAAACTAAGATTGTGAGACCAAATACAAATAACAAAATTAAATTTGTGCTGGAAAACACTACTTCACGATGCGGACTCATTCATATATCTTAGTTTCAATACCGACAAAGTAGGAGCTAAACATAGATGTAACATAATGTGTAGCAGATCCCACTGTTTACACTAGGGTATTCTAACTAAAACGTTACCACACTCAACCACAACATTCACGACCACACACATCAAATAATATAGTACACAGCAGATGGCATATCTATTATATTATACTCATACAACACTGTCAAAGTGAGTGCAATGAAATTACACACAATACAAGAAATATCATATTAGCTAAATATTCATAAGTATTTATATGTTACTATAAATATTAACTAAAGCGGAAATTGTAAGCATTAGCTATTGATGGAATTCCCAACTATCAAAACCCAGTTCTATTTCCGTACACACATCACACCCCCTCTCCTTATCTTCATCTTCATCACACTTTTAAAAACTCTTCCTCACTCTAATCCCCTCAGTCGGGTGATCTGGACATAATACGTTCAATACATTCTACGTATACTCACATAAGATCTCTTAACTCAGTCGATCTGCGTATACACACAACTCTAGAACATACCTCGTTCCATCGGTGTCTATATACACCACACATACATATAGATCTCACCTAGTCGATCTACACACTCGCTTAACTCGTCAGGACATACCTCGTTCACAAGTTGTCCTGCGTACACCACACGTTCAGATTACGTCTAGATACAAAACGCACACACCTATTTGAGCGACTGGCCCAGACTCAATGCATATGCTGGTTGAGCGATCCTGTTCTATCTCTAACATTCGTGCACCAGTCTATCAATAGCTCTTCTATCAAATTGGTGAGCTAAACAGACTCATATCTACATTCTCTTTCTCTCTCGCTCTCATTCCTCTCTCCATGCCCATCATCCTTGAGCTAAACGTTGTCTAGTGTTATATACTCTCAAGCAGTATCACTGCTATCTAATGGATTTCTGGGAGATGGCTCTATTCAGTCGTTATTGGAACGAATTACTCTGAACACCTGTCACTCAAATATCGCAGCAAGCTCTCTGCTGCCCACCTGCCTGTCACTCATTCTCCACTACCCAAATCGGAACGCCAGTGGTCAGTTCCTACCTGTACACATTCTTTTCCCCAACTCCGATTTCCTTTGTTGAGACGGTGAGCGACCTTGGCGTAGTGTCCATATGGAGAGTGACCTTGGCACGCATTCAGGTACCTTCGTTCGCATCGTCGCCAACTACATCACCCCTGCCCTAAACGCTCATACTCGGTGTAGATCTGTTACAAAAAACAAAAATACAAAACACGACAATAGCTCTCATTGCATTGGTAACCGTATGTATACTAAAGCACGTTAGGTTCAACACAAAAATTAAAATCATCAATACCATTGTGCAGAAATGTATAATGTATGGCGTGGAAACTCGGATAACAGCAAAAATAACAACCAGAAAGTAATAGACGTCCATACATTATTTCATGTGCCGATTAAAGAGTTGTACATGTCACGATTAGACTCAGAAATATATCAATGGAACAGAACATGTGTAGACGGTACTGACATTGTGTATGACATTATGAAAACCAGCTAATCGCACACACGGCCGTCACTGTTCTGAAATCTAAGGATATGGAAGTAGAGGCAGATCCAAAACAATCAAAACAATAATAAGACACTTGAGACACATATAAGCGTAAAAGGACAGTCTTCTAAAGATATGTAATGGGTGGTTCAGAACAGACGATTATGGCGTCTATTCGTTGACGAACTGTACTCCACCATGAGCTGACCCATTCTTATATGCTGACAGATTATCACATGCTTACATATTCTTACATGCCGACAGATTCTCACATGCTTACATATTCTTACATGCTACATAATCTCACATGCTGACATATTCTCACATGCTGACATATTCTCACATGCTAACAGATTCTCACATGCTGACAGATTCTCACATGCTGACAGATTCTCACATGCTGACAGATTATCACACGCTGACAGATTCTCACACGCTGACAGATTCTCACATGCTGACAGATTATCACATGCTTACATATTCTTACATGGCGACAGATTATCACATGCTGACAGATTCTCACATGCTGACAGATTATCACATGCTCACAATGTACATATTTATATTTAATATCACTGTGAATTAATCTAAACGGAGTAGGCCATATTTAAATTATTGATCCTTTGTTTCATAGCAACGCGCTGTATTGCAGCATGTGTCATTTGCAAGCTTATTTCTATTAAGGTATACGTAGTTCTGTAGCAGAGACTGTCGTTTAGGGTGACGTGCTAGGAGCTTCAGTGAAGAAAATCTCAAGCTGTATCGATGTATTATGTTTGCATCTGCGTAGAAGGGGCCGTGTGGAATCGTGCACCGTTACGTATGTGTAGAAGAGATTGTGTGGAATCGTGCACCGTTATATCTGTGTAGAAGAGATCGTGTGGAATCGTGCACCGTTACATCTGTGAAGAAGGGACCGTGTGGAATCGTGCACCGTTACATCTGTGAAGAAGGGACCGTGTGGAATCGTGCACCGTTACATCTGTGAAGAAGGGACCGTGTGGAATCGTGCACCGTTACATCTGTGAAGAAGGGACCGTGTGGAATCGTGCACCGTTACATCTGTGTAGAAGAGGTCATGTGGAATCGTGCACCGTTACATATGTATAAAAGAGATCGTGTGGAATCGTACACCGTTACATCTGTTTAGAAGCGATCATGTCGATACCGTGGGTTAAATTATGCACATTTACATGTGTGCAAAAATGTGCTTTGGCGTATCGTTATTGTGGGGAGGGGGGGGGGTGTGGCGAGAGGGGAGGGTAAGTGGAATTCTACACAATCACAGATGTGCTGAAGTGAGCGTGTCATTACTGAAGGGTGTGGAAGGGATAGGGGTGGGGGGGGGGAGCGTTTGTAATCCTGCAACGTTGTATATATGTAGCAGGTAGTTTGGGTAGACATGGATGGGATCATGCACCGTTGTATATTTGTAGAAGGGAGACTGTTGACAGATGGGATGACATTCTGAAGCGTTTCGTGTGTGAGGATTTACGCACGTCGTGAGACGGGATATAATCATGTAGAGTTACGTTTGTATAGAAGGGAGCGTGTCCAGAGATGGGGTAAAATCATACACCGTTACATTTGTGAATACAAAACAAACCTCAGAGTATGTTTCACTATTCCGGACGCGGTTTGAGATACTTGTTATAATAGGTTTAAGTATATTGATAAGGTTAATGAGTTTCATTCCTAGCCGACTTGTCTTCTCATGAGGAAAGTCATGTATATATTTATATCTAGGGTGACGAACGCGTCTCAAAGTTGAAGATCGAATTGAGTGATTTTCCAAAAACGTCAAGAACTTTGACAGTTGCCATTTTTCAGTGACAGTTGTCACTGCACCACATACATAAACATAGGTTACTTACGTATATGTAAACGTAGTTCTATAGTAGAACATCCAGAATATGAACAAATGCACAACACGAGTAAACTCATAGAGCATCAGCAATATGAACAAGAACTCACCATGAGTAGCCTCATAGAACATCATGAAAGTAGAAGAACTCAGCAATAGTAAACTCATAGAGCATCAAAAATATAAATACGAACACAACATGGAAAGACTAAAAAAAAATCCGCTATTAATGTATCATGTAGCCAGTATCCTATACCTCCCAAAATAAGACATGTTTTTATCCCAATTTAAAAGCAAACTAAACCAGTCAAAATACTGCAATTCAGTACAGAAAAGAGATGAATGGCGAATAGTGGGCGTATTAATGCACGCAAATGGTTTGAGCAGATGTGGATGCTAGAACGTATTAAGTTGGAGAAATCAGAAGTAAAACCAAACTCCATACACTTATTTTTTCTTTGCAGATGATCAGTATCTGTTGTAAGAAGATGAAAATAGACTGCAAAAATCAGTTTAATGCGCTTGTGACTATCTGTGCTAAATACAATATGCGAAATATCGAGAAGAAAACAAAACATTTAGGGTCAGCAAAACACTTGGCCCCTCAACATCGGTGTAAATGATACTGCGCTTCAACAGCCTCACGAGTTTAAGAAGTTGTTGAGTTTTTTTTTTTTGCCAGACGATTGGTTCGATATGGAAATTGAGATCAGCTGTCGTAACTGCTTAGGCACTCGATCATTAGTTTGGCAGCGAAGCAACAACTGATAAACATCTGTATGCCGCCGGGGCTACCACTGTCACACATGATCTCTGCCCAGAGGGTGTTGGAGCATAATTTCGACTTGTTGAATTATGAAGTTTTTGAGGAAAATCATTGGTATTACCAGGAACAACATAATGGGGGACGAAGACATTGGAAATATGATCGTCACTACGTCGTATGCGTTTTCGGCACAACATACGTTGGTGCAGTCTTCTCATGAAAACGGATCCTCATAAACTATCCATGATAGCTTACAGTGCTGGTAGATATGTCTACAAGGTAAGGGACCATTGCCGAGACAGATGCATATATTGACAATAGGGTATGACACTGGCTCACATTGACAGTCGGCAAACACAATTGGTGCAGGACAGACAACTGAAGCACCACAATGACGCTTGAGGGCATACGTGGAAAGAAAAGTAACTATACATTAGAGACAGGGTTTACAGGTAATCAAGGTGGACATATCAATCAGTTACATGTTCATACAACTGAAGTGTAGGAGCAATACTAACATGTGCCTCGTATATACTTCATCAATACATGTTTGCAGTTGTACTGTTCTCTTTCCGCTTAAGATCACGTTAACAAAATGGCTGACAGCCTGGCTCCACGTTAGCACATTACTGATACACCAGATATATAGATACATATAGAAGGAACATGTGGAAGTCAATCTGATTAGGGATCAAGATGCTGGGCAGCGCATGAGCTGCAGTGGTCAGTGGCCCATAACTTACTGCTAGCGTCAGGGCCAGCGAACCAAATCTGCAAATACCCTTCTACACCTCCACGCGGTGATCCTAGATAACATGCTGCAGCAGGGAGACTGAAGTCGGATGTGTTGGACCGAAAAGTACAAATATCGCAGTCAAGTTGTAAACTACGACACACCGCATTCCGTTCTCTCGACTACATTTTGCTACTTTAAGCCGTTCCATGACTTGGTAGCGGGAGATTGAGAATGAACGAAGCCCAGCCAAGCCAATCTGATTAAAGGTTTGTCTTTCTGGATTATGTTGGCGACTGCTCGTACCTTTTAACCCAAAACAGTAGTCTTGTGAGGTTATATCAGGACGTATTTGCCAGTGTATGAATGCGTGTGTATATGATGTATCAGTTTGTTATGTGTTACAATATGGCAGTACTTCTTCTTCTTCTTCATCGTACGCAGTCAGACATCAACCTTTATTTTTTCGAAAAAAGCAGCGGTCATCCTGGGCTGTCGACACTGCCATAGAGCTTGTATAGTGTTGCCACTGGCGATGGCCACATCTGCTCTCTCTGATCCTCGTATGTCGGGCAGTTTTGCAGCAAATGCTCAGCGGTAATTTTCCCGGTACCACACGGGCATTCGTCAGTGCCACCTATCTTCAATTTGTTGAATAGGTAGTACCTCAGTCTATTGTGGCCAGTGCGAAGTATGAAGACCACGACCTGCTCTCTTCTGTTTAATTGGTAATAGGCATCGTTTTTTGTGTAGCCAGTATGTTCGGTTTCCCATTTGGTCATGTATCTAGCTCTAATAAGCCGTTTTGACTCTTCGTATGTCATACTAGTATCTGGTTGTGGTAGTTTTGCACCTTCTTTTGCCAGTATGTCTGCCTCATCCTTGCCTTGGATAAGGCAGTGGGATGGAACCCACTGCACCACTACCCTTTTTGGTGCGGACTGCTGGCATAGTTGACAGTACTGCTCTTAAATTATTAGTTCAATATGTTTCTGTCTTTTTAGTGATGTGACTACGGCCAAGGCATCTGTAAGCAGGACTAAATGGCTTTCATTCCTTTTACCTGTCACAATTTCTTCCACTGCCGCCCTCAGTGCCTCTGCCTCCGCTCTGAAATTGCTATGTATTTTCCAGTAGCGAATGGCAGTGTTATTTTTCTACCATTAAGTAGGTTCAGAAATCCTCCTGCCCCTCCGTTCTGTGTTGTGTTTGTTACAGAACCGTCGGTGTATGCATGGGTCCAGTCCATGCTTGGGTAAATTTCCGTTATGTAATTCAGGGCAGTATCTCATCTTTCTTTTTGAGTCTGGCAGTTTTTGTTTCCAATACCTGGTATATTTTCTACCACGTCTGGAAATATATGCTGCCTCCAGGTAGGTTTTCCTACGGTAGGGATGGGCTTTGGTGTTGTTAGTGCGTTCATGGGGTCTTCGTGCATCTTTGCTTTGGCTATTCCTGCAAAGTTTCTCCGCTTTAGTTTCCCATTTTCGAAGTTGTTTAGTCTCTGGTGCATTGGATGGTCAGTCAGTCTTCTGAGTTTATCTGATTGTTGCTGGCCTCTGCAGTCTCTTCTGTCGGTCCTGGATTGCAGTTTTGTAATCTTTTCAAATTCTACAATTGGCGTTGACTTCATGCCTCCTGTTATAACTCTCATGGTCTGGTTTTAGAGTTTGCTAATTTTATCGAAGTTCGCCTTTGCTGCTGTTGTCCATGCCGCAATGCCATACTCGAGAACTGGTCTCACTCTTCCAGTTTACAGTTTCTTCAGTATACTTTCGTCTGCTCCCCAGCTTGTGCCAGCAAGTTTTCTCATGATTGCCATTCCTTCTCTGGCTCTCATTCGGTTTCTCTCGATATGACTTTTCCATGTCATGCACCGATCAAATGTGACCCCCAGGTAGTTAGGGTTGTCGTTTGGCTGCAGGTATTTGCCGTTTAGACTTAATTTTTGTGTTTTAGTGTTTGTTTGATAGCGAGAATGTTATACATGTCGTTTTTTCCTCCTTTATTTTGACCAGCCATGAGTTCGCCTTCTCTTCCAGCGATGTTAGGGCCTGCTGCATCCGATTTCTTGCTATGGTGAGATTCTTTTCAGAGGTCTACATAGCCAGATCGTCTGCAAACATTGAGCTATGGACTCTTCTTGGTATATTCTCTGTAATGTCGTTTATATACACCAGGAAGAGTGTGGGTGACAGTACTCCCCCTTGGGGTACTCCCTGCTCAAGTGTCACCTTTCTGCTCATCTGCCCTTGTACTTGGACTCTGGCCGTTCTGTTTTTGAGGTAGTGGTTGATCAACTTGTACATTTTCCCACATACATCACTTCTTCTTAGCTTGACTCCATCTTTCCAGACTTTGTCAAATTTTTTTTCCAGGTCCACCCAAACCGCTACTGTGTGTTTCTGTGCCTGGTAGGCATCTTCTATTTCCTGGGCTTTGAGGATGACCTGGTCCTCAGTGGATATGTGCTGTCTAAAGCCGGCTTGCTGTGGAATTAGTATTCGTTTTTCTTCCAGATGCCACATCAGTCTGGCGTTTATCATACGTTCCATCAATTTGCCGACACAGCTCAGTAGGCTGATAGGCATGTATCCATTTGGATATGTTTTGTCTTTTCCTTTCTTTGGTACTGGTACAAATACTGCGTCTTTCCATGCAATATCCCTTTTCCAGCTTTGGTTCAGGACTGATAGTAGTTTCCTCTTTGCTGTTGGGCCCAGCCCCATCAGCATTTCGTTTGTTATCCCGTCTTTTCCGGGATATTTCCTTTTCTTTAATGTTCTCATGGCCTCTTCCATTTATTTCATTGTTATTGTTGCCATCATATGCTTTTCTAGTGCCATATTGATGTTGTCGAGCCCCTTTTGCTCTTCACTAATGTCTGTATGCCTATCTGCAGGGACATCAATGGGGTTTGCTCTGGCATAGTGATCGACAAAAGCGTTTGCAGCTTTTTTACCAGTGAGCAAGTTTTCGCCAATAGTGCTTATAGTTTTTCCTAGCCCCTCTTGGGATGGTTTCAGTGGCAGCTTGCATTATTGCTTTGCTTTGGCTTTCCACTATGGGCTTCATGTTGTTATTCCGTGTGTTGATTGTTTCACACAGCCCATCTGTCAGGCTTGAATATCTGTCCCAGTCGACTCGTTTGTAATTCCAACGTGGGAGCTGTTTTGTTTCCTGTCGGCCTACTTCCATATCAATGTCTAGCCTAATTGGCCTTTGGTCGCTACCTGCCAATTGGTTTAGCACCTGGCGGTCTATTTTATGGTGAATGTCCACCGTGGAAAAGACCAAATCCGGAGTAGAGGTGGTATGCCATTTTCTAGAATAGAAGCTAGGGCTATCCTCTGGCCTATTGATTAAAAATATATTTGTGTCTATCTCCCAATCTTCCACTTCGTCACCTCTGCTGGCTGTGTCCGAATATCCTCATCTCTCCGAGTGGCTGTTGAAGTCTCCAACTATTATGCAGTTGGAGTCTTTGACTTCCATACTCGAGAGCGATAAGTCTTTTTTTAGTGGTCCGTACAGGTTGAGAGTGCGGATCTTCATCTCTTGATCCATTTTGTCAACTCCTACAATTTCTGCTTGTCCGGTGTGATTGACAGATAACGCGCTACTCGATATTCAGTTACCGGTCAGTATCAGAA
Source organism: Ariolimax columbianus (assembly GCA_036924085.1). NCBI lineage: Eukaryota > Metazoa > Mollusca > Gastropoda > Stylommatophora > Arionidae > Ariolimax > Ariolimax columbianus. The sequence goes on along the minus strand of JAVGWX010000002.1, from coordinate 151,747,658 downwards.
CCCATCCTTTGTGACTTTCTCTATCCAGGCGGAAGGCCCGGTATCCTCTGATTGAGAATTTGTGGTTGTTGTTGAGGTGCGTTTCTTAGATCTTACCTTCATGTACATGATGTCTTATGGAAAGCTTTTTGTTAATGACTCCCACTGCATTCCACTGTAGTATTCTGAGGTTCTTGTGTTTTTGGTCAATATAAATTGCCCCATAGCCATGTGCCTCGACTCCACAACACATGGGTGGGTGACCACCAGTAGTCAAGGGTGGGCCTCTTCGAGGCGCAAGTCCCGGCACTATCGCTGCCTGTCGGGATTCCACAGGATGAGCGCCATACTTTTTTCTGATCGGTTGTACTGTCATCATACTGCGATTTACATTGCACTGTTTCGTTAAGCCTGTGGCCCAGCGCATCCGATTTCAACAGGCGTTTCTGTAGGGATGCTTTCCTTAGCCTTTGGCTGTCTCCAGTCTATCTGCAAGGCAACAGTTGTTTGTGATCAGAGTTGTCTCTCTTATGGAAGTTGTCTTACAGGACTAACGAGTCTTCACTACGCGTGTCTATAGGGTGCGGTGATGATATATGAAATGTGATATATGATATGGACTATGTACTGGTTGGTACTAACCCGGAAGAGAAGCAGCCCAGTGTGTCTGTATCCCAGGATCGTCACGTCCTGCCAGAAACGTAGCATATGCATGTTAATGGGGTATCTCTTTGCTCCATTTATTTTCTCGGCTTCTCTGCAGTGATGGTACGCCTAGCATTCCCCGCCAACATGGAGGTTGACACAATAGGGCAGATGTGCAATGGCCACTAGCCTGCATCTCTTCTGCGTCCATTGGTATGGCTGATAGCATACAGAGGTAGAGATTGAGACAGGAGTGCATTTAACCAGGGGACAAGCCTGGTAATGTCACGGGGATGTTGTTCGGCTAGTGTGCGGACATATCTCATGGGCATGGGCTGAGTCTCGACAGTTCATAGTGAGGTGGCTGCTCTACTGTTTTCGACACCCCGACCTAGAACTAAGTCGTCTGTTGGTGGTTTCGCATCTCATTGCCGTATGGGGTGAATATCGAGCAGCTACCCGCCCGCTTTGTTCGGCGGACGGCAGAGACCTCTTTCTGCGGCTCGACCGAGTGGGGCTGAGGCGTGAGCCCCAGGTCCCGACCATATCGAAGCCTCCCATCGCAGTGGTGCTGAGATTTTTGGCGGGATTCTGGCTTAGAGGCGTTCGGCCGTTATCCCTCACATGGTAGCCTCGCGCCATTGGCTTATCAGCCCAGTACGTGAACCAAATGTCTGCGGCTTCTCTCGAATTGAGCAGGATTACCGTAGCAACGCCCTGTCATTAGTAGGGTAAATCTGACCTGTCTTCCGAAGGTCTATTACCAGCAGTCGTTCACTATTAGACCGGACGAATCAATAGAGGGCTTTTTTTTGTGTGCCAATGACCAGGTGTCTTGAACCTGCGATTTCGGCAGGGTTAAGACAATATTACCGTAGCGCTGTTTCATTAAGAGGTTAAAAAAAAAACTGACCTGTCTTCCGTGGGTCTAATACCAGCACACGTTCACTATTAAACCCAACGGAAGTGCTCTCGATTTGTCAGTCATTCTACAGTATTGGCGTGTTGAGTCAAATTAAGCCGCAGGCTCCACTCCTGGTGGTGCCCTTCCGTCAATTCCTTTATCGAACACATGATGCGAGACAGTCAAGCCACCGAGAGCATAGCCCCAGATTTTCGAGGGTTTAATTCAGCACCCGTTCCAAATTGGACCCAACGAAAGTGCTCTCGGCCTGTCAATCATTTCAGTGTTGGCCGTGTTGAGTCAAATTAAGCCGCATGCTTCACTCCTAGCTGTGCACCTCCGTCAATTCCTTTAAGTTTCAGCTTTGGAACCATACTTCCCCAGGAACCCAAACACTTTTGCAGTACAATTGTTGTTGTTTAAACGCCGATAATGAGTATGTTTACCATCTTGCGCGCACTGACGACGACGTTGCGTGACGGGTTGTATTAGCTTTCCTCACATCCCGTGCGAGCTGATGAATGTGGGCCACGATTATTGACGCTCACTACTACATGGATCACGTCGATCTACATCTCGCTAGCCAGATTGTCGTTAAATGCAGCATGTGCCCAGGGAAAGCTAAATTGAAGTGAGACAGTAGTCTTGTTCAGTCTAATGTACCTGACCCTGATGCGACATCCTGGTCAGTACGTTGTGCTTGATCGAACTAGCGTCTCATTTATAGTTTACAGTACATTAAATTTGTAATTTATGTATGACCGTATAGAAGTGGTCATACTGAGAAATTTTCCCGACACGCGTTTGACACAGAGTGAACTACTGGCAGTCTCACATAATGGCCAACACGATAATTCGTTGAACGAATCCGTTATCACTTCAGCGCTGACGGCATAGCTTGTCACGAGGCTTCCAGGAACGTTATTACCATTTGCACGTATCTTCTATATTCCTAATTGACATTTGACTGTGACCTTCACCTCGCGTTTCTTCTAAGTACAAAATAGAGGCCTACCTGGCTTGTCGCAACATACTTTCGATTAAAGATATTTATCGAATTAACATTATCTTTGTTTGACTTGCAAATTAATTTACACAACCAAAGAAAATCGCACATACATCAGAATACACGTTTACATTAATTTACATTACAGGCCTACACACTCGCCGAGTAGTAGGAATATTGATTTTAAAAATAGCTTGAAAACTATGTGTTTGGTTAATGGACACACACTAATACAAAAATGTTGCGCAAGCTGAGGGCTCAATAACTCGATATTGCCACTTTACAAGAGTAAATGGCTAATCAAGAACGCAGTGAATGAGAAACAGAATAACAAAATGTAAACTTGGAATTTACCCTCAAGCAAAAAGCATATATTGACGATCTGGTAGTAGTGTGAGATATAGACTCTAAAATAGGACAAGTAAAATGCTAGGTTAAAGTAGACAATTTGGATTGGGAAATAAGTATAACAGAGGAGGTGGAATAATATATTTTTGCGAAGAAATCAAATTAGTTTATGTGTAACACATTTTTCCAACAATCTCCAATACGATTACAAACTTAGAAAACCCAGGAGATATAATATACAATAACATTGACTTTGTTCCGATAAAAATTTTTTTTTAATGTTATCACAATGGTAACTACTTATCCGGGTGCACTCTAATGAGATTGTGTAGTGATTAAAATAGACGTCACACTAAAAAAAAATATTGATAAGCAACAATACACATATATATGAGCTTTACAGAAGACATACATTACACAGAAAGATCTTCTGGATGTCAAGAATAAATAATGATAGCCTGCAGACAGAATGCACGAACTATATATCAAGCGATGAAGAGACTGTAATCAGTAAGTGGAGCTGTCTAAATATTAGCATAATTGACACACTTTTAATTTGTCAGTAAAAAAGTTTACGAAAAAAATCAAAAAATGATGGCAGGCGACATCATAAACGATCTAAAAAAAAGTTAAATTAAAAAAAAAACAACCCCAGCATTCAGGATCAGGACAATGAGATGCATCCTGTGTACCAAAATGTAAAAGACAATTTTATAAAATAAAATGTCATGGTAATTTAAGACATGTGAAAGAAGCAAATCACGAGAGCAATGGATTAAAAAATAACGCATTTTCAAAATCAAGGCTGGCTCCATGAGAGGATGCATTAAAAACAATTATAGAGACATATTACTTGATGAGAAAGACATATTAAACATAAGGGAAAAATATATAAGAGAACTCTTTGATGACACCATATTTGACAAACAATTAACGTTTAATTATGATGGCACACGAGTTCTCAGATCAACAGTAGAGGAAGCAATACAAAAAAACAACGGAAAAGCAACAGACATGAACACAATGAATATAAAAAATTACAGAAACTATAAAACAATTGAATATAAATACATTCATAGATCTTTGTATTAACATCTACAATATCGGATCTTTACTTCTAAAACCATATTTCAAATGCGCCAAGTGGCGTTACGGGATCTTTCATTTACTTATTTATATCTCGTGCAACCGAAAGTTCAGATTATCGAACAATCAACCTGATATTGTTCCAAATGATACAAGAGAGAATTTCCCGTAGAGAAGACATTGGAAGTTACAGGTGAACAGTTTGACTGTTGATGCAACAGCGAAACAAAAGAAGCAATATTCTCTATGCGGACATTCATAATGGTACATCGACGGGTGAACAAACCGTTACGTGTGCTTTTCAGACTACAAAATGGGCTAAGACAAACTCTAGCTTGAGAAACACATCACTTATAGTTGAACATAGGTGTATACGATAATAATACATTAATTCTCAGTAATTTGTCATCATCATCATACTCATGTCATTTGCAAACGTCGCTCTCATAACATCCGATCAGTATCACACTTGATCCTTGGTCAACCCCCATCCCCCTCTGCCAATGTAAACCCATGGTCATCTATATTGTCTTCTGTTTATGGTCCCCTCGGTCTGCCTCTGCTTTTTTTTTTTTTGTATGTTCCAAGATCCCCCAGTATCGTTCTTTCTAGTCCAATGTGACGTTTCTTGTTTCCAAAGTATGTTTATTTCCCAGACGTATTGTTGTTTACTAGACCCTTGTTTCTGTATTCAACTCCTGAAGAATGTATGCGTTTTTCATTGTCGCTACCCATAGTAATATGGCCACACTCCTGTGGCAGTTTAGCTGGTAGGATTGAATCTTCTTCTGTAGTGTTTGTGTGTGTGTTGTTGACCATGTCTCGCACCTGCATGTTGTCATGGGGAAGATGTAAATCCTCAGGAAATGTGTTTGTGTTATTTCAGTAGAGTTTTGCCATACGTTTATCATTTTATATAATCTCTGTGCAATGTGCCATTATTTTCCTTATTATTTCAAATCCGATATGTTCTGAACTTTTTGCTCACCTTGGACAACTTACTGTCTTGTTTTCAGCTTGTCAGTGCTCATTGGCTTTGTGTTGCTGGTGTTTTTTTAATGTGTGTGTGTGTGTGTGTATATATATATATATATATATATATATATATATATATATATATATATATATATATATGTATATATATATATATATATATATTTATATATATGTATATATATATATATATATTTACATATATATATATATATATATATATATATATATATATATATATATATATATAAATATGTATATATGTATATATATATAAATGCATATAGACAAACAGACAGATAGACCGACCGATTGGCCGACCAGCGCCCCACCGACAGACAGCCATATATATATATATATATATATATATATATATATATATATATATATATATTTATATATATATATATATATATCGACATACAGACAGACAAACATATATAGAGGGCGCAGGGAAACAGAAGTCCCTTTCAGTCATGACTGACTACAGGATGATGGACCTTGGTGTGGTAACTATTTATTACGTTTATTTGGTTCTCTATCTTCTGGTGAAATTGTTTTTTCACTTCTCCGTGTTGCAAAAGCTTCTTTTCCTGCAGATATATATGGATCTTTAGGGTACATAAGCTCTTAGATTGGTCTGCAACGTCGTCTTCCCAGAATATCAGACTCATGTTCAGTTCTTTCATGTCTCTCTTAAACACATGTGTGAGCCTTAACTGTGGTCGGCCGACTGTTTTTGGTCATCCGGCAATGGCCATAGATGATATATTTGTGTTTATGATCAGCCTCCATGCGATTAACATTACCAGTTTATCAAAGTCTTCTCTAGTTAGAGCCTGTGTACATACATTTCATTTAAAGTCGGTGCGGAGCTATACCGCTACATGTCCCACTCCATTACTCCAAGTAATTGAAAGTATGGATCGTAGGTGCCGAAGAAAGAAAGTGTTAATCGTCATCTCGTATATGCCAACGGTTGCTCAAGTTTTGCTATTGTAATGGAGTTTGCTGCAACACATCCACTGTAAACTATGACCTGGGTTTCCATTGTAAGTTTCTGAACCGACGTTACAAACGAATATCTGTGAAATATAAACAACTCACTTGCTTATAATTGAAAACCGGAATCAAAGAAGGAAACACATGTATGAGGCGCACCATGACCAGATCAACAAGACTAAGCACATTATTATGGCGACCAGTAAGATTGTTTGATGGTAAAAAATGGACACAAATAATGCTCACATTTGTATGTGTAAGGGTTATACGCGAAAAGGGTTGGTTAAGCGAAGTGTCTATAAGCGAGGCGTCGATTAGCGGGTGAAGTTTCTGAAGAAAGGTGAAAGATAATCAGTGAGTGTATTTGAAAAAAATTAAGACCAACAACCATGGTTTTCATTTCCAAGGTGTAGGGAACGATCGGGACAGTTATCTTTGCGTTGTTCGAAGGACGAAACACTAGAAAAGAGAAACTGAAAAGGAACTGGTAATTTAAAAAAAAAAACATTAAAAAAACAAAATGCTATAGGTAAGTATAGCTCAGATGCAACGTCGGATCACAATAGGAAAAGAAACCATCGCAGGAATAAATTCGAAGTTTCTCCAAGACACAATTAAATTTATTACTACGGAGCAAGGTTTGAGGGGACTGGGTATGGGGCAACATATGGGCGGGGAATGGAATGAAGAATGAAAGAGACACTTTAATTGTTAAACTGATGTTCATTCTTTCATACTGTACGTCTGGATTGACGAGTACATCTTCTGAAAGGTTATAGGTAATCATCATTATCATGTAGGATGTCCTTTATAGAACGTCGCTCCCATCACAGTCTGTCAGAAAGAAACTAGTTCCATTGCAAAAACTCCAGCCTCCGCTACAGTCACATCCAGGCATTCCTGGCTATCTTGGTGCCATCGTCTTCTTGGTCTACCCCTTCTACTTTTGCCTGGCACCATATCTTAAATCACTGTTCTCTCGGGACCTTTGTGTCTCTTGATGTGACCAAAGTATTTCCATTGTCTAGTCAAAATGGAATTGATAAACCAGTTATACTCTCTGATCAACTCTTGCCGAATGTCTTTATTTATTTTTTTCTCTGTCCACTGTATTCTGAGGATCTTTCTGTAACATTTTGACTCGAAGGATTCGATTCTTTGTCTGGAAGTTTTGGTAATCGTCCATGATTTGCAGCCATACGCTGCCACAGGAAAAACACAGGCTCTCACGACTTTTACTTGTGTCATTTCGTTGGTGCTCTGCCATAATTTCTTCCGGCTGTTCAGTCTTTGTATTGCCATGTCTAATCTTCTTCTGATTTCTTTAGAGCAGTCGCCATTTTTGTAAATTCTGGAGCCCAGATATTCAAAATGTGTGACCTGATATATTTCCTCACATCCCACTGTAAATGTATGCTGACATTGTGTTTTGTCGGTGGTCATTATCTTTGTTTTATGATCTTTACTATTTCCATTTACCACTGAAATTAGCTATAATGGTATATAAATATATATATATATATATATATATATATATATATATATATATATATATATATATGTACATGTCCAATTCCTCGATGTATGGGAGGGGAGAGTAGGGGTCAATAGTGCCATATGGCGGCAGAGGTATAGAAAGGCAGAGAACAACGTAATGTGGTCGGGAACACAATCTGCATGGACAACTGGAGATCCATTCCCGACAACTTCCGATGCGGAAACGTCACTTGCTGATGATGATAACAATATATAATTGACATAAAAATTACATTAATTTAAATTGCACTGAATTAGTGTGAGAATAACGGGAAGGTAGAAGTTGTAGGTGGCATGGCGTCGCTTATACCTGAAATCGACAAGCTCCAGTCAACCCAGCATTCAAATTGGTACAATGTTTAATGAGGAAGAAATAACAGTGTGCACGACATCTGTCTACTGTATTTACCGAAAAACTTGAGCCTATATTAATGACGATTCTATGACTTCATGTATGTCATCAATGTGTGCTGTTGGCTTATATTGACGTTTATTTTCCTGTGTATTCATTGAGGTTATAATAGCTTTGGTGCAGATTTCCTGTAACGAAAACATCTGTAATTATGAATTCTTGCAACTTCCGGGCAGAGACATGTCTACTATTTGTTGTCAATGCATGTGTCATATGAACAGTTATGGCAATTAATACGGATTCTAATCCACGGGAGCCATTCAGTAAAGCACATTTGTAGTCCTCATACAGATACAATTTAATTAACATATACATGTGTGAGCATTGTATGGGGCAAGTTGGCAATGAGCACTGTGTAAAAACAAGCATCATTGTATAACACAATAACATACATTCGTCTCTGTCTTCATCGTAATCAGATTAGTCAGCCAGAAGACTGATTATGTAACGCCAATGTCCTATATATGTCAATCCGAAGAACGATCATGCCACGTCACTGTCGTATGTAAGTCAGCCCGAAGACAGATCGTGTCACGTCAATGTCCTACATAAGTCAGCCCAAAGACAGATCGTGTCACGTCACTGTCCTTCAAAAGTCAGCCCAAAGACAGATCGTGTCACTTCCCTGTCCTACATAAGTCAGCCCAAAGACAGATCGTGTTACGTCACTGTCCTACATAAGTCAGTCCAAAGACTGATCATGTCATGTGACTGGCCTATATAGGTCATCCTGAAAACAGATCTTGTCACGTCCCCGTCATATATACGTCATCCAGAAGACAGATCCTGTTACATCACTGTCCAATACACGTCAGCAAGAAGACATATCATATCAAACCACTGTCCTCAATTAGTCCACCTGAAGACCGCTCACGCCATATCACTATCTTCGGCTAGTTATTAAGAAGTATGGCGTTGATGTCGTCTGATCATGTCAGGCCACTGTTCTTTATCAGTCGGCCCGAAGAAAGATTATATCACGCCACCGTCCTCTGTTAGTCAGTGCAAAGAATGGTGATGAAGTCATTTAATCACGTTACGGTAATCTCCTCTGTAAGTCAGTGCGAAGAAGTATGTTGAAGTAGTTTGATCATACTTAACTTAAGGTCTTTTTACTGGTTTTACTGGTTTTACTTTTACTGGTTTACTCTATGTCCCTGCCCTCTGTTAGTCATCCCAAAAACGTGTATTTTGCATATTTACTTTGCTTCGGTATTCATTGCACCACTCCAGTAGGTGGGGATTCATTGTCCAGTCATCCTGGCTGTCGTTTCTTTTCCCTCAAGCAGATATTCCATCGTACATGCTTGTTGTAGATTTGAGCATGCTATAAAATGCTCTTGGTCCTAGACATCGCTATGGATCACCAAAGACCAAAGTTTATTCAAGGTTGCTCCAAGTGAAACCTCCTTATGCAGCTTTATCCGCGGAGTATGTTGTATTTTTACTTGATGAAAGAGAGTGTTGCATTCCCATAATTGAAGTAATTGTGTCAGTGTAAGTGTAACAGTGTCAGTGTAAGTGTAACAGTGTCAATGTAATGTATGAAGCGTCGGAAACACGCACAACATATGATATATATAACTTTCAGCTTAACCACTGAAGGCTAACGGAAACATAGAAATGGAAACTAATGTTCGCTTGAAAGCAATCAAGCAGATGGCGGAAGAAATAAGATATTACGTCCAGAGAGTTCATATAGAGATTAGGTAGATTGTATATTTTTTAACAAAGCTACCTGGACCTACGAGCAGCAATTCCATGCTGGTTAAATGGAACTTGGGGATGAGCATGAGAGGCCGAAGAAGACTAAAGCACAAGTTAATCCAGGCACATCAGGCTGGGAGGTCCGACTGTGAATTTCATAGGCGTAGCACTATAATGCATATTGGAAAGGACCGTATGCGGAGCCCTGCAAACGAGATAAATCTTCTTCATTGTTTCTTCGTTTGTCGTCTCAATTTCTACCGGGCTGTAGCCCAGTGTCGTGGTATGTATTTGTCTGTTGCATCTTTCATGGTCATAGTAAAATGTCTTTCCCACTTTACGGAAGGTCTTCTTTATGCTGTCTATCCATCTTTTCCTCGATCTACGTCTCGCCGTTCTTCATTATGCTTCTTGTAGAAGGTTTCGTCAACAATGTGGTATGTGGTCTAGTTGCATTCTTGCAATGGGCCAAATCAAATTATTATCTGTTGTTCGATGTATTGGAGGCAATACACTAATCTAACCTTTTCCCGAATAATCACATTTGTGTACATTTCTTTCCTGGTGTTGTTAGTGACCTTTCGTAGGCACCGCATTTCGCAGGTGGCTAACATCCTTTCATGTTTCTTATCCAATATCACTATCTTGCACTGGTAGCTAGCACTCCGTTGGAATGAAGATACTATTTATCATCTAATTGTTTGCTAGAAAAGAAATAAATTGTGGGGTGTCTTAGTAATGGGGACAGCTGGTAGATGCCAGCGCTTGTCCTCTGCAATCTCGCCTCTATCTCTATGTCGTTCCCCAATACCTACATTATTGTTCCTGTTCTATTTTTGTTTCATTCACATAAATGTCAAGTGTGGTGTGCTTTCTACATACATTCATTTTCTCTGATGTTGATGTGTTGATATTTATATCGTACTTTTGACAGTTTAAGTAGAATGAGTCAATATGACTTTGCATGTTTTTTTCATTGGAGTAGATCAAATATTGATTATCTTCAAAAGGCAATTCGTTGGTAATTTCGTGTTTTGTATTTTTCTCCTGGGTGATTTTATTCGTATAAGGGACAAAGAAAACACAACCTTGTCTGACGCCTGGTGAAATGAGGAGCCACTCGGACATACCTTCTGTTGTTTTTACTGTACTCTGGCTGTCCTGATATAGGGCTTTTGTGTTATAAATAAGAGAACCTTGCAATCCATATTATTCCATAATGTCTAATAATTTACTTCTCTTGAGTCTATCGAACGTCTTTTCTTGATCTATGAATATAAGGCGACATTTTTAAATATTTGGCGGGAAATTGCCTGCGGAATTTATGTAGCTCTCAGCAGTGGACAATGACAGTAAGCTAAACTCCCACGTAGAGACGGATATTTATATAAACAGAGATAGAGAGAGAGAGAGAGAGAGAGATTGATAGATATAATTAGAGAGAGAGTGACAGAGAGAGAGAAAGAGAGAGAGAGATAGATATAGGGGACGTGCATGAACATCAGCTGTGAATTGAATATGTGTGGATCTCGTATACTGAACATGACAGTAAGCTAAACGCTAACTAAGTGAGGGATCGGATAGAAAGTCGACCTGAAAACTTGAGTTTACTTTGAACAAATTAGAGTGTCCAAAGCAGGCGTCGGCTGCCTGAATAATGGTGCATGGAATAATGGAATAGGACCTCTGTTCTATTCTGTGTGTTTTCGGAACTGGAGGTAATGATTAACGGGGACAAACGGGGACATTCGTATTGCGGCGTTAGAGGTGACATTCTTGAATCTCCGCAAGACGAGCTACTGTGAAAGCATTTGTCAAGAATGTTTTCATTAATCAAGAACGAAAGTCAGAGGCGCGATTACGATCAGATACCGTAGTAGTTCTGACCATAAACGATGCCGACTACCGATCCGCAGGAGCTATTTCGATGACTCTGCGGGCAGCTTCCTGGAAACCAAAATGTTTGGGTTCCGGAGGAATTATGGCTGCAAACCTGAAATCTAAATGAAATGACGGAAGGGCACCACCAGGAGTGGAGCCTGCGGCTTATATTGACTATACAAGCCAACACTGAAATGACTGACAAGCGGAGAGAACTTTCGTTGGGTCTAATACGGAACATGTGCTAGAATTAGACCTTCGGAAGACGGGTCAGTTTTACCCTACTAATGACAGGGCGTTGCTACGGAAATCTTACTCAATCCGAAAGGAATCGCAAAGTTTCAGAGCCTTTGTCACTGACTGACTAATAGCTCTCTCTTGATTCGTTGGGTCTAATAGGGAACGGGTGCTGGTATTAGACCCTCGGAAGAAAGGTCAGTTTTACCCTACTAATAACAGGGCGTTGCTACAGTAATCCTTCTCAAGCCGAGAGGAGTCGCAGGTCTCACACACTTGGTCCACGTGCCTGGCTAATAAGCAAATGGTGCGAGGTTACCATCTGAGGGTTTTCGGCCGAACGCCTCTAAGCCGGAATCCCGCCCTAAATCTCAGCACCACTGCGACGGGAGGCAAAGATATGGTGGGACCTGGCGCTCTCGTCTCAGCCTGACCAAATCGAGCCGCAGAAAAAGTTCGCTGCCGTCCAGCCGATCAAAGCGGGCGGAGAGCTGCTCGATATTCACCCCATACGGCGTTGAGGTGTGAAACCACTAGTAAAAGACTTAGTTCTCGGTCGGGGTGTCGTAAGCAGTAGAGCAGTCACCTCACTGCGGACTATTGAGACTCAGCCCTTGATCATGAGATATGTCCGCACACCAGGCGAACAACATCTCCGTGCCATGACCAGGCTTGTCCCCTGGTTAAATGCACTCCTGCCTTGCTCTTTACCTCTGTCTGCTATTAGTCATTCCAATGGAAGCAGAATATATACAGGCAAGCGGACATTGCACCTCTGCCCTATTGTGACAACCTCCAAGTTGGCGGAGAATACTAGGCGTACCATCACTGCAGGGGAACCGAGAAAATAAAGGGAGCAAAGAGATACCCCACTCACATGCATATGCTACGTTTCTGGCAGGACGTGACGATCTTGGGACACAGATACTGGGCTGCCTCTCTTCCGGGATAGTACAAACTAGTACATAGTCCATCATATCATATTATATAATCACCACACCCTATAGACACGAGTGGTGAAGACTCGATAGTCCTGCAATAAAACTTCCCTAAGAGAGACAACTCTGATCTCAAACAACTGCTGCCTTGCAGATAAGCTGGGGACAGCCAAAGGCTAAGGAGGGCATCCCTACAGAAACGCCTGTTGAAATCAGATGCACTGGGCCACAGGCTTAACGAAACAGTGCAACGTATATCGTTGTATGATGACGGTACAACCTAACAGAAGAAAGTGTGGTGCTCATCATGTGGAGTCCCGCCAGGCAGCGAGAGTGCAGGGCCCCACACCTCAAAGGGGCCCACCCAATGCTACTGGTGGTCACCCACCCATGTGCTGTGGAGTCAAGGCACAAGGTGATGGGGCAAAAACTATTGACCAAAAACTCAAAACCCTCAGAATACTACAGTGGATGCGGAGGGAGTCACTAACAAAAAGCTTTCCCTAACACATCACCTGCATGAAGGTAAGATTGACCTGGCATGTATCCAAAAAACGCATCTCAACAACAAACACAAATTCTTAATCAGAGGAATCCAGACCTTCCGTCTTGATAGAGAAGATCACAAATGAGGGGTTCTGATACTGACACGTAACTGCATACTGAGTAGCGCGGTAGCTGTCAATCACACTGGACAAGCAGAAATTGTATTAGTCAACATAATGACACAAGAAATGAAGATCCGCATCTTCAACGTGTATGGCCCACCCAACAAAGACATGTCGCTCTCGAGTATGGAAATCAAGGACTCCAGCTGCCTAGTAGTTGGAGACGGCAACAGCCACTCGGAGAGATGAGGATATTCGGACACAGACAACACAGGGGATGAAGTGGAAGACTGGGAGATAGACACAAATCTCTATATTATCAATAGGCCGGAGGACAGCCCTAGGTTCTATTCTAGAACGTGGCATACCACCTCTACTCCAGTTTGGCTTTTTCCACGGTGGATATTCACCACAAAAAAGACCGCCAGGTGCTCAATCAATTGGCACGTAGCGACTACAGACCAATTAGGCTAGACATTGATATGGAAGTAGGCTCACAGGAAAAAAAAACGCTCCCACGTTGGAATTTTAAACGAGCCGACTGGGACAGATTTGCAACGCTGATAGATGGGCTGTGTGAAACCATCAACACACGGAATAACAATATGAAGCCTATGGTGGAAAGCCTAAGCAAAGCAATAATGCAAGCAGCAACCGAAATAATCCAAAGAGGGGCAAGGAAAAACTACAAGCCATATTGGAATGATGAATTGCAGAAAGCAGAAGACGAAGTCTCAAAGGGAAAGGAACATGGCAGAGAGAGAACAATCTATGGAGGCAAATATCGCCCTCAAGGCCATCAGGGCGAAATACAAATGAACACTAAACCGCATAACAAGAGACAGCTGGAAAAACAAAACAGAAAGCCTAAATTTAGATAATGAAGGGAACAAACTATGGACATTAGTCAGAGCCATGAATGACGAACCACCATTAGATAAACAAATTACCATCAAGCAGGGCGACAACATGCTTACTGGAAAAAAAGCAGCAAATGCGTTTATAGAACTATATGCCAGAGCAAACCACATTAATGTCCTTACAGACAGGCATACAGGCATTAGTGAATAACAAAAGAGCCGCGACAACATCAATTTGGCACCAGAGGAGCACATGATGGCAAAACTAACAATGAATGAATTAGAAGAGGCCATGAGAACTTTAAAGAAAAAGAAATATCCCGGAAAAGATGGGTTAACAAACGAAATGCTGGTGGAGATGGGCCAAACAGCAAAGAGGAAGTTACTATCAGTCCTGAACCAAAGCTGGAAAAGTACAACAGGCATGGAAAGACACTGTACTTTTACCAGTACCATAAAAAGAAAACGATAGAACAGATCAAAATGGATACAGGCCTATCAGTCTACTGAGCTGTGTAGGAAAACTGGTGGAGATAGTGATAAACACCAGACTGATGTGGCATCTGGAAGAAAAACAAATACTAATTCCATAGCAAGAAGGCTTTAGACATCACATATCCACTAAGGACCAGATCACTCTCATAGCCTAGGAAATAGACGATCCTTAACAGGAGAAAAAACAAAAACAGTAGCGGTTTGGGTGGATTTAGCGAAGTCATTTGACAAGGTGTGGAAAGAGCGACTTAAAGTCAAGCTACGAGAAAGTGAAGTTTATGGGAAAATGTACAGATGGATCAGCCACTACCTCGAAAAAGAACAGCCAGAGTTAAAGTACAAGAGCAGATGAGCAAAAAGGTGACACTTGAGCAGGGAGTACATCAAGTGGGAGTACAGTAACCCACACTTTTCCTGGTGTATGTAAACAACATCTCAGATAATATACCAAAAAGAGTCCACAGCTCCATGTTTGCAGACGATCTGACTATGTGGACCTTTGAGAAAAATCTCACCATAGCAAGCAATCGGATGCAGCAGGCCCTAACATCGTTGGAGGAGTGGGTGAACTCATGGCTGGATAAAATAAATGAGGAAAAAACAACATGTACGATATTCTCGAATGAGATCCATATAACGAATGGCAATCATCAGGAAACTTGATGGCACAAGCTGGGGAACAGACGAAAGTATACTAAAGAAACTGTACACTGGAAGAGTGAGACCAGTTCTAGAGTATGGCATTGCGGCGTGGACAACATCAGCAAAGGCGAACTGTGATGAAATTAGCAAACCTCAAAACCAAGCCATGAAGTCAATGCCAATTGTAGAACTTGCAATGATTTCAAATCTGCAATCCAATACCGACAGAAGAGACTACATAGCCCAGCAGCAAGCAGAGAAATTTAGAAGACTGACAGACCATCCAGTGCACCAGAGACTAAATAGATTTGGAAATGGGAAACTAAATGGAGAAACTTTGCAGAAATAGCCAAATCAAAGATGAGCAAAGACCATATGAACACACTAACAACACCAAAGCACATTACTGCTGTTCGAAAACCTACCTGGAAGCAGCATAGCATTCCGGAGCTGGTAGAAAATATACCAGGTATTGGACAAAAGAACAGCCAGACTGAAAAAAGAAAGAAGAGCCATAACCTTGAGGTACATAACGAAAAACTACCAAAGAATGGACTAGACCCATGCATAGTAACAAACACAACACAGAACGGAGGGGCACGGGTATTTCTGAGCCTACCAAATGGTAGAAAAATAACACTGTCAGTGGCAACTGGAAAATACTCAAAGTGGAGGCAGAGGCATTGAGGGCTGCAGTAATAGAAATGCTGACAGGCGAAAGAAATGAATGCCTGGTAGTCCTGTGTACAGATGCCCTGGCCGTAGTCACAGCACTAAAATGCCAGAATTATACTGAACTTAATGATTTAAGAGCAGTACTCTGTCAACTATGCCAGCAGTCTGCACCAAAAAGAGTAGTGGTACAATGGGTTCCATCCCACTGTAACATCCAATGGAACGAGGAGGCAGACAGACGGGCAAAAGAAGGCGCAAGACTACCACAACCAGATTTAGTGTGACCTACGAAGAGTACAAAAGGCTGATTAGAGCCGGATACATGGCCAAATGGGAAACAGAACATACTGGCTACACAAAAGATTATGCCTTTTACCAGTTGAACAGAAGAGAGCAGGTCGTGGTCTTCAGACTCCGCACAAGCCACAACAGACTGAGGTACCACCTATTCAATAAACTGAAGATAGGTGGCACTGACGAATGCACTTGTGGTACCGGGGAAATGACAGCTGAACATCAGCTGCAGAACTGCCCAACATACGAAGACCAGAGAAAGCCCATGTGGCCATCACCAGTGGCAACACTAGACAAGCTCTATGGCAGTGTCGACATCCTCGGAATGATCACTGCTTTTTTCTAAAACATACAGGTCTACGTTTGACAGCGAACGAAGAAGAAGAAGCAGAAGAAGAAGAAGAAGAAGAAGAAGAAGAAGAAGAAGAAGAAGAAGAAGAAGAAGAAGAAGAAGAAGAAGAAGAAGAGGAAGAAGAAGAAGACGAAGAGATACGATATATTACATCTTAAATATTAATGTGTTTTCCGAGCGCTTTAAATATAATTATAGCTGCAATTATGTTCCTAATTAAGACACACTGAATCATGTGAAATTGTACATTAGGTTCAACGTGCAGAATTTATGAGGTAGGCAATATCATCTTAACGGTGGCTAGCATAACGAAAGGCAGAGGGCAGACCTATAAATGTCAACAGGAAAAGACTTGGAGGCTGGGTTCCATACAATTTATTATTATTATTGTTTGCCATACGTTTTATTATGTCTACCTGTGAATTTCAGCTCTCCTTTCAAAGCCAACTGTTGTGGGTAGTTCAACGAGGCTCTCAAATAACTTTGCGCGGAGGTTTGCGTACGTGAACAAGTGCTTAGCTCGTAGTTATACCTAAGTATATGTTAGACATGTTTACTGGTCTCTACTGCCCGCCCCCACACGGCAGATATGACAAATTTTAGTCTGTGCCAGCCGTTATTCAATTTAATATGTCCTGGTCTCATATTTAACATGGTAGGTCGATCAAGATAGGAAACATTATCTCTGGTTTGGTAGACTTGCCTTATGTACTGAAAAATGGTCTTCATTTTCTGAATGATCATTATTTAATATGTGTTCGTTTTGTTCCATCGGTTGCTAACTTGTCGGCTCTCTTGTTCCCTGCTACACCACAATGTATCGGGAACCACTGGGAACTCTTCGATGTGTTTCAAATTGTGCTTACCAACGCCAAGGTTAAGCTCTTAACATTGACCATTCTTGAGGACTTGTAGAACTAACAGTGCAGCTGTATAAGGAAACAACTTGCAGACATTGGTGTGTTGTGTTGTTTATTACTTTTGCTGCAATGCGTCAGATATGTACTTCAACCTGATTATTGAAACATTTCCAATTATCTTAACTGTTCTGGTATTTAGGATAGCAGTGCGTTTTAAAGATGGTGATTTTCATAACGTAATTTTTTAGTATTTTTTCTTATTTCCTTCGCCTGTTATTATTCGATTTGTTGTTTCATATAATTGTCTTATCTAATGTGACGTCTACATGTCCCGGCTCATCTTCTATTCCCGAGGCAGCACAACTCCACGAAGGAGACTCTCCACACACGTTCTACTCCGTCTTCTTCTTTCTTCTTCGCTCGTTCTCCCTCTCCCTCTACCAAGCCCAAAAAGGGCTTTGAAAGTAGAAGAATATTTTCTGGAGAATGTAATGCGCTGTGTCGTAGTTTACAGCTTGAACGCGATTGTTGCATCTTCCGGTTCGACGCATATGCCTTTTCAATGATCACCGCGTTGAGATATAGATGGGTCTTGGCAGTACTGGTTTGGGAACCTTGATGCTAGCAGTCAGCTATGGGTCGTTGACCGCTGTAGCTCATGCACTGCTCATCATACTAATCCCAAACATTTTACTAATGACCAAAGAAAAACCAGGTGCTGCGGCTTCTAATTGCCTACAAAATGGATATGCAGAGCGATTATAGTTCTCACTCTACCTGTTATCAGGTACTAATACTTCTGATTTAATACACGACTCCCAGTGTCCTGAGGATGTGATAGGTCAAGCATTACGCAGAGCAAATACACACTTTTGCAGCCTACCACACTCAGATCACGATGCTGTATCTTTTGCTAAGAAGTGCAATCATTTGAACTGCAATGCTAGCCTTATGCACTTCACACTAAGCCTGGCTGAGCGTGGCTAAATCATTTTCTTAAGCTTCGCTTCATTAATCTCCGGTTTTTCCAATATGCGTTATATTCTATTCATGTTTTCCGTCTGAGGCATGAACGCATTACCAGCAGATGTGTTTAATTGCTCTGCTAATATATCCTCAATAAATGTCTCCCTTTTCTTGCACGATCTGCTCATATTTCATATTATTTACGTTACACTTCATCATCGATCGGTCGTTGCAGATGTTGAGTATCATCGTGGACTATGAGATGTGCTGGGACATAATACCATCTACGTCTCCGCATAATACTGCTGATCAACCCTCAACATACTCGCCTCGAGGCTGTAATGTTTTTTTTTGTTTTTTTTTTGCGTTCACCTTATTTCTTTAATTCCCAAGGTGGTGTTCGTTGCACTGTGGTTTTTATTTTGCGCCTGTCTGCCCAGTCCATCCGACTTTAGCATGCATTTTATGTAAGCGCCTGCTTCCTCCCGCATTTTCTAAGGGTTTGCTTCCCCGTGGTAACGGTCTGTTCTGTGATGGGAATCAGACCCAGCACCTTCTGATTGTGAGTCGTGTCACTTAACCACTAGCACACGCCGTCCCCGCTGTAATGTTTAATAGGTACATTATTTGCTTCATGGCAGATCGTAAGATTCGACCAGATGAGTTTGAAGAAGTAGCTGGCAACCTTAATTAGTAAAACAGGCACTGCAAACATACTGATTTAGTTATCCCAACAAGGTGGTTAGCGTCAACCAAATGCATGTTTGAACCAATATCCCGGTATCTTCATTGACAGGTAACTGATGAATGATGTTCGACGTTTTTGATTGCTAGTGTTGCTAGAAATGTCTCTTGTGCGGCAACTGGACAGAGTATCCACCACTTTATCCCCGATGACAGTGCTTTGTATAGTACTATCTTACCATTTTAGTTTGAACTCAGCAATAGGAAGTAGTGGAGATGGGACAATTAATGCATTTAAGACTAGATTTAGAGCAAGTAAATGTATATGAAACTGGTTGTTTACAGACTCTGCATAGTCTTCTAAGCCAGTATAAAAAATTTAAGTTAAGTTAAGTTATATCACCTACACCGGAATCCAAGCGTAAATGGGGTCAGGTGATCAAGACTCCATCTCAAAACTTCGCTCATGTTCCTAGAAACAGACTATGTCTCAGCAAAATGTCAACGAAGTGGCTATCGATACTAGCATCTCCATTCTGTTTAGCTCTCCGAGGAGCCTTGCATTGCACTACTTCCAGAGGGACCCATGTTCACTTTCTCAAGTATGCCGCAGAATATAAGAAGAACAACTGCAACCATCTATCAAATAAACTTAGTCAATATTTAACTCGACCCAACACAAGTAGATTAGAATAACTTTTTCTTCCGCTTTCGCCCCAAATAGGACATTCTCGCGTTGTGTTGTCGTTTGCAGTGAATCTGCAAGATATGCTTTTTTCTAACCGGTACATCCGATTCAAGCTGTCTTGTTTTGGATACTGGGATTGCCTTCTGTGATCTGTGATCACTGTTATATAAGCCATACTACATAAGTGATGTATATCTGCAGAGCCCTCACTTTAGCACGCGGGGCTCCTGTCAGTGGCCGGTGATTTTAAGATCATATTATTATTATTATTGATATATATATATATTTTTTATTTTCTGCTTGAAAGACTTTATAGACACTTCAGAAACGTAGGTTAATTCTTTAGTTTCGTATTATAAAAAAAAATAGTCAAATAAATAGGTTTTTTGTAGAACCTTTTTTTTCTACCTATTTAATGCATTAAATTATATTATCGATAGGGAATCGGGGGGCACCAATCTACTTTTTTTCTGCACAAAAAGTACTTAGTATTTTTGAAATTTTTTCTTAAAACGAAAAGGTACATTTCATTTAGCTTGTGTGTTGATTTTTCTAATCAATCTGAATTATGCTGGAAGAGAAGTATATTCTTTACAAAATGTGGACGCTGTCGAATCAAATAAATATATATTGTTTTGTGCTCGGAACAATAAACATTCATTTTGTTTCATTTTTCCTCAAAATAGACGTTTCTATGACTCGGAAATGAAAGTAGTTTCATTTGTTTGGCTGTAAATAAACCAAAGAAATCTTAAATTTGTGTAAACTTTTTTTATATTACTCGTTCAAAGTGATTAAGTGGTCATTTCCGAGTCATGTAAAAATAATTCTCAAAATTGTCATGTGCTAGACCAATGTCATGTTATGTTGACGTTAGACAATTTCGTAAATGGATGTAGTTTCGATACAAGTGTGTCCCAAATGACAAAACATGGATATGCAGTGTATATTAGGTAACTCTGACATACTCATTGTTTTTTTTTTCCGCGCTTTTT
This sequence comes from Ariolimax columbianus, assembly GCA_036924085.1. Classification (NCBI taxonomy): domain Eukaryota; kingdom Metazoa; phylum Mollusca; class Gastropoda; order Stylommatophora; family Arionidae; genus Ariolimax; species Ariolimax columbianus. The sequence goes on along the minus strand of JAVGWX010000002.1, from coordinate 151,726,865 downwards.
TGTTGTTGTTGTTGGTTGCATGTCTCTAACGTTTTTTACTATTTTAAAAATGTAACTTTTATGATTAATTTATATCTTCTTATTATTAATTCAATTCCGTTTAATTCCATATATCACAGGACCACATAATATGATATTATAAAACACAGTGGCACTTTAACTGTAAAACTGTATGACAATCATAGACGGATGGAAAATGTGCTGCACAAAACATGGGAATTATACTACGTCCTGAAAGTGATGAGGTGTTTGTCAATTATGGTTGGCCGCCCTGATTCACTCAACCAGCTATAAGTCGCTGGCTGGTCTCAGCTCATTCTCTGTGTTTTATCTTCGTACCCGAACAGCAACATCACTGGTACCATTCTATCCTATATTTTATCTTCGTACCCGAACAGCAACATCACTAGTACCATTCCATCCTAGATCTTATCTTCTTACCCGAACAGAAACATCACTGGTACCATTCCATCCTAGATTTTATTTGGACATTGTATATAGGGTGCCGCCCCCGAAAGGGGCAGCAAAGAATACTAACACTGTAAAATGCCAAGCATCTCGTATCAGGCGACCAAGGAAACTTCGGTGCCGCACTGACTATCTCATTCTGTAGAAACGTGAAGCTACCACAACTTCAGTAGTAGACTTGGTCTGTTTATACATGTCTACCAAAGGGAACATACTTTTTCATTGATTTGATATATAATAGGTCAATGTATCTTGCGTTAGAAACTGCAATCAGTAATGAAATGTTGAAGGCTTCATTGCACTATATATGTGTACGATGTCTTATTCCTTTACATAAACTTATGCCAGTTACTAATTTGCGGCTGAATCGACTGGTTAGTGTCGATTACGTGGATCGAACACACCACCGTTAGAATGAGAACCAATCACTTTGTAATTATGCCACTGAAACGCTCATAAGCTGCTAAATATTCCTATCCGCTTTAAGTAACGTATAGCGCAACCACAACAGGAAACTTGCCTATTGACATGAATGGTTGTTTCAGTACTAATGGTTTTACATGATGACTTTGCTAATAGAACACATAGTTGACAACTTGCACGGCATATTTCAGGTTCAAGTCATACTCATTTCATCTTGGAGATTTATAAAGATGTCACAAGTTCCTTGCAGACTCCAAAATTGAAAACTCGCGACACAAGTCACATGAAATAACATATCAGCTGTAAACAACACATCACCACGTAGCAAGTCCTTTGCAGAACGTCGCCCCTATCAAACCCCGTATGAAAGAAACTGGATCTCCTGCCAAATATTCACCCTGCCCCAGAGTCATGCCCAAGCATTCCTTGACATGCTGGTGCCATCGCCTTCTTGATCTGCCTCTGCCTCTCTTCTCTGGATCAATACCGTTAACGGTTAACGAAATCATCGTCTTGCCTTATTCTGGAACCTAGTAAGGCACATGACCGCAGCTGCAGCCGGTAAATTTCATGATATTATGCCAACACACTATATTTTCGTGGGAAGAGGATCTGGTTTTAGTACCAATTTGTTCTCCAATATGGGATACTAACTAGACCCATGCATACCTTTCCTTGTTCGCATACTTCGACTTGCTAATCTGGACCAATGACCTATTCTCTTTTCCATAGCTAGAAATATATGAACAAAATCTCTGAATAGATCAAATAGTTGAAAATAATATTGTTGATAATTTTGGTAAACGAATATTTCGTAGCACAATGGCCGGATTAATTGCACCTGGTGACCTAAACATAGACAAGCGATAGTATAGTACATAGTACATGCTGCATATACAATACAGTACATATGACAGTGACGAGGTACTAACCAAACACAATATATTTGGCAGGAACAACTTGCTACTAAAACACAATATAGTTGACATGGACAAACTGCTACAAAAACACAGTAAAGTTGACAGGGACAAACTGCTGCCCAAACACAGGACAGTTGACAGGGACAAACTGCTGCCCAAACACAGTACAGTTAATAGGGACTAGACCAAGATTTCCAAGAAAAGAAATATGGACTGTGCCAATCAGAAGTCTGGACGCTGAGGACTTGGAGTTACTGGGTGAAACCATAATACATATCATTGTGTATCGTCTTGATGGTCTGAAGATGATTACAAGCTCCAGGGACACCAACGATCTGGACTTGTAACCATGACCGGCACGATGACATTGAACACTATTTTAGAATGTGCACACCTGGAATGTTAAACAAATTATTTTTAGGACTATTGAATATGGTTGCTTAGTGACACATTTTTAGTGGGTGCGACTTGTCTATTAGTCCCATTTTTCTATTGGTGCTACTTTTACATTGGTGCTACTTTTACATTGCTGCTACTTTTACATTGGTGCTACTTTTACATTGGTGCTACTTGTACATTGGTGCTACTTTTACATTAGTGCTACTTTTACATTGGTGCTACTTTTACATTGGTGCTACATTTGCATTGGTGCAACTCTTACATTGGTGCTACATTCATCTTGGTTCTACTTTTACATTGGTGCTACTTTTCTATTGGTGCTACTGTTATCTTAGTGCTACTTTTACATTAGTGCTAATTTTCTCTTGGTGCAACTTTTACATTGGTGCTACTTTTATCTTGGTGCTACTTTTACATTGGTGCTACTTTTCTATTGGTGCTACTTTTATCTTGGTGCTACTCTTACATTGGTGTTACTTTTATCTTGGTGTCGCTTTTACATTGGTGCTACTTTTCTATTGGTGCTACTTTTATCTTGGTGCTACTTTTACATTGGTGCTACTTTTATCTTGGTGTCGCTTTTACATTGGTGCTACTTTTACATTGGTGCTAATTTTCTCTTTGTGCAACTTTTACATTGGTGCTACTTTTATCTTGGTGCTACTTTTACATTGGTGCTACTTTTCTATTGGTGCTACTGTTATCTTGGTGCTACTTTTACATTAGTGCTAATTTTCTCTTGGTGCAACTTTTACATTGGTGCTACTTTTAACTTGGTGCTACTTTTACATTTGTGCTACTTTTCTATTGGTGCTACTTTTATCTTGGTGCTACTTTTACATTGGTGCTAATTTTATCTTGGTGCTACTTTTACATTTGTGCTACTTTTATCTTGGTGTCGCTTTTACATTGAGGCTACTTTTCTCTTGGTGCTACTTTTACATTGGTGCTACTTTTCTATTGGTGCGAATTTTCTCTTGGTACAACTTTTACATTGGTGCTAATTTTCTCTTGGTGCAACTTTTACATTGGTGCTACTTTTATCTTGTTGCTACTTTTACTTTGGCGCTACGTTTCTCTTGGTGCAACTTTTACATTGGTGCTACCTTTCTCTTGGTGCAACTTTTACATTGGTGCTACTTTTCTATTTTTGCTAATTTTCTCTTGGTGCAACTTTTACATTGGTGCTACTTTTACATTAGTGCTACTTTTACATTGGGGCTAATTCTATATTGGTGCTACATTTACATTGGTGCTACTTTTATCTTGGTGTCGCTTTTACATTGGTGCTACTTTTCTCTTGGTGCTACTTTTACATTGGTCCTACTTTTACATTGGTGCCACTTTTACATTGGTGCTACTTTTATATTGGTGCTACATTTACATTGGTGCTACGTTTGTCTTGGTGTCGCTTTTACATTGGTGAAACCGGTATATTAATGCCACGTTTCTTTTTGTGCTACTTTTACATAGGTGTTACTTTTACATTGGTGCTTCTTTTACATTGTTGCTACTTTTACCTTGGAACTACTTTTACATATGTGTTAATTATCTATTTTTGTCACTTTTTTATAAATGCTACTTTTCTATTGGTGCTACTTTTACACTACAGTAGACGCCTACATACCAGCCATTATAGCCTTCCATGCACCAGACCGTGCAAAAATGAACGTGGCTGTGTTACCTGCCCGCATGTCGTCCACTCCTGCTACACTACCTTTCTCAAGGCAGACTTCTTCATCAAAGACGGATTCACATGTATATCCCATTACCTCATCTATTCTATGATTTTCCGATAGTGTGGTATGACATACATTGGGATGAGTGATATTGAACTGCGTGAGCGTTTCCGACAATACCTCAATGATATCCGTAACCGCATGGGCTCTCCAATTGTCAGTCACTTCAATGGTCCTGAGCACCGGGGTAAGGCTGACGTTAGTGTCCCAGGTCAAATTTCTTGCTTCTCTGACGATCGTCATTGATTCGACTTTGTGAACAGACCTAACTTCAGCATGGGTTTCCTCCAACCATATGACATTAGTAGCTTCGATTCCTTTTCTTAAAATCGCGAATCCGGAGCCCCATCTATTTGATTTCAATGCCACCTTCCCTCCTCGTATATCAGCCCCTCCCCCCCCCCCCTGTACTCCAGCCCCGGCTGCTATCACTTTCTTTTTGTAACACTTGAATCACTATTGTGTTTGTTCCATCTTCTGCCGCCACTGGCTTATCCTGCAGTTCCCGAATCACTTTTTACTTCCTGACCACTTTATCTGATATCTGTCTTAGAGTCAAGCCTTCGACCCGATAGATTGCGATGTAAGACACTATTTCAGATAAGTACCCCATTTTGATTCTTATATGTGGACATCCCCCTTACATGTATTCATACCTTCATCTATGATTTGTTAGTTCATTATTGTTGTAATTTGGTGTCCCTGATGAATGCCTATTAGTCGTAACGTAGGTTATTTTTGTGTTCTCGTCTCGGTGGAGTATCTGACCATACCCATTTTAAAATGTTGATTAAAATCACTTTAACAATTTTTTAAAGTTTTTTTTTGCACTGATACTTTTCTATTGTTGCGTCTTTTCTATTACTGCCTCTTTTATATTGGTGATACTGTTATACTGTTTCCATTTTTATATTGGTATCGCTTTTATATTGGTGATACTTTTATATTGTTTCCACTTTTATATTAGTGCCGCTTTTATATTGTTTCCATTTTTATATTAGTGCCGCTTTTTTTTTAATGATACTTTTTAAAATGTTGTCCACGTTTATGTTAGTGCAGCTTTTATATTGTTTCCACTTTAATATTAGTGCCGCATTGATATTGTTTCCACTTTTATATTAGTGCCGCTTATATATTGTTTCCACATTTATATTGTTGACGCTTTTATATTAAAGCCACTTTTATAGTAATGCCCCTTTTTATATTTTGTCCACGTTAATATTAGTGCTGCTTTTATATTGCTTCCACTGTTATATTAGTGCCGCTTTTAAATTGTTTCCACTTCTCAATTTGTGATGCTTTTACGTTGGTGCCGCTTTCATAATAGTGCCACTTTTATATTGTTTCCACGTTTATATTAGTGTCGCTGTTATATTAGTACTACTTTTATATTAATGCTGCTTTTATATTGAGTCCACTTTTATATTAGTGCTACTTTTATATTAGTGCTACTTTTATATTAGTACTACTTTTATATTAGTGCTACTTTTATATTAGTGCTACTTTTATATTAGTGCTACTGTTATATTAGTACTACTTTTATATTAGTACTACTTTTATATTAGTGCCACTTTTAAATTGAGTCCACTTTTATATTGAGTCCACTTTTATATTAGTGTCACTTTTATATTTGTGCCACTTTTATATTAATGCCGCTTTTATATTAATGCTGCTTTTATATTAATGCTGCTTTTATATTAGTGCCACATTTATATTTTTGCCACTTTTATATTAATGCCACTTTTATATTAGTGCCACTTTAATATTAGTGCCACTTTTATATTAGTGCCACTTTTATATTATTGCCGCTTTTATATTAGTGCCACTTTTATATTATTGCCACTTTTATATTAGTGCCACTTTTATATTAGTGCCACTTTTATATTAATGCTGTTTTATATTAATGCCCCTTTTATATTAGTGCCACTTTTATATTAATGCTGCGTTTATATTAGTGCCACTTTTATATTAGTGCCACTTTTATATTAGTGCCAATTTTATATTAGTGCCACTTTTATATTAATTCTGCTTTTATATTGAGTCCACTTTTATATTAGTGCCACTTTTATATTAGTGCCACTGTTATATTAGTGCCACTTTTATATTAGTGCCACTTTTATAATAGAGCCACTTTTATATTAGTGCCACTTTTATATTAGTGCCACTTTTATATTAGTGCCACTTTTATATTAGTGCTACTTTTATATTGAGTCCACTTTTATATTGAGTTCACTTTTATAGTGAGTCCACTTTTATATTAGTGCCACTTTTATGTTGAGTCCACGTTTATATTAGTGCCACTTTTATATTGTATCGAACTTTTATATTAATGCCACTTGTATATTCCTTTTACTTTTATATTAGTGCCACTTTTATGTTGAGTCCACTTTTATATTAGTGCCACTTTTTATGTTTTATCCACTTTTATATTAATGTCACTTGTATATTGCTTCTACTTTTATATTACTGCCGCTTTTATATTGGTGCCACTTTTATATTGGTGCCACTTTTATATCGGTGCCAATTTCATATTAGTACGATTTTATATTAGATCCACATTTATATTAGCACCACTCTTCTATTGCTGCCAGTTGTACAGTAGTGTCACTCATCTATCGATGCTACATTTGCAGTAGCGGTAATTTTCTATTTTTACCGCTTTTCTGTTATTCGACTTCGTTATTGATGTCATTGTCCTGTTAACTGCACTATTCAATTAATGTCACATTTCAGATTATGCCACCTTGCTACATGTGTTATTAGTATATTGGAGAATATATTATGTTGTTAATGCACGTCGTATGTACCACTCTTTCATTGGTATCACTCTTCAAATTAGTGTCACTATTCCATTGGTATCACTCTTCTATTAGTGCCACTCATATATTGGTGTCACTCGTCCATTATTGTCACTCTTCCATTTGTGCCACTCTTCCATTGGTGTCACTATTCTATTAGCATCACTCTTGCCCTGACATCACTCTTCAATTAGTGTCACTCCCCCCCTGGCATCGCTCTTTCATTAGTGTCACTCTTCCATTGGTGTCACTCTTCGTTTAGTGTCACTCTTCCATCGCATCACTTCTTTTAGTGTGACTTTTCTAATAGTGTCATTCTTCTATTAGTGGCACTCTTCCCATTCGTATCATTCAAATAATAGTGTCACTCTTCTATTGGTGTCACTCTTCTATTAGTGTCACTCTTTTATTGGTGTCACTCTTCTATTGGTGTCACTCTTCTATTAGCGTCACTCTTCTATTGGTGTCACTCTTCTATTAGTGTCACTCTTGTATTAATCTCACTATTATATCGGTGTCACTCTTCTATTAGTGTCACTCTTCTATTAGTGTCACTCTTGTATTAATGTCACTATTCTATCGGTGTCACTCTTCTATTGGTGTCACTCTTCTTTTAGTGTCACTCTTGTATTAATGTCACTATGCTATCGGTGTCACTCTTCTATTGGTGTCACTCTTCTATTAGTGTGACTCTTGTATTAATGTCACTATTTTATCGGTGTCACTCTTCTATTGGTGTCAATCTTCTATTAGTGTCACTCTTTTATCAATGTCACTCTTACGTTAGTGTCACTCCTCTATTAGTGTCATTCTTTCCATTGGAATCACTCATATATTAGTGTCACTCTTCTATTATTTTCACTTATCTGTTAGTGTCATTCGTCCATTGGTGCCACTCTTCTATTGATATCACTCGTCCATTGGTGTCACTCTTCTATTGGTATAAATCTTACATTGGCGTCACTCTTACACTGGTGTCACTCTTTTATAAGTGTCACTCTTCCGTTGCTGGCACTCTTCTATTAGTGTCACTATTCCATTGGTGTCACATTCCCCTTGCACCCCAATACACCATTTTGTAGTCTGTTCAGCGACTTCCATGTTGTGTGTAGTAGATGATGTCCAGGAGCGGGTTCCTCCAGAACGTCCATCTCTGGGGCCTTCATCAATTCGTGCCATCTCTTGATGTGGCGTCTTTCGGGGTTTGTCTGTATGGGCTGGTTGATTTAAAAGGCTGTATTTGGATTTGAGTCTTGGGCTCTGTACCTGATGTCCAAACATTGGGTGCCTTGGGTCGTGCTCTGTACCTGATGTCCAAACAGTGGGTGCCTTGGGTCGTGCTCTGTACCTGATGTCCAAACATTGGGTGCCTTGGGTCGTGCTCTGTACCTGATGTCCAAACATTGGATGCCTTGAGGTCGTGCTCTGTACCTGATGTCCAAACATTGGGTGCCTTGAGTCGTGCTCTGTACCTGATGTCCAAACATTGGGTGCCTTGGTTCGTGCTCTGTACATGATGTCCAAACATTGGGTGCCTTGGGTCGTGCTCTGTACCTGATGTCCAAACATTGGGTGCCTTGGGTCGTGCTCTGTACCTGATGTCCAAACATTGGGTCCCTTGGGTCGTGCTCTGTACCTGATGTCCAAACATTGGGTGCCTTGGGTCGTGCTCTGTACCTGATGTCCAAACATTGGGTGCCTTGGGTCGTGCTCTGTACCTGATGTCCAAACATTGGGTCCCTTGGATCGTGCTCTGTACCTGATGTCCAAACATTGGGTGCCTTGGGTCGTGCTCTGCACCTGATGTCCAAACATTGGGTGCCTTGGGTCGTGCTCTGTACCTGATGTCCAAACATTGGGTGCCTTGGGTCATGCTCTGTACCTGATGTCCAAACATTGGGTGCCTTGGGTCGTGCTCTGTACCTGATGTCCAAACATTAGGTGCCTTGGGTCGTGCTCTGTACCTGATGTCCAAACATTGGGTCCCTTGGATCGTGCTCTGTACCTGATGTCCAAACATTGGGTGCCTTGGGTCGTGCTCCCGTTTTTTTCGTTTGATTTCTGCTGCGACGCTTATTGGAGTCGGGTGGTGCTATACCAATTATGGGATCTATTCTATCAACGGGTGTAGATTTTAGGCAGCCTACTATCCGACTCGCCTCATTTATTGCTGTATCAACTAGTTTTACATGGGCAGAGTTTTTCCAGACAGGTGCAGGGTATTCAGCTACGGAAAAACAAGAGGCAAGTGCAGATGCCAGAAGGACTGATGTTTGTGCCCCAAATGCTGTGCAGGTCAGTTTTCGGATATTATATATTGCGTCTAGCTTATGGTTTGTTTCCCGGCAGTGCGTTATATAGAACAATGTGCTGTCTAACTTCACGCCTAGATATTTGGGAGCCGTGTAATGTTCAAGCTCATGCCCTTGCCACCTAATCTGAAGTTTACTATTTGCCTCGCTGTTTCTTAGGTGGTAGACACATACCTGGGTTTTAATCTAAGTTCGTACTAATGTTACCTAGTATTTAATCCAGCACTTCAAGCATCCACCGCATTTGTTTTATGATATACGAAGTCACAGCTTGTTCATGAGGCTGATAATTAGTTAAATTCCTCAGTGCATTTCATGCCTTTGCAGTAAGCCTCGTTTCGTTTACAGCTGGGTCGACGGGAGTATCTTTGTAATTTGAGATGCACTTATTTTAGTTGTAGCATACATGTGTGGCCTGTCTGAAAAAGACATTCATGTAACTTAGGATACATGTTTTTTTCACTGGACGATACAGTGTTGTTACCTAGTACCTTCTCTTGTATCATGGTGTGTAGAGCTTCCGTTTACACTCTTGTAGCTAATAACTTATACCAAGCCCTAAGCTCACACTCATTAACTCCAGTTTGCATCAAAGCTGGCAATTCCAACTGTTAAATATTATTTTACTTCTCACACGAATCCTCGGGGACGTTTACGTAAACATTATTTTAAATACAATAATATTATCATTTTCATATCTGGTGATATTCCCATGTGCCAGTAACAGGAAGAATTCCCACACACAACAGATGCGTTAAGAAATTACTTGATTCTTTCAATACAAAGATTTGAAACATTCTTGACATTGTGATAGTTGGTCAACGTTAAAATTGTAAGCTTATGAGAGCAAACAGGACATCCATCTTGAATAAAACAGTATAAGAAACTGTAGACATAGAAGAAGCTAGGGCACCCGCAAGCTAGTACAGTACAACCAGCTCGTGAAACTCTCGTTGAAAAAGTAAGCAGAAAATGCTGATACATGAACATGCATACAACCTTGAGAGTAATGGAGACAATATAATATGATTAAAATGAATGTAGCGGATTGATGGGATGGTTTTACATCCTTTCGTCAAAAATACAAGGAAGAAGAAAAAGCATATTTAATTATATTAAAATTTGTGTCCTTAAAAAGTTATAAATATAATAAATGGAAACATGTTTGTTTCACAATATTCGATCCATCGGGAATATTACATGCAGTACTGACTCCTCTACACAGACACATGCAATTAGTTCTGGTATTTAAGAACAACTATTCAATGATTATTTTAATTAATGTCACATACAACATAATTAATTACATGTATTTAATTTGTTCAAATTATCGCCTTCGTCATATTACGATTGCTTAAAAGCTAACAATACAAAGTACTGATTATTGACGTTTACCAAAGTATGTGGTTGCCGTTGAGATTTTTAAGGACTTGGGATAAAAGATCAATCCCCGACAGCTATTGTAAAGTGTGCAGGATATATTTTAATTACTTGTTAAATTGAAAAAAAAAGTACTTCGGTACTTGTGTTCAAGCCCATGTCATTTTAGCTAGAAAATCAGTAACCTAACCTATCATACCCCCTTCCCCGCGCCGTCTTCCCTAGATGATACCATATATCTAGAGGACACATTGGTCGACATATAGCAGACATGACATACTTGCTCAATTATTTCAACCGATTAACTGGCAAGTATGTAATTTTTGTAGTAGGTAAACTCATCCGCGTCTCTTGATATTACCCATCTTCCCTCAATCGATTTATCTCCATATTTATTGGTTCACAGATTAAACAAAAACAGGCTTACTGTTTCATTCCTGGCATATCGTGATTGATAGTAAGCAAGGGGTGTGCATTGAATTGACAATTCATCAAGGAAACGCTTTTGCTTCTGGAAATGGACTGCAAACAAATGGAATCAGAGATCCCTAAAGAACTTCTTACATTACCAAAATACAGCAACAGGTAAATGATGATGGTGTGGTATATATATATATATATATATATATATATATATATATATATATATATATATATATATATATATATATATATATATATATATATATATACATATATATCCATTTTTCAAAAGCACCCATTATTTTCCTCAATGGATGGTCAAGTTGATCTGCTATATCGTAAAGCCGGATGAACTTAATCATTCTCATTTTGTATGTGTGAGTTTAAATGTAAATATGTGACTTCATGTTGGTTGAACACAATTTTGGCCGCCTTTGTTCTCTTGCTGATCCGTTTTCCGTTATTAAAGAACGAAGATAGAGAAGGTACGTGACATGTTCCAGAATGTGGGAGCCAATGTCCTTCTGTAGAATATATACCGTCTACTAATCTTATTAGAATGGTTAACGTTTTCTCGGTGTTAATGTCGAATCCGTTCAATCGTTTTGGCCTTCTGCATCCAAAATAGGAAAATGTAAACTCTGACAACAAAGCTAGGACAGGATGCATTCTGAACACGCAAATTTAACGGGATGCACTATGCCAAGAACACTAGGACAAGGTAAACACTGATTACAAAACTAGGACAAGGTAAACTCTGACAAAGGAAACTAGGACAGGATAAACTCTGAACACAAAACTAGCATACGATACACTCTTATAACAAAACTAGGATACGATTAACTCTTTCAATGAACCTAGGACAAGATAAACGCTAACATCAACACTAGGACAAGGTACACTCTGGTGACAAAATTAGTCCAGTATAAACTCTAACAATGAAACTAGGACAAGGTAAACTCTGACATAAAAACTAGTAGAAGATACTCTAACAATGAAACTAGAACAAGATAATATAACAACAAAACAGATCCACGATAAAACCTTACAGTGAAATTAGGACAATATAAACTATAATATCAAAACTAGGACAACGTACTCTGTAACAATGAAACTAGAACAAGGTAAACTCTAACAATGAATCTAGGACAAGGTAAACTCTAACAATTGAACTAGGACAAGCAAATTCTAACAACAAAACTAGGACAATGTACACTCTGACAACAAAACTTGGACAAACATAATCTGACAACAAAACTAGGACAAGGTCAACTCTGAGAAGAAAACTAGGACAAGGTAAACTCTGTCAACATAACTAAAACATGGTAAACTCTGACAACAAAACTAGGACAGAGTAAACTCTGACAACAAAACTGTATGCTGCCTAGCAATTGTGCATTTGAGCATCACATTAATAAAGATGAAAAGCGTGCACATCTTGGCTGAAGGCAACGGAAAACCACCGCTATACTATTCATTTAAAAAAAAAAAAATTAACACGGAAACAAGAATTACAAAAACTGTCTTATGAGCAGAAGCACTTCATTTGCCACATCATATGAATATTAGAACCATATGCAATTTAAGGACATTGTAGTACGGCCGTTATTGCAAAGTTGGAAGACTAAAGAACACTAAATGCGAAATGAGGATCATGAATGTTAAAATACTGTTTACATAGCAGTGTAGATATATGATCGCCTACGCTAAGTATGCATGATACGAATGAATAAATAAGTGAATGAACATAATCTAGAAAATAACATAGTCTTGTTTTCGTTGTATGGGAGGTACATTGTCATCAATGTAACAGTGGCATGTCAATAAAAGTGTCTAACTCAGTGCATGATAACATTCAATCGTAGTCTCTGTTGCAATGTATTATACATGATAATGTTGATATCTATATGTGTACACACACACACACACACACCTATATATGTATATATATATATATATATATATATATATATATATATATATATGTATATAAATATATATATATATATATATATATATATATATATATATACATATATATATAAATATATATATGCATACACACCCACACATATTTAATGAAAGCACCTCATGGAAATAAACTACAATACGATATGAATTCTTGGAAAGATTAGTGGCGCAAAGAAAACTAATGGACGAAATCAGATTCAGTCAGTTAAGATATTTTCGTCACATAAAACAACACACCTTTCAAAACAAGTGGCCTCTAACAACAACACTCTCAAACGCCAGTTGATCATTGAGCTTCTAGAATTCTCTGAACTAGCCAGACTTACATGGAATGTTTAAGTAGGTTTCAACACTTAATTCTCAATGACAATGTATAATATGGACTATTTCTTGTTTCCGTCATCCTGCATTGACCAAAAAATCAGATTATAAAGAAGAACAGAAGGAAAAAAACGAAGTCAAAGATTTCAAAAGCAAAGAAAGATTTATGTTTCAAAATAAGCGGTTAGGAACAGAGGATTAGTCATCAGAAGATGGATGGATGTACCAAAGAATGCATCACCGGGAAATACATCAAGTCATGTATCACTGCTTCCCAGATCGATATCCAGCATCTAATTTGACAAGTCCACCAATACAATGTGTGTGATTTGTTGTTTCAAGTAGGCTAGACGTTAGATGAATATATAGAAATGAGATGCAGGGAGAGTCAGAGGGTTGCATTCTGATTTCAAGAATAAACGTAGATGCATTTGGCCTTGGAAAAGAATTGGACGAGACAGAAGGGAAAGAAAGAGGGGGGGGGGGGGCGCGTGTAACGCAGAAATAGAACGTTTGAGGCTGATAGAGTGACATATATAAACAGACAATACAATTTTCATTCTAGTCGCTTAATACGATGACTTCAAAAATGTAGTGTAGGTGAATGTATTGTTCAAGGTTACAGCTTTTGGTGGTTGCGATGAAACTGCTATCTCCGTTTTGTTTCCTTTGTCTTGTATACAATTTAGATAGATGTATATATATATAGATAGATAGATAGATAGATAGATAGATAGATAGATAGATAGATAGATAGATAGATTTATAGATAGATAGATAGATAGAAAGATAGATAGATAGATATATAGATATATAGATAGATATATAGATAGATAGATAGATAGATAGATAGATAGATAGATAGATAGATATATAGATATATAGATATATAGATAGATATATATATATATATAGATATATAGATATATAGATATATATATATATATATATATATATATATATATAGAGAGAGAGAGAGAGAGAGAGAGAGAGATGGATTGATAGATAGATAGATAGATAGATAGATAGACAAATACAGATGTATATAACGATGGATATAGATGTAGAGAGCTATATATATATATATATATATATATATATATATATATATATATATATATAGAGAGAGAGAGAGAGAGAGAGAGAGAGAGAAAGAGAGATAGAGAGATAGAGAGGCGAAGAGATCTTTCCGATGAACCCTAAAGACTGCATATCTATTGCTGTACCTAATAGAGATTTCGTTGAGCTATACAACAATATCTCGTTGTACCCTCCCTACACATATGTCCATGAACCCTGCGTCTGATCAGAACTGCGGTTGAGAATCGTTTCTCTAGACACCAGAAAACACTCAATACTAAAACAACGTCTTCAGGCCATCTGTTTCATGATTATATTTTAAGGTTGGTGTACCATAATACATGTTATCATACATTTTTTAAATTCTCAACATTACATTAATGTATCTCTTGTACACATTTTTTTAATGGACTATCAAAAAGGACGACATTGTGTTTTTACATAATAGTAAAAGCTTCAATTCTTATGATAGAAATAAACAAAGAACGATAGACAAAGCGGGCCTTTTCATAGAGCAGGAAAACAAACGTCAAAATAGGGAAAGCGCTAATCGACACAATCAGTACTTTGGCACAGTCTACACAAACTGCTCCAAGATGTTAGAGCCTATATATTTTCCAAAAAGACGTGGATGAAGAGGGATTGAAATCAACATGTATTACATAAAAAAATGTTTTTTTTTTAAATTGGAGGTTGTTGAAAATGGATACATATCCAGGTAAAGATGGTATTCATCTACAATTTATGTTTGAAATTAGAGCCCTTCTAGCAAAACCATTAACTATAGTATGTTCTCAATATCTAGCAAAAGGGATTATTCCAGTAAATTGGAAAGATACAGGAGTAATACCATTTTTAAAAATTGAAAATAAGTAAGATCTATCAAATTATAAACTGATGAGTTCAACGAGCATAGTCTGTAAATTGTTAGAAACAATAATCAAAGAAAACATGGTAATTCTTTTAGACAAGTTTAATCTTATCATAAATAGTTAACATGGATTTATTAAACGGAGATCGTACTTTACAACACTTTTATAATTCGTGGAAGTGAATAACTAAAATGAAAGATAAAAAGGGGGGGGGGGCGGGGCAGTGGATGTTATTTTTTTAGAGTGTGCACAAGTTTTTGATAGAGTACCTCATCAAAGATTATTTAGAAAGTTAAAATCACATGGAATAGGTGGGGAAGTTGACAAATGAACTTAGCACTGGTTAACTGAAAGACGGCAGAGAGTTGTTATAAATAATAAATACTCTGAAGGTGATGTTAAGTTGAAAATGTAGTGCCACAAGGCACCGTATTGGGACCAATTTTGTTCTTCGTATATACATATATCGACTATCGAAATAGTCAAGAAATACTACTAAAGATGCGCCACCGCCATCCGCCCATCACTATCGCGACCGAGAATGGAGTACCTCAAAGAGACCTCATCTTGCCGAATCTATTCTCTGCATGGCTAGAGTCGTCGATGAGGCATTGCAACTGGGGCAACTACCGTAACAAAATCGACGTAAGACGTCTTAAACATCTCAGATTCGCAGAAGATATCGTCCTCATCACAGAGACGCTTCTGGAAGTGACAGAGATGCTGCGGTCACTAGACACTGAATGCAATAAAGCAGGTCTAGCTATAGACCTAAGGAAAACCAGAGCTATGCGCAACTGTTTTGCACAGCCCAACACAATACTCTTTAGTGGAATGCTCATAGAGGACGCTGACACATATGCCTATTTGTGAAGGATCCTCAACATGGAGAACAACATAAAACCTGAGATCGCCAGACGGAAACGGGCGCGCTGGCTAGCATTCAACTCCACCATGACAGCAACAGACGTCACAAAGAACACACCAGACTACGTGCGGACATCTTCGACTCGGTAGTCCTGCCAGCGCTCTGCAATTGTAGCGAAACCTGGTCTCTAACAAAAGCAGTAGAGAACAAACTGAGAACAGCACACGCATCTCTTGAAAGACGGCTCGTGGGTATAAATCTCAGACGACCGCGGGAGAGCGAACTACACAATAGTGACATCCGGAGAATGTCACACATCAAGGATATTTTACAGTAGGTCAACCATTAGAAACACCGCTAGACTGGTCATATATCCAGAAGACAAGATGAAGGATGCAGTACCGTAACCACCATATCATACTAGCGCGACAAAAAGAGATCTCGAGAAAGACCCCAAAGTCGCTGGCGAGATTCACTAAAAAAATACAACATTACGACCCCATAGACATATTACTATCACACTAGACACGCGCCTGCGACAGAAACGACTGGATCCTGAGTTTGGGCCCGCTCAAGGGTGACCACCCCTTGACGAAGAACGGGTCGAGCTAGGAACTAAGAACTACATATGATGTAAAAACACTGAAAACAACATTTAACAGAAAAAAATAACTGACTATAATAAATCATTCTATATGTGTTTAATTATGTAGCTCCTAACACTAATCGTCTCTAACAATTTCAATTCATACACAACATATGAACGTTGTATCATTTTGCAAGAATAGATACGCTGTGATGCTTGTTCCACCGATAATCTTTGCTTCCGATCTTTGAAGCTATTTTTAGTCAAAACATTCAAATATATATATCATCAACATCATCAGTGCCCTAACCGAGAAGGTTGTTTAGACACCGCTATCACAGTTTGTCTAACCCGCCATTCGTCTCATTTTTTAGCCAGGTTATTAGTTTCAGCTATAGATCTTCCCGTCCACTCTTTTATATTGTTCTCCCATCTCTTTTTTTGTTGGTATCCATCTCCCACGCTTTCCAGGCACAGTGCCTTGCAGGATAGTCATGATCAGCCTTACCAATTGTGACCTATGTCCATACGATGCCAATGTTCGTGTTTTTACTACAGTCAATATGTATTTATATTGACCTAACTCCTTCCTAACAGTTTCAAGAACACTCGTTTGTAAAGCGATCCAAATATGAAATGCCTAGCATTCTTTGCAAGCATCTCATTTCCATTGCACACATTTTACGTTTTTGTGCAACTGTCAGTCTAAGTCTCACACGTCTGCACGTTAAGGTATACCAAGTAGACTACTGTATATATTAAAGTCAGCTTCGATCTAACGCTAATGTTCTTGTCTTTCCAGATTATTCCCAGTCTTGTCAAAGCAACCATGGTTATCGCTATTCTTGACTGAATCTCCGCTCTAGACCCTTCAGCATTAATATCTGCTCCCAGATATTTAAACCGCCCAACACATTCCAGAGGTTCACCTTTGACCATAATCGAGTTTAAAATATCCTTTGGAACGTTGACCATGATCTTATTTGTCCTTATATATATATATATATATATATATGAAAAGGAAACTATATGCCATATAGACAAGTTGATTCAAGAGCATGGCATATGTGTATGAGACTGCCACCTTACCATTCACACTGAAATCAATTGAACTCCTTTTGGCAAAGAGTTAAGGCGTAGTGCCACCTACAATCTGGTGAAAATGCGTTTTGTTAGGTAACATTAAATTGTGTTGGGCTGTTGGGAAAGTTTAATTAATCTTCTTTCTAATACAACTTTAATATAATGTCTAGTATCAGTAGTTCTTAAGATATAGACTGTCAAACACAACCCTGGAGTCAGTCCCAACAAATGAAGAAAACAAATTCTAAATGACTATAATATAATATAATGAGTGCTCCCCACTTAACGCATATGGCAGGATATGTTAGTTACAATTTTTACTTTAACAAATTGTAATTTTCGAAGAAAAACAGTTTTGTGAGAATTTTGAGAAATAAAATCATGTCGTAACACAAAAATAAGAAAGAAAGTTGATAGGAAACGTACGTGCTATGCTGATAGGTCCACTAAAAGTAACAGATGTCGAGTGATGTGACAATTTAATTAGTGAACTGTAGGTTAAGCCTGCGATTACGTTCTGTTAAACTTATTAACCACAACTTTGAATCTTTTAAAAGTTCACTGACCACGCCCATTAGGTCAGAAATAAAGAGATATATATCGTATGACCTTGTGAATCAGATTTAATTTTTAAGTACAGATGACAATGCTCATTAAGAGCTGGATGGAAGACAGTAGAATAATTAGCATTTGAATACAACATTTAAAAAAATAAATAGTTATAGAACGTGTTTGTCACTTTTTGTTTTTCCAATATATACAAAGAGAAAAGGTCTAGGAAGGGACTTTGGGTTTTTATTGTAGCAAAAACAATTGTAATATACATACTTTTCTTCATGTTATCAAATATATATGAGAAATGTGTGTGTGCATTCAATAAACGGTCTGTATTAGCATTGAGGTATGTTGGAAAACTGCTTGCAGACCTGCAGATGTCCTGTGGTGTTATGAACGTGTCACTACCTAGTTAGAAAAACAGCACAACAAACTGTATCTATATAAGAAAGCTAAATCAGATGAAACTGTTCATAAAAACACACCGGTAACCTACCTGCTGTTTTTATGGCTAATATAAAACCGGTATTTTAGGACCGCGGCAGGAACGAACTACTAAACAAGTGTTTTAAAGGAACTACAAAACATGTCAATGAATGACTGAACAGTGCTATCTTGAAATTATGTCCCAAGAATAAGAAACATAGTCTAGCTATTGTGAAATATGGTGTTGCTATTGCAGTTTATGTTTATAATGATCGGACATAATCTCTGTTAGTAATGAAGGAAATGAAATCACATACTTGCAGCTATATGATATAGTCCTGTAAACACAAAAACATTTTCTCACAAAAAAGGAACTCACAGAGAATTATTAAGGCATCTTAGGACTATAAGTGGGGACAAAATAGGAAGAGATTTTTACTGGTTGATTGGCAGGAAGTTTCTGAAGTGTTTATATATCAGGTTGTAGGTCATTGAAAACAATCATGTTTTTTAATTAAGTGGTAATAAATAGTGTCCTAAACTGTTCTCCAAAAACGGCAATGTACAGTCGATCTGTACATAACTTCTTTGTTTTGTAAATCAATTGTCCTGCAACTTGGCACATATATTCCAGTAAAGATTTATTATAATTTGGATTATATAATTTTTAACAAATTTTAGTAAATATTTGAATTTTCAAAAAAACACAATCGTAATAAATGTAGATTTCGCTGTAGTCTGAAATAAAGGTATAATCTTGAACAACATTATCAGAAAAAATGAAGTGCGTATGATACAATGACACAAGAGAAATTGCATGCAGAGTTGTACCGCTTTTTCTAATATAAATTGTCAGAATTAAAAAAAAAATAACGTTTTAAATTAACATGTGGAATGCTACATTACAAACAATGATATCATGATGTAAGGTGATCATCTTTATAGCACCTGCCCAATTTTTATATGGAACTATCAATTTTAGTGAAGTTACAACACTTATAAAGAAAATACCCATCACTAGGAAATGCTTCTTAAATGACAAGTACAAGTTGAAAATAAATCTTTCAAACTATGCGATATGAAAGAACTAAAGTATTCCGCCCTCTCAAACTATGCGATATGAAAGAACTAAAGTATGCCGCCCTCTCAAACTATGCGATATGAAAGAACTAAAGTATGCCGCCCTCTCAAACTATGCGATATGAAAGAACTAAAGTATGCCGCCCTCTCAAACTATGCGATATGAAAGAACTAAAGTATGCCGCCCTCTCAAACTATGCGATATGAAAGAACTAAGGTATGCCGCCCTCTCAAACTATGCGATATGAAAGAACTAAAGTATGCCGCCCTCTCAAACTATGCGATATGAAAGAACTAAAGTATGCCGCCCTCTCAAACTATGCGATATGAAAAAACTAAAGTATGCCGCCCTCTCAAACTATGCGATATGAAAGAACTAAAGTATGCCGCCCTCTCAAACTATGCGATATGAAAGAACTAAAGTATGCCGCCCTCTCAAACTATGCGATATGAAAGAACTAAAGTATGCCGCTCTCTCAAAATATGCGATATGAAAGAACTAAAGTATGCCGCCCTTTCAAACTATGCGATATGAAATAACGAAAGTATGCCGCCCTCTCAAACTATGCGATATGAAAGAACTAAAGTATGCCGCCCTCTCAAACTATGCGATATGAAAGAACTAAAGTATGCCGCCCTCTCAAACTATGCGATATGAAAGAACTAAAGTATGCCGCCCTCTCAAACTATGCGATATGAAAGAACTAAAGTATGCCGCCCTTTCAAACTATGCGATATGAAATAACTAAAGTATGCCGCCCTCTCAAACTATGCGATATGAAAGAACTAAAGTATGCCGCCCTCTCAAACTATGCGATAGGAAAGAACTAAAGTATGCCGCCCTCTCAAACTATGCGATATGAAAGAACTAAAGTATGCCGCCTTCTCAAATATAAACAAATAGTATTGTGCTAAATGTGAGGACCGTGTCTTGGAAGAAGAAAACGGCTTTTGAAAAAGGTAGCCTGTCGTTCCTTCTTTCGAGAGCAGTCATCAATGTGTTGGAATCATCCGACTATGATTAAGTGAAAAACTAACCTACACGTTTGCTTTCCGAGAAATATAAGTTCCCATCCTCTTGGCAAAACGGTCCTATTCAGGATCACTTCAATCAGCTAGAAGATGGATCTCAGAACCGAATTATAAACATTTAGTGTTTGCTCCAGCTTATATGTATAAAACTGAACCAATCCATCTGAAGTATATATTTTATATGTTCTATATATCGTGTCCTTTAACATTTTCACACATGTTTCTTCGAAATGCCCAGTTACTTCTTTCAACTGTTTAAACACATGAACCGCATTACAAAAGGGCATCACGTGGAACCTAATATAGAAAATATCATTCAAATTGGAGAGACGCCTTTACCTAAAAAAAAAGTTTACAAAAAATATGTGCAGTAAATTATTTTGTCAAGAAACAAAATAATTCTTTTGCAAACAAATAAGAACAGAACTAACCACTTTAAGAAAATGG
Organism: Ariolimax columbianus; assembly: GCA_036924085.1. Classification (NCBI taxonomy): domain Eukaryota; kingdom Metazoa; phylum Mollusca; class Gastropoda; order Stylommatophora; family Arionidae; genus Ariolimax; species Ariolimax columbianus. The sequence continues at coordinate 151,705,682 of JAVGWX010000002.1, read as the reverse complement.
CACTACCTGATTTAATATAAATTATTATGTCATTGGGACATTGCAAAGATAAGTTCGCGTGCACAAAATCGTGCATGTCTGTGTAAGGGTTATTCAGATAAAGGCGGCAATTGACGGCAACCATTGTGAAACGGATAATAGATGAAACATCAAAATTGCTTCCTTTAGTCGTCCGTATTTAAAGATGTTTTTTTCCAAAGGGCCTATTTAAATTAGGTCATGATACGACCGTCGCAGCTCGAATTTGATCGCCGACCGTCTAACACAAGACAAACGGTTTGATCACTTCGCCACAGAAACCCCCCTCTCGAAATAATAGAGAACAGCAAGTAGATCCGCGTGAACTAATTCAGACATAGTTGACATTTCGGGATTTAACATTATTTCAGCTTCAATTATGCATTGAGCTGGATTGAAATGGAATCTAATAATTTGGGTTTGCATTAGACTGGATTACAAGGGGAATTCAAAAGAGATTTATGTTTCTTTTCAACGAGCTCCACCCATAAAGTACATATTTGCGGAAGTAAACGTCAATTCTTGCACATTGGATCCATCCGATAACAAAACATTGTTTCTTTATCAAACTATCGTTATTGTGTCCATGATATTGAAACCTTTGCCTTGACCATCATTAAACGTCTCTTTCATTACTTTATGTGCATGTAATCAGCGCTTATATTGTTTTCATCTTCTTGTATGTCAACACAAGAGAACATTGTATCACCGTTTTAATATTCTTCTGTCAAATGTCAATATCATATTAATGGATATCTTCTTATCCAAATTCATGATCCTTTTTTGTGGTCTCCTCATTATCTACTTTTTCTCCTTCTTATTATGGTGTCCGTTCTTTGTCATATTACTATTGTGTCTACGTCTTATAAATCATTGTAATTTTCTTCCTGTCTATTGTTTTCATTTCCTTATAATTCATTGCTTATTTATTTTGTCTTATCTGTTTAATGACAATAATTCACTCTCACACCGCTCTCCATATCATGTGCACTTTTTTAGGTCATGCTCTCCGCATTGAAGATGGTCGCATTCCCAAAGACATGCTCCTTGTACAGTTAATGGATGGCAAGATACCAGCCAGCAGACCACTGTTGAGGTTCAACGATGTATGTAAGAACGATATGAAGGCCCTGGGCATTGGTCTCACATTCTGGATAAAACGGGGCTACTATTACTTCAGTCAGCCATGACCGAAAGGGGCAACTATTACTTTAGTCAGCAATGACTGAAAGCGGACACTATTACTTTAGTCAGCCATGACTGAAAGGGGCTACTATTACTTTAGTCAGCAATGACTGAAAGCGGACACTATTACTTTAGTCAGCCATGACTGAAAGGGGCTACTATTACTTTAGTCAGCCATGACTGAAAGTGGCTACGATTACTTTAGTCAGCCATTGCTGAAAGTGACTACTAATACTTTTGTCAGCCATTACAGAAATATGCTACTATTACTTTAGTCAGCCATTACTGAAATGGACTACTATTACTTTAGTCAGCCATAACTGAAAGGGGCTACTATTACTTTAGACAGCCATAACTGTAAGGGGCTACTATTACTTTAGTCAGCCATGACTGAAAGGGGCTACTATTATTATAGTCAGACAAGATGCCATTCGAAGCGATCTTCGAGATAAAATGAGTTAACGAAGGAGATTTGCGACCGGATTGACGTCATGCCATCTTTTGTCTCGGACGAGGAGACAATTGTGATAGGTCAAAGGCAATAATGTCGGTCCAGAAATGCATCCAATTGGCATGCATAAAAGGCCATAGAAAGAGATATACAGAGATACGTATTAGCGCAAGTCAGTTTTTAGTATATAAGAAGTTAGCCGGCATGACACGGAGACGGTCTATCAGATATCCCAGGACCAGGAGCGGTAGAAGAGGCCCAGATTAACAAGACTTTAAATGTATATGTTCTGAGTAAATAAACAGTTTTGAGACGAGAAGTTAGGAGAGCAGACAGTCTCCCGGGACAAGAGCAGAAGCAGATATGCATATTAATCAGAATTAATCAGAATAAACACAAGTAAGCTATGCCGAAGAAAACAGCCTCATGTAAATACTACAAGTTCTTCACTTAGTTCAAAAACGAAACCAGTTACATTTATAATTGTCATCAATTTTTAATAGCGCATGGAGCAGAAGAGAAGAGAAAATCAATCATCTTTGGATGAAATGTCAACCACTATCTTGCCAGAAGAATTAGTCCACAGTTATTTGTAAGCTCAACAAAATTGAGAGAGTACCAATTGTCACCTTTGCCATTCGTAACTCTACATAAATATCGCATGGTCTTGGGAGGTCTACATCTTCTCACTTATTTTTCTTTCGTCAAGTAAAGGAATGGTGTGCTATAACACAGAGTAGTTTGGAATAACCAAATCAAGTTAGAGGCAGCATATACACCTGGATGAAGCGGGATACTGACCAAGAGACATAACTATGAGACAATTAGCGACATCAACATACCTGCTATTGCATCATATGTATCGACCGTTATAGTATGTAGGTGACTTAAAGCCTTTACGACATCATTAGACCTACGTGTCTGTGAATAAGTTATAAAGCGCACGGAGAAGAAGAGTGGGAAGAAAATGAATACAAGTTTGTCTCGCGTTGTTGTTCCCAAATCAACATGCCTTTCAGTTATGTAGAGTTAGTGTAGATGTTCCACGGTTGTGTAGAAGTATAAAGTTTAGGTTTATCCCGCTGAAGTTTCACTATAAATGAAGTTGTTAGAGACTTCAGTATACTATGCCAAAGCTTGTATGAGATAGGGTGATCAGTTCCTTTCTTCGCTGATTGACTTCCCTATTCGTACGTCAGGTTTCCAAATACAGCTGGGTCAAATTGAGCTTAACGGTCGTGCTAGTTGAACACGTTACCGTTGCCATGAAAAGCAAGAACTCAACCACAGCACTAATCAGTCGCTCTGTAAGAGTATGGATAGTGAAGGGTGTTTTAGAACAGCAGGTTCAGAAGTATGGATAGTAAAGGGTGTTTTAGAACAGAAGGTGCAGCAGTATGGATAGTAAAGGGTGTTTTAGAACAGGAGGTGCAGAAGTATGGATAGTAAAGGGTGTTTTAGAACAGCAGGCTCAGAAATATGGATAGGGAAGGGTGTATATAGAACAGCAGGTGCAGAGGTATGGATAGTGGCGAGTGTTTATAGAACAGCAGGTGTAGATGAATGGATAGTGAAATATGGTGTGTATAGAACAACAGGTGCAGAAATATGGATAGTTGATGGTGTTTATATAACAGCGGGTGCAGAAGAATGGGTAGTGAATGCTGTTTATAGAACAGCGGGTGCATAAGAATGGATAGTGAAGGTGGTATTTATAGAACAGCAGACGCAGAAATATGGATAAGGAAGGGTGTATATAGAACATCAGGTGCAGAAGTATAGATAGTGAAGGTGGTATTTATAGAACAGGAGGTGCAGAAGTATAGATAGTGAAGGTATTTATAAAAATACAGGTGCAGAAGTATGGATAGTGAAGGTGTTTATAGAACAGCATGTGTAGAAGTGATGGAGGACTTAACAGAGAGCGTGTAGCTCTAACCCATGTTATATGATTAATAGTGCTAGTGACCAGGATGTTAATAGTGTGATAGAAACAGAGAGGTGGTTCAACTAAGAAGAGAACAGAACAGGACAGTGAGATATATTTATATAAAGGCGTTGTGAGGCTCTGTTACACCAAATAATTAATGGTGTAGTAACGTAGCATGAATCAACAGAAGAACATCAAGTGAGAAGCTCTTTTACCAAACTTTTGTTCTAACTTTTTCAGCAGTTCATGAAGAAACTTGACACCACAAAAAAATGTGTTAGGCGTGGAAGTGAAAGGGAGGTTTTTGATTGATTGTTTTATTGATGTATTGCTTAATTGATTGATTGTGTTCCTAATCCTGAAAAGCGCGTATCATTTTGTTTTTAAATTCTCCGTTATCGTGTCAGCATATCCTTTTCCCCCCAATGTATCATCTGTACCACAGTCTCTGCTATCTCCCCCCTCGCCCGCCCCCTCCCTCCTTGTACTGAAACCATGTTGTGTGTTGTTCTAAACTTGAATAAGGGCTAGCATGTTAGCTATTACCGTAATATTACTCATTATCTTCTGCAGCATAATTACTGTTATTGTCACAACTATTATTATTGAACTTCTCCCTCTTCAACAGTTGGTGATGTGGTTTGCTCAACCCCACTAACCCACGTGTATACGTGTCCCGTTCTTCTCTCTTCTCTATAACTTGTCGGATCTTACAATTCAATCCGTGACTTATCTAATAATCTGTATATTTTAACACACAAAAAACAAGAACGACGGGAGAACATGCATATAAATGGTAACATTGGTCACATTATGTTTGATACATAAACCCGCTCAGTGATATTTGTGATCTGTGTATCCGCTCAAAGATATGTGTAACAGATCGACCTCTTATCTACTTTCATGCTTTCAACGATTACGCTTCTACTTCAAATTTAATTAAAACACTCTAACAATTATTGGAACTACAGCAATAATAAATTAATGCGTTATTTTATGTACATACATCGTATCATTACAATAATATCAGCACGTGAAAACTATAGCTAATGTCATTCGAGAGGTTCGTACAAGTAGCACATGTCTTTCTATTATACTATAAAACCCACCGGTTCTACTCCAGTATTCCTACTACTGTAACACAGTCTTAGCTAACTAAAGTTGACACAAACTAACTTGCTAACTAACTGGTTCTGTCCGCTGCCAATCTTCTAGCCCTCGCTCGTGTGGTGGCCTTCTGTCCTACTCCACTGATCCTGTTGCATCTTGGTCTTCCCATTCGCCAATTTTGTCTTAAGTCAGGAACTCTGTTACAAATACAACGCTGCTGGCACGCTGGAGGTTCTCCAATATAGAATAACACCTTTGATGTCAAGGGTTCTCGTGTCCACGACAGTTGTTCCTTTACTGTGGGTGTCAGGCCAAGAGCAACGCCTTTATTATGACTGGTTGTCGGGACAACAGCTTCGTGGTTAAGGAAAACACGTCTCTTTCTGACGTATGTGCTGTCGATAACCACTACTGGACATTAAAGTCGACGTCACGTGTGACAATTTTTGCAGCGACAATACACCACCATAAAAAACAATCAAATGCTTACAAGTACTGGTTTGTGTCGGCAGTCAATACCACTCAGCCAAGTGCTTGGTCAAGATGCTGCCGTTCAGTGATTAGACTGTTTCTGTGGCGTATATGTTGTCCTAGGGCTATACTATATGTTATAACTACTGACTTTAGCTGATCTCTACTCTAGCTAGTCTAACTACTGACGTTGGATGATTTTCTACCCCTATTCTATCTGTTCTAACTACTGACTTTAGCTGATGTTATATCTCTATTCTATCTACTCTACTATCTGATTGCTACTAATGTGTCCTCGTTTGGTTTCATCTCTTCTATTTTTGTCATGTCTTAGCGCGTAAACTGTGCCACTGAAGAAAGAGTACATCGTCTTTAACGTTCTATATGACCTTAAAAGGTCATATGATTTCACATCATCTACTTGTCCATTTTAGCCAAGGGTTCGGGAGAATTTCAATTTGTCTTGGGACACTCTTAAAACCGTAATTGTCGAATGATCGAAACAATGCCTATTATAATAAGTATAACTCACAGATATGGTTCTAAAATTATATGTGGGCACCTAAAATTATTATTTCAGGGATTCTCTGGTCCTGGCTCTCAGAACCCGTGTAAGTATGTTACATATGTTTCATACATATATCGGCTCGAGGATATCTTTGACACGTGTATCCACTCGAGAATATCTTTGACACGTGTATCCGATCAATGTTATGTGTGACACATGTATACGCTCTATGATATCTTTGATACGTGTATCCGCTCAATTATATGTGTGACACATGTATCCGTTCGATGATATCTTTGACACGTGTATCCGCTCGAGGATATCTTGGAAATATGTATCAGCTCGAGGATATCTTTGACACGTGTATCTGCTCGAGGATATCTTTGACACGTGTATCTGCTCGAGGATATATGTGACACGTGTATCTGCTGGAGGATATCTTTGTCATGTGCATCTGCTCAATGATATATCATTAGCACTACAATGGTTGTCCCAACTGATTCTTGGTTCTTATTCTTCCTTCTTTGTTCGCTCTCAAATAATCGTATGTATTTGTCTCACATACTTAATGGTTTGTGTCATAACTCTCTCTTCATCATACAATCTAACGCCCGCTGTCTTGCTGGTCATCAGCTAACGGCAAATTATTTTAGCGGACACAGCTGCATTCTGTTGTCTCGACCATGTCATGTCACTCTCTCGTCCCCAGGGAGCTGATAATGAAAGGGTAAGGTTGACGTAAAGCTTGTTCACTTAAAATCAAATCAGCCTCAGTCACAATACAAGTATGATCATGTCGTTATCTTCGATTGCGATCGGCAACTATTATTACAGTTTATCCCTTTTTGGTATAGAGATCACCATGTTGTCACTCACCTCCCGCTGTTGAGGGGACACACCTTAATAATATATTATACTCTTTGTCTGTTCTCCACACTTCTCCCCATGCATGTAGAGCTGATTTGTGTTTTATTCTACAAATTATGTCTGTCTGTAGGGACCTATTGGTAGTGTGACTAGTGCTGGATTTTTACTTGTTTCCTTACATAGAGGCAACGACATAGAAACAAATATATATAGAGAGAGAGAGAGAGTCATGGAAATATACAGAGAGACGGATGAACATATACAGTTACAAAGAAAAATACATCAATACAGAAAAAGAGAGAGAGAGAGAGAGAGAAAAGCGCACATTTACAGAGGCACAGACATACATATTTACAGGGACATAGATAAAGCAGAACAGGGACAGAGACATATATATATATATATATATATATATATATATATATATATATATATATACATATATGTTATATATATATATAAATATATGTATGTATATATATATATATATATATATATATATATATATATATAATATGAAATGATAGGCGCATACCTGACTATATATATATATATATATTTATATATATATATATATATATATATATATATATATATATATATATATATATATATATATATATATATACAGAGACAGAGACGAATTCACACGGAGAAAAACAAAACGCCATAGAGATATAGAAACATAGACAGAGACACAGAGGTAGATATAGATGGACAACGACAGACGCATTTACAAGACAAAGAGAAAACAAAACATGAACAGAGACATATACAGGGGCACAAACAGAGGGATAGAGAGAGATATGCAGGAACAGTAACATAGGGACTGAGACAGATGCAGGGCTAGAGACTGATGCAGATATGCAGGGGCAGAGATAGAGAGACATGTCAACAGAGGCAGACGCAGATACATATATATAGACAGAGATACATGGACATATATAGAGATATATGCACATATAAATAGAGATATAGCTACAGAGACATCGAGACGTTAATAGAGACAGTGAGATAAAAACATAGATACAAAGATAGAGGCAGTAACTGGGACAGAGATTGAAATAAATAGATACATAAACATAGACAAAAGGACAACAACAGAGGGAGATCTAGAAAGGTGCTAACATATAGACATAAAGAGGGAGAGAGAAAGAGACATAATGACCGAGACAGAGAAACATGGACACGTACACAGAATTATAGAGAAAGCGAGACCGAGAAACATGAACTGATACACACAGAGAGAGAGAGAGAGAGAGAGACAGAGAGAAAGAAAGAGAGAGATATAGCATAAGAGGCAGATATAAATAGTTAGAGAAACAGGGACATATCCATGGAGACAGAGATACAGAAACATAGACAGCAGGACATAAATTCAGAGACAGAGATAAAGAGATAGAACCAGAGGGAGACAGAAACAGAGACATAGACACATCGACACAGATAAGAGAACGGGACAAAGAGACACGGTAATGTAACTACACCAGCCTCTCAACTATATCAGAATGATTCAACCCATAAAATGAATTCATTGTCTGTTGGACATTAATCATGAAATTATTATCTGGTGGTGATCAATGATGTGTAAACACAAGATCCACGTTGTGATCATCTATTTTAAAAAAACCTACAGGGAAGCGATGGGCATGGCCATCAGTAAACTGGGGAAATAAAGCCGGAATCTACAACGTGCTCAGTAGCTACGTGACGTGTGTTACCAGCATGGAGACACTGGACTGACTTGATAAAGGCAGCTACCACAGACCAATCAAGGCGAAAAGGAACCTGAACACGTCTTCCTAACCGGAGCATCCAGGTGCACACAAGGCTAGATGATGTGAAGCATACAAACCTTATTCAAAACCAGATTACAATGATGAAGATCTCCCACCTGTCTATAAGAGCAATCGTTCTGAATAGCTGTACCATGGCCACCAATATATTTAAACCAGCAGCAGGAAATGACATCAGTGTGGGCATACAGTAACTTCTTGCAACTAAAAACAGCTAAAGATTAAAGTGGGCTAGATAAGATATTCATCTGCGAACTAAGCAAGAAGATCAGACAAAGGCTTATAATATATTATGAGCAGTATAGCTTACACCGTCTGATACCGGCCAGACACTATACCCAAATCAATATCACAAAATGCAGGACGTCACTACAGCTACAAAAACAGAGCTTCATGACAGCGATTAAGAAGGAAGATTGTAAAACATTGACTTACAGAGAGCAAATCGAGGAGGAATGCAGAACGCTCTACACATGTCTCTTTGTATCAAATACAGTAGTGACCAACAAATCACTCAAATACAGTAGTGCCCAACAAGCCACTTAATATATAATCCCGATTCAGCACACTATAAGGGTGGACCAGATGCAACACATGCGTTGTAGAACCACTTCCAATGCGTTCGGCGATAGGTCAGTTTTAGAACATGTTCCGTTATCACTCAATTCAAGATGGGAACTGAAGATGAGCGAGTGCCCGATGCCCAAATATGAAAAGCAGGAGACGAACGAACAACCGAAAACAAATGTAACTGTGTGACAGCTCCATTTCCATGTGGAGCATTCACGTTTAGGGCAGGGATGAGGAGCTGGAAGCTGTGTTCGCTTGGAATCAAATTTGTCTGAGTTAAAAGGGCACAGACCATCTCAAGGTCAATCACCGGTGTCGAAACTAGGACGTCAAGAAAAAGGAGAGGTGAATATTCACGATATAAGGAGAGCATGGCTAGTTTTGGAATGGAGGTCATATTGACTATTCTAGTCATACTTCGTTACTTTAATGTCCGTGTCCAAACACTATGTCACACGGCATCCGTCCAGTATTCAGGAACTTGAACTACCTTGTCGTTCGCCTCTATCATGCCGTTCATGTCACAGATTTCAGGATGGTTCGGGTAGGACATCAGATGATCTTGGTCCTGAACTGCGCCGCATTCACATCTGTTGACATCTGAGTATCCCCATTTCTGCAAGTTCATTCTGCATTTTGACACACCAGTTCAAAGTCTGTTCATTGCCTTCCATACAGCATAGGACAGGTGGTGTTCAGGCGCAGCATCTTCCTTGAGCTCCATCCATTGATCCTGCATTGTTTCGCGCCACATCTCGATGCGTCGACCTTTCGGGCGTGTCTGGGTGGTCTCTGTCAATTTTAAGAAAATGTGTCTTGATTTAGGTCTTGTGGCGTCAAGGGCAAACATCGGGCGTCTGGGGTCGTTTTCCTGTTTTCTTCGTTCGATTTCCGCAGCTATACTCTTCCTATAGCAGGTGTTGCAATGCCAATTAAGGATATGTTTTATTTGTGGGGGTGGGTTTAAGGCACCCCGACACTATCCTGCCTATCTCGTTCACTGTCTTATCAACTTGTTTTGCATGGGCGGAGTTTTTCCAGACTGGGGCTGCATTTTCCGCTGTGGAAAGGCACAAGGCAATCGCTGATGTGCCTAAGCCTAATGTTGCACCCCATGTTGTGCAAGTCAATTTTCGGATAATATTGTTTCTCTTATGTACCTTACGCTTTGTCTCCTGACAGTGTGTCATATATGATAATGTGCGATCCAACCTTACACCCAGTTATTTGGGAGCCGGGCAGTGTTCAAGAGCCTGTTCTTGCCATCTGATCCGCAGTTCTATGTTTACCTTTCTGTTCTTGAGATGATAGGCGCATATCTGACTTTTGCTAGGGTTGGGGTTTAGGTGGTTTTCCCGATAGTACTCTGTCATATAGAATCATTGATAGGCTTTAGATTGACGATAGGAACGCATGCAACATGCTGCCACATTTAAAGTGACAATGGCCTATAGATATTGCAACCAATGGTATTATAGATTGAGTGGTACCAAATTAGAGTGATTGCTAACCAGCCAACTGGGGAAGAACACTAGACAGTCATGTGTATTTCTAAAGCTAAGTAAATAATCTATAACAGACAATGGACATAGCTATTCTAGATTGGAGAGAGAAAGACCGTAAACCGGGTGGTTATCTGGTTATACACCGAGAGCATTGCACTTATGATCATTGGTGCGACTGGTTGACACTCTGTTAAGAATATGAGATAGAGATGTGATTTTATCGAATGATACGATTCCTTTAGGAAAGAATGTTCGTTTACTATTGAAGCTCGGCATAGGGCTAATAGGCTTAGTAGCATTATGCATTCATCTTAGGCGTCTCAGTCTTTGCAGACCATGCGTGTGACACCCTGTGAGTAGCCTATCGGGGTACAAGCGTTGGAGCTGAATATGGAGACCATAGGCTGCCAAAACTGCAGGATCCTCCTCTCGGCCTCGCTGGTGTAATCCGAAGGATTGCAAAGCATGCCAATTTTGCACCAGCTCAGCTGCAAGAGCTTCCGGAATGAGTTCGCAATTTTTAAACTATACGCAGTAGGTGCTACCACTCCGGATATTATGTATGGGTTTACTCCCGTAGCCCTACCCACTCCAGAGGTTTCCACAAGCCTGCAGATGCTAGTTACTCGAGACATCCGATGATACTCTCATCGTTCTAAGGCTAGCCAACACATTGTGGGACTTCTGGTTTTAAAATCAGAGTTCATATTCTCCTCGGCGAACTGCCTGAACAGACTAACGAGCTTCGTCTACCCGGGTTTAGTCAGAGTTTACCTTCTGTTAGATTGGCTGCAAACCACGGATAATTAGTCCAATATGCCCGCCCAGTTATACCAACGGGTACTCGGTTGCGCCCCACAGCAGGCTCTGTAAGAAACAGGGGGCCCATCATGATGGCTCTGCAGGGGACACAATACTGCAGGAGAGACAATTGGGATGGAAACTTCTGAAAGGGAAAGCCGAATTGGGAATCCAGCGGCAATCGCTATATCTGGAAAACAGAGGCTATATCAGACGATTCAATTTCCTTTAACGAGTGATATGTCCAGCCCAGACCTCAGAACCCCTCCAACTTCTTCTTCTTCTTCTTCTGACGCTGTCAGACGTAGACCTTTATTTTTTCGAAAAAAGCAGCGGTCATCCTGAGCCTGTCGAAACTGCCATAGAGCTTGTCTAGTGTTGCCACTGGTGATGGCCACATCTGCTCTCTCTGGTCCTCGTATGTCGGGCAGTTTTGCAGCAAATGCTCAGTGGTCATTTCTCCTGTACCACACGAGCATTCGGCCAGTGCCACATATCTTTAATTTGTTGAATAGGTGGTACATGAGTCTATTGTGGCCAGTGCGAAGTCTCAAGACCACGACCTGCTCTCTCCTGTTCAACTGGTAATAGGCATCGTTTTTTGTGTAGCCAGTATGTTCTGTTTCCCATTTGATCATGTATCTAGCTCTAATAAGCCTTTTTGAATTTTCGTATGTCATACTAGTATCTGGTTGGGGTAGTTTTGCACCTTCTTTTGCCAGTCTGTCTGCCTCCTCGTTGCCTTGGATGTTGCAGTGGGATGGAACCCACTGTACCACTTCTCTTTTAGTTGACAGAGTACTGCTCTTAAATCGTTAGGTTCAGTATTTTTCTGGCTTTTCGGTGCTGTGACTACGGCCAGCGCATCTGTAATCAGGACTATATGGCTTTCATTCCTTTTACCTGTCACCATTTCTTTCACTGCTGCCCTCAGTGCCTCTGCCTCAGCTCTGAAAATGCTTGTGTATTTCCCAGTTGCGAATGACAGTGTTATTTTTCTGCGATTTGGTAGGCTCAGGAATGCCCCTGCCTCTCCGTTCTGTGTTGTGTTTGTTACAGAACCGTCGGTGTGTGCATGGGTCCAGTTCATGATTGGGTAGTTTTTCGTTATGTACCTCAGGGTTGTATCTCTTCTTTCTGTTTCAGTCTGACAGTTTTTGGTTCCAATACCTGGTATATTTTCTACCACCTCTTGAAATATATGCTGCATCCAGGTAGGTTTTCGTACAGTAGGGATGGGCTTTGATTTTGTAAGTGCGTTCATGGGGTCTTTGTGTATCTTTGCTTTGGCTATTTCTGCAAAGTTTGTCCGCTTTAGTTTCCCTTTTCCGAAATTGTTGAGTCTCTGGTGCATTGGATGGTCAGTCAGCCTTCTGAGTTTCTCTTCTTGCTGCTGGGCTCTGCAGTCTCTTATGTCGGTAATGGATTGCAGTTTTGTAATCTTTTCAAATTCTTCAATGGCGTTGACGTCATGCCTCCTGTTATAACTCTCTTGGCTTGGTTTTGAAGTTTGCTAATTTTATCGAAGTTCGCCTTTCCTGCTGTTGTCCTTGCCGCAATGACATACTCGAGAACTGGTCTCACTCTTTCAATGTACAGTTTATGTAGTATCCTTTCGTCTGCTCCCCATCTTGTGCCAGCAAGTTTCCTCATGATTGCCATTCGTTCTCTGGTTCTCATTCGGTTTCTCTCGATCTGACTTTTCCGTGTCATTCGTCGATCAAATGTGACTCCCAGGTAGTTTGGGTTGTCGTTTGGCTGCATGTATTTGCCATTAGGACTTAATTTTGTGTTTTGGGGTTTGTTTGATAGCGAGAATGTTGTACAAGTGGTCTTTCCTCGTTTCTTTTGACCAGCCATAAGTTCGCAACTCTTCCAGCGATGTTAGGGCCTGCTGCAACCAATTACTTGCTTTGGTGAGATTCTTTTCAAAGATCCACATAGCTAGATCGTCTGCAAACATTGAGCTATGGACTCTTCTTGGTATTTTCTCTGTTATGTTATTTATATACACCAATAAGAGTGTGGGTGACATTACTCCCCCTCGGGGTACTCCCTGCTCAAGTGTCACCTTTTTGCTCATCTGCCCTTGTACTTGAACTCTGGCTGTTCTGTTTTCGAGGTAGTGGCTGATCCATTTGTACATTTTCCCACAAACTTCACTTCTTTGTTGCTTGACTTTAAGTCCCTCTTTCCAGACTTTGTGAAATTTAACTGTGTTGTCTAAAGCCTGCTTGCTGTGGAATTGGTATGTGTTTTTCTTTCAGATTCCACATGAGTCTGGCGTTTATCATACGTTCCATCAGTTTGCCTTCACAGATCAGTAGGCTGATAGGCCTGTATCCATTTGGATCTGTTTTTTATCTTTTCCTTTCTTTGGTACTGGTACAAGTACTGCGTCATTCCATGCCTGGGGTACAATACCCCTTTTCCAGCTTTTGTTCATGACTGATAGTAATTTCCTCTTTGCTGTTTGGCCCAGCCCCATCAGCATTTCGTTTGTTATCCCGTCTTTTCCGGGAGATTTCCTTTTCTTTAACGTTCTCATGGCCTCTTCCATTTCATTCATTGTTAGTTTTGCCATCATATGCTCTTCTGGTGCCATATTAATGTTGTCGTGCCCCTTTTGCTCTTCACTAATGTATGTATGCCTATCTGCATGGACATCAATGTGGTTTGCTCTGGCATAATGTTAAACAAAGGCTTTTGCTGCTTTTTTTCCAGTGAGCATGTTGTCGCTCTGCTTGATGGTAATTTGTTTATTTGATGGAGTTTCGTCATTCATGGCTCTGACTAACTTCCATAGTTTGTTCACTTCTTTGTCTAAATTGAGGCTTTCTGTTTTGTTTTTCCAGCTTTCTCTTGTTGTTTGGTTTAGAGTGTATTTGTATTTCGCCGTGGTGGCTTTGAGCGCGATATTTGCCTCCATAGATTTTTCTCTCTCTGCCATGTTCCTAGCATTTGTGACTTCGTCTTCCGCTTTCTGCAATTCATCATTCCAATAGAGCTTATAACTTTTCTTTCCCCTCTTGGGATGGTTTTATTGGCAGCTTGCATTATTGTTTTGCTTAGGCTTTCCACAATGGGCTTCATTTTGTTATTCCGTGTGTTGATGGTTTCACACATCCCATCTGTCAGGCTTGCAAATCTGTCCCAGTCGGATCGTTTGTAATTTCAACGTGGAGCAGTTTTGTTTCATGTGGGCCTACTTCCATATCAACTTCTAGCCCACTTGGCCTGTGGTCGCTACCTGCCAATTGGTTTAGCACCTGGCGGTCTATTTTGTGGTGAATGTCCACCGTGGAAAAGGCCAAGTCTGGAGTAGAGGTGGTATGCCATGTTCTAGAATAGAAGCTAGGGCTATCCTCCAGCCTATTTATTAGATATAGATTTGTGTATCTCCCAATCTTCCACTTCGTCACCTCTGCTGTCTTTGTCCGAGTATCCCCATCTCTGCGAGTGGCTGTTGAAGTCTCCAGCTACTATGCAGTTGGAGTCTTTGACTTCCATACTCGAGAGCGACATGTCTTTGTTTGGTAGTCCGTACAGGTTGAAGATGCGGATCTTCGTCTCGTGTGCCATTTTGTCAACTCCTACACTTCCTGCGTGTCCGATGTGATTGACAGCTACCGCACTACTCGGTATGCAGTTACGATACGTAGCATTCAATTGACATAACGTCGGTTTACGTAGTTTATCTTTACACATGGAGATTTGGTCGTTAGCAGCTAAGAATAAGGAATGATAAAGGTTACATTTCTTTTGAAGTCATTTTCTAAGAGACACACCAGTTACAATGAGCTGTCAATGTGACCAGAAAGAATGAGCCTATACTGAGCGGATCAAAGGAATTTCTCGGATGGCGAAATGGAAGTCGCTCGACCGAAATAAAATACATGTTAAGTTACCTATCACTAATCCCCAACACTCCTAAACACAATAGGGGCTTTCTTTGATGTACGCGCGTCCAACTTTCAGTAACGGAGGAGAATGTGATCACGACGGAATCTTACAGTTGACGGGTCATTGTTTTTGTTGGCAGTTTTAATCAGATTAAGTTAGAATTTAACCACGGTTCAGTACGCTGCAATGGAGGGGGGGGGGGGGGGGGGGCATTGTCAGATAATGACATATATATCGACAAAACCTGACCACTAACGAAATGAAGTGTTGAACTTACAAAATTGATTAACAAAAACATTTTTTTTTTTCAAAACACTTGACATTTAACAAAAATATATGCTTGTCAATATTCCTTGAGGAAGATTAATTCAATAAATGCAATATATTGTCAAGATTATGGGAATGAGCAAGGTTCCTCGGATAAATTAAGAACAGTTTGAATATGTGAATTTAAAAAAATGCTTATTGTGGTATTCCGTGGCGAGCTGATTAAGTCGTGGGCCTCGTGACCAGAAGGTGTGGGTTCGAGGCGAGAGATTGAGGATAAAAAGTAGAGCAGTTAATCCTTACTAAAAATAGCGCTAGAACATAAATTATGCCATCATCATCTACGATGGACGACGACCTTTGCCTTTTCTTGCATATGTTGAACATTCTCAAATAAATGATACAGTTATGCCTTGAGGTTGGGAGATTGTGGGAATGTCATGATGCTCGTTGATCAGAAGTGCTGACTACATCATTTAGGCAATGTGAAAGTGAGAAGATGTCGAGAGAGACACGTGTTAGCTACGTATTTAAGATCAAAACAAGTTCTTCCGTGTCCTAAATGGGGCTTTTTTATAGAAGAGAGGTCTGCCATGATACGTATATAGATGGGAATGCATTTAACATCATTCCAATATTGACACACAACAAGTTGTAATGAGAGGCATGGTATTGATACAGCCGACAATATGGTGGACACCTGGGTACGCATTTAACGTTTAGGGTTCAGTAGACGACAGGAACAGATCATGGCGTTTGAAGAATGTGACAGACCATGAGGTAGAGGTCACGGTAACTAATGGATAAGGGTCAGTCCTTCGGTGGGGGTGGGGGGGGGGGCAGCTGTTTATCGTGTGAGAGGCAGAAGGGAACAAGTAACAGGAAGCACTAATGAAAGCGTGTTTACGTTTTTGTTTTATTTTGTTTTGTTGTATTTTTCTAATGAAACTGGACCAAACTGCAACAAGTGAACATGTGTACGTTGTGCATGATGTCGTCACTTCTGGTGTGAACAGCACACGCCAACCGTCAAGTTTGCAAAATTATATTATATGCTGGCCCGTAGTTTCCTCAGCAGACCGTTGAACAGACAGACAGCTGAACGATGTCGACCAGTTGAGTTATCGCAAAATCCAAGCGGTGTATGGTAACAAAAGTGTGTCGAAGACAACAGTGACAAATTGGACAACAATGTTTAAAGAAGGATGTGCTTTAACGAAAAATCTTCCGAGACCAGTTCAGGCGCACATTATTGCCTTAACTCACGTCCTTCTTTAAACAAGGTTTTCCAGTTCTTTACTGTTGTCTTCGCCTCCGATCATGCGAGTCTTAATAATAGTGTGCATTAGACTTCCAGCGATCATTTAGTGGCCGAGATGGGAAGAGAGCGGTCAGTATCTAAGAACAAAGAAACGCAGAAGAAATACAGATTGAACACACGTAGCAGATTCGAGGTAATACGTGTTTGAGCTGAGAGTGAGAAAGAGCGCGGGCGAGTCTTCCCAGTAAACGACGAAGGAAGAGACATACAGAAATGCACATTTTGCACAAGTTCTTAATAAGAAATTACAAGTTCAGTAGTTACAGACTAGTATTTAGTAATCGCAATAAACATAATTGTTTAGCTCTAATGAATGAAATAAACGTGTGTGAATAATGCAAGTTCTTCATTCAGTGTAATCACGAAACCATAAACAGTGTTAATGGTCAGCTATTTTTATAAGCGCATCATCAATCGGGATAGAAGAGAAATTAATTCATCTGTGATTGAAAGTTCATTGAGTATCCTACCCAGACAAGTAGTCCAAGCTAATATCATTAGCTCAACGAAAAGGATAGCGTGCCATTTGCTGTCATTGACTCTCGTAGCACTAACAAAACACCACATGGTCTTTGAAGACCAGCAACGTGAACCAGAGGATATGTGTGCTGAAACTGAGCATTTTAGGATAGGTAAAATACAGTTGTAAGCGGCATAAGCATCTAGAGGCAGCGAACGAGAGATACAATGTTGGAGCACTTAGTGATACCACCATACGTACCATATGCACCAAGCGTATCGATAGTTTGAGAAGGTAAGGGACATAACGTCTTTAGGACATCATAAGATTTACTTGTGTGTGAATGACTTGCAAAGAGCAAGGATAATGTGAAGAGGAAATTACAAGTTCGGTTCGCATTTTTGTCCTCAAATCAAACTGAATTTCTATTATGAAGTATGCCGTGGTTGTGTAGAAGTACAGATAGGGAAGTATGATAGGTGATACGAAGATAAGAAGGCTAGCCATGTGAGTTGGAAATATGAATACATCTTAAGTGAAGGTTGTGGATTCAGCTCTATTACATATGTATGCAAGAGGTTCGCCTCCCGACCCAACGGGCAAGTCGTCTGAGCTGGTCATAATCCTCCAGGCTAGTGGAAACAACATTTGTTTTTTAACTTCCTTCTCACAAGACTAATTGAAATCTAGCGGAAGTGCACTCAGACAATTTTGATCCAAAACAAAGGTGCCAAGAAATTATGTCAAAATTTCGCTCAATCAACTTGATATCCACTATTGTTAAAATGCTCACGAAAGATTTTACTTGCAGATGAGAAGGTCAACTGGGCGAGAACGAATCACGACACCAGTCAGGCGTAACGTAGGGATATTCAACCAATGACTACCTTCACACAACAACAACAAATAGTTGATTGAGGGAGCGCGCTAAGTCCAAATGCCTCTTTGCATTATTTGTGTGTGTACTACGTAACAGCCTTTGATAGCGTCTAAATAAATGCAGTGGCAAATGCCTTAATAACATTATATATCCACGAAACGTACGAGCAGCTTATATGGAAAATAAACGAGAGCTGCTCATCTGAGATAACTCTTTTCCAAAAGCTACTTTCCATACGCATGCCCCGTGGAGTAAGGCAAGGCGGCGCCTTCTCCTCAAAAATCCTCGGAGTTGCACTTGAAGTAGTTTGTAGGTTCCTAAACTGGCAGGATCGAGGTGTCATCATATATGACGCGATGTTGCAGACGACATTTTGATCATTAGCCACAGCGTTGCAAACACCGAACAAAGCCTAAAGAGGTTGACTGAATCAAGCAAGGGGCCTGAACATTAAATATGCACAGTACTGTATACATTTATTCGATTTATGTCTGAACACTTGACGACTAAGTTGATTAGATTCGTGCCCTAACAAGCAAGAAAACTCAATATCTACTGAACAGTTTCTGCCCTGCTGGAGAACTGCCATTGGAAAAAGGTCCTATCGAAAATGTAAATGTATGTTTACATAGACCAGGCAATCATCAGCATCCAAACAATTGGTAAGGAGATCTCTCGCAAGAGAACTTCAACCGCATTAAACCGATACTATAGAAGATGACGGACGTCAAGGCCATGGCTGACACATCCAACAACTTGGTTATCCAATCAA
This sequence comes from Ariolimax columbianus, assembly GCA_036924085.1. Classification (NCBI taxonomy): domain Eukaryota; kingdom Metazoa; phylum Mollusca; class Gastropoda; order Stylommatophora; family Arionidae; genus Ariolimax; species Ariolimax columbianus. The sequence goes on along the minus strand of JAVGWX010000002.1, from coordinate 151,686,867 downwards.
TAGTAAACGCGCGTGAGGGTTGGAGACACAGCAAAGCTACGTTTTACTGAAAAAGCAATGGATGCGGAGAGTTGTAAATATCTCCATAATAGACCCTATCCGAAATACAGACATTGGCGTGAAAATTAAGTTCCGGAATGTCGTCGATTCTGCGCCAATAAAGAAGTGCAGATAGGCCGGCCATGTGATCTGCATGACTCACGATATGGACAAGGATGATGTCTTTCTAGTGGCCCTGATACTGCAACCGCCAGCGTGACAGCCTGGCAACGAGATGAAGAGATGATCTGTACCAACCGTAAGCATCATTATGGTACTCCTGGATAAAGGACAGCCACAGATCCAAGCTGCTAATAGTTACTTTGCATCATACAAACGTGTCTCGTGTAATAACATGATTCTTTTATTCAAGTATTCATGTATTACTTTATGTAAATATATGTATATATACTATATGAACATAACTTATAGCTAATTATTTGGGCAATGATTGCATTCTGCTTAGACAACGTAATGATCAGGTAGTTGGCGCTTCTGTACTATATCAAATATGTAGCAGATATGTAGCAGATGTATGTATATATATATATATATATATATATATATATATATATATATATATATATATATATATATATATATATATATATATATGTATATATGTAGCAGATGTTTTCGTGCTCGCATTGGCCTGTTCAGCCACATGCGCAACCACACCAAACAGGGAAATCTGTGACAAGGATGATGTCGGCGGTCCTCATCGACAACGATGTACATCTATTATTACTATTACTATATCAAATGCAAAACTACTAAAATTACACAGATGAAAAAGCTTATGCGAATCAAAGCCACAGACAACAGTCAGAGAGTGTTGCGAGACAAACTCCTACAGATTGTGGATTCATTCATATATCCTGGGAGCAATATAGACAACGTCAGATAAAGATGTCAAAATAAGAATACACAAGACGAGTCAAGCTTTCATTGCATTTGTAAACTTATTGAAATCAGAAGAAATTAAATCCATAACAAACATAAACATCTACAAATCCAATGTAAAATGGAAGATATTGTATGGCTCAGAAACATAAAGAACATTAAAAAAAAACCACCATCAAGTTATAGACGTTCATAGATTGGTGCAATCGCTGAATAGAAGTATAGAAATAATATGATAAGATCACTACAATGAAACTTTTTGAATGAACTACCAGACACATAAAAGGGGAGCATGAGATGAAAAGAAAGTACAGGCGTTGGATAAATAAATAAGCCATTTCATCCTATCTCAAAATTGGTCTACATTATGTGATCTCCAAGGCAAGAGAAGTAGCGGCCAAAACATAAACGGAGAAGATCACTCGGCACAAACCTAAACTGGGAAAACGTGGAAGAGCTTAGAACTGGGGGACTTAACGTGCACATGTCGAAGTCATGTGATCCTTTTTGAGAACTGTGACACATACATATATATAAATATAGAATGACATGTGATTTTCTTTCACAGACTAACAGAAAGCTTTGACAGAGTCCAATATAGGCAATTAATTAAACGTCTCAAAGAAACAGATCTTGAATATAAATACATAGTACTGCTCATTAATAGATATTTTTTTAACAAACTGACACAGTAACATCTGGACAGTTATGATCTCCAAGGATAGATGTAAAAAGAGTAGTGGGATAGGGATATTAGAGACCTTGTGTTTTTAATATTTCCACAGAACACATATTCAGTCAAACAGATAGCGGGGATGACAGGACTTGTTATTGGATAAGAGGCAATGAATAATCTTATTGTTGTTGTCTAATGTCCACAATGAGTAAGTTGACCATTTTGTGCGTCCTAAAAATGACGTTCAGTGGCGGATTGTAGTAGCTTTCCTCACATCCCGAAAGTGGACTGCTGCCCTCCAGGCGGTTGAGTTATTCTTGGCTTCATCTGCGTTGCGCTCACTACTACGGGGATCCCATCAATCCACATCTAGTCAGCCAGACTACCTTGAAAAACATCCTGTTTCAAGGGAACGGTACATGGAAGAAAAATTGTAGTCTTGGTTAGTGTATAAACCCTGAAGCGAATTCCTGGTCAGTATTTGGTGCCTGACTGGACAAGCGTCTCAGTTCCCCATGAATAACCTTAGGTATGCGGGCGATACAGTTTTGATGTCAAAACGCGGGGGAAAATTGTAGGAGCGTGTGACAACAATCATACAAAATAAGTGTTTGGATTAGACATCAACATAATGAAAAAAACAGATTATATTGCTTGGGGAAAGTGACAAGAAACTTTGTATGCAGATCCGTACACAGTTTCTACTATATAGTATGTTATAACAGAAGAAGGCATATGTGCAAAAGAAATCATAAAGAGAATATATATATATATATATATATATATATATATATATATAAATAGCCAATATGGTAATCAGCAGCGTACAACACATTCTGACATCTAAACAGATAAATCACAACCTGAACATGAGAATTGTCAGGTGTTATGTATACTCATCACCATTGTCCAGTGCATAAACATGGACGATGGGCAACACGTTGCAAAAGACAGCCATAGTATTCGAAATGTTGCTTCACAGAAGATTAATGCATATTTCTTGGACAGAGTACACGTGTGGAGGTATTGAAGTTATTGAGGGTGAAAAGAGAATTAATAACCAAAATCAAAGTTAGAAAGTAACGTTATTTTGATCATATAAAACACATATCTCCTTATTGAAGACCAAAATAGAGGATAGCGCGGAAGGCAGTCGTTAACGAGGCATACACCATTATAAGAGGGCGTATAATATAGCGAGATGGACTGGAAAGCGCATGTTGATTGCACAAAACGGCAAGCGATAGAGTGCAGTGGAGATCTCTTTCAGCCGACCTACACTGCGGAGATGCCACTTTAACAGAACGGAAGTGTCCTCCGCAGAGAGCTGAACTGTTTTAACTGACATGAGCACTGAGCTACATAGCTGCTCTATCGATATTGCAATTGTGATCGTAGTTCTTCTAACAACAATGCACGTTTTATGTTCTTCTTCTTCTTCTTCGTCTTCTTCTTCTTCTTCTTCTTCTTCGTACGCTGTCAGACGTCAACCTTTTTTTTTTCGAAAAAAAGCAGTGGTCATCCTGAGGCTGTCGACACTGTCAAAGAGATTGTCTAGTGTTTCCACTGGTGATGGTCACATCTGTTTCTCTGATCCTCGTATGTCGGGCAATTTTGCAGCAGATGTTCAGCGGTCATTTTCCCAGTACCGCAGGTGCATTCGTTAGGGCCACCTCTCTTCAATTTATTGAATAAGTGGTACCTCAGTCTATCGTGGCCAGTGCGAAGTCTGAAGACCACGACCTGCTCTCTTCTGTTCAACTGGTAATAGGCATTGTTTTTTGTGTAGCCAGTATGTTCTGTTTTCCATTTGGTCATGTATCTAGCTCTAATAAGCCTTTTTGACTATTCGTAGGTCACACTAGCATCTGGTTGTGGTAGTCTTGCACCTTCTTTTGCCAGTCTGTCTGCCTCCTCGTTGCCCTGGATGTTACAGTGGGATGGAAACCACTGTACCACAACTCTTTTTGTTGCGGACTGCTGGCATCATTAAGTTCAGTATTGTTCTGGCTTTTTAGTGCTGTGACTACGGCCAGGGCATCTGTAAGCAGGACTATATGTCTTTCGTTTCTTTTGTATGTTACCATTTCTTCAACTGCAGCTCTCAGTGCCTCCGCCTCCGCTCTGAATTTGCTTGAGTATTTTACAGTTGATACTGATAGTGTTGTTTTTCTAACAATTTGGTAGGCTCAGGAATACCCCTGCTCCTCCGTTATGTGTTGTGTTTGTTACAGAGCCGTCGGTGTATGCATGGGTCCAGTCCATGCTTGGGTAGTTTTTCGTTATGTACCTCAGGGTTATGTCACATCTTTCTTTTTCAGTTTGCCTGTTCTTGTTTCCAATACCTGGTATATTGTCTACCACCTCTGGAAATATGTGCTGCCTCCAGGTAGGTTTGCGTACAGTAGGGATGGGCTTCGGTGTTGTTAATGCGTTCATAAGGTCTTCGTTTCATCTGTGCTCTGGCTTTTTCTGCAAAGTTTCTCCGCTTTAGTTTCCCATTTCCAAAATTATTTATTCTGTTATGCATTGGATGGTCTGTCAGTGTTATGAGTGTTTCTGCTTGCTTCTGGGCTTTGCAGTCTCTTCTGTCGTTCATGGATTGCAGATTTGTAATCTTTTCCAGTTCTACAATTAGCTTTGACTTCATGCCTCCTGTCTTAACTCTCATGGCTTGGTTTTGGAGTTTGCTAATTTTCTCAAAGTTCGCCTTTGCTGTTGTTGTCTATGCCGCAATGCCATACTCGAGAACCAGTCTCTCTCTTCCAGTGTACAGTTTCTTTAGTACACTTTCATCTGCTCCCCAGCGTGTAGCAGATTTTTTCCTCATGATTGCCATTCTATCTCTGGCTCTCATTTGGTTTCTCTCGATCTCAGTTTTCCATGTCATGCTCCGATCAAATGTGACTCCCAGGTAGTTTGGGTTGTCCTTTGGCCGCAGATATTTGCCGTTATAACTTATGTTGTCGTTTGTTACGCCATCTTTTCCGGGAGATTTCTTTTTCTTTACAGTTCTCTTGGCCTCTTCCATTTCATTCATTGTTAGTTTTGCCATCATGTGCTCCTCTGCTGCCATATTGATGTTGTCGTGCCTCTTTTGTTCTTCATTTATGTCTATCTGCCTATTTGTAGGGACATCAATCTGGTTTGCTCTGGCATAGTGTTCTATAAATGCGTTTGCTGCCTATTTTCCAGTGAGCTTGTTGTCGCCCTGCTTGATGATAATGTTTTTGTTTGATTGGGTCTCGTCATGTATGGCTCTGACAAACTTCCATAATTTGTTCCCTTTTTTGTCTAAATTGAGGCTTTCTGTTTTTGTTTTTCCAGCTTTCTCTTGTTATTTGGTTTAGAGTGTATTTGTATTTCACCGTGGTGGATTTGAGGGCGATATTTGCCTCCATATATTGCTCTCTCTCTGCTATGTTCCTAGCATTTGAGACTTCGTCTTCCGCTTTCTGCAATTCATCATTCCAATAAGGATTTGTAGTTTTTCCTTGCCCTTCTTGGGATGGTTTCAGTGGCTGCTTGCATTATTGCTTTGCGTAGGCTTTCCACCATAGGTTTCATGTTGTTATTTCGTGTGTTGATAGATTCCCACAGCCCATCTGTCAGGATTTCAAATCTGTCCCAGTCGGCTCGTTTATAATTTCAATGTCGGAGCGGTTTTATTTAATGTGGGCCTACTTCCAAATCAACTTCTAGCCTAATTGGCCTGTGGTCGCTACCTACCAATTGGTTTAGCATCTGGTGATCTATTTTGTGGTGAATATCCACCGTGGAAAAACCAAAGTCTGGAGTAGAGGTGGTATGCCATTTTCTAGAATAGAAGCTAGGGCTATCCTCCGGCCTATTGATAACACAGAGATTTGTGTCTATCTCCCAATCTTCCACTTCATCTCCTCTTTTGTCTGTGTCCGAATATCCCCAACTCTCCCAGTGGCTGTTGAATTGTCCAACTACTAGGCAGCTGGAGTCCTTGATCTACATATTCGAGAGCGACAGGTCTTTGTCTGGTGGTCCGTAAAGGTTGAAGATGCGGATCTTTGTTTCTTGGGACATTATGTCGACTCCTACAATTTCTGCTTGTCCAGTGTGATTGACAGCTACCGCGCTACTCGGTATGCAGTTACGTGTCAGTATCAGAACCCCTCCTTTTTGACCTTCCTTATCCAGACGGAAGGTCTGGTGTACTCTGATTGAGAATTTGTGGTTGTTGTTGAGGTGTGTTTGATGGATACATGCCACGTCAATCTTACCTTCATGCAGGTGATGTGTTAGGGAACGCTTTTGTTAATGACTCCCTTGGCATTCCACTGTAGTATTCTGAGGGTCTTGTGTTTTTGGTCAATAGTTTTTGCCCCATCAACTTGTTCATTGACTCCACAGCAAATGGGTTGGTGACCACCAGTAGCATTAGGTGAGCCCCTTCGATGCATGAGGCGCCACATGATGAGCGCCACACTTTTTTCTGATAGGTTGTACCGTCATCATACAGCGATATACGTTGCACTGTTTCGTTAAGCCTGTGGCCCATTGCATCCGATTTCAATAGGTGTTTCTATAGGGATGCCCTACTTAGCCTTTGGCTGTCCTCAGCCTATCTGCAAGGCAGCAGTTGTTTTTGGTCAGAGTTGTCTCTCTTAGGGAATTTGTTTTGCAGGACTATCGAGCCGTCCCCACTCGTGTCTATAGGGTGTAGGAATGATATGATATGCTGAACTATGTACTAATTTATACTATCCCGGAAGAGATGCAGTCCAATGTGTCTGTGTTCCAGGATCGTCACGTCCTACCAGAAACGTACCATATGCATGTGAGTGGGGTATCTCTTTGCTCCCTTTAATTTCTCGGCAGTGATGGCACGCCTAGCACTTCCCGCAACCTGGGCGGTTATCACAATAGAGCAAAGGTGCAATGTCCGCTGGCCTGCATCTTTTCTGCGTCAATTGGGATGACTGATATCAGAGGTAAAGAGCGCTGCAGGAATGCATTTAACCAATGGAAAAGCCTGGCCATGGCACGGAGATGTTGTTCGCATGGTGTGAGGAGATATCTCATGATCAAGGGTTGAGTCTCAACAGTTCGCAGTGAGGTGGCTGCTCTACTGCTTACGACACCCCGACCGAGAACTAAGTCTTCTACTAGTTGTTTCAAACCACATCGCCTTATGGGGTGAATATCGGGCAGCTTCCCGCCCGCTTTGATTAGCGGACGGCATATACCTCTTTCTGCAGCTCGATCGGGTCGAGCTGAGACGCGAGCCTCAGGTCCCAACCATGTCGTAGCCTCCCATCGCAGTGGTGCTGATATTTTGGGCGGGATTACAGTTTAGAGGCGTTTGGCCGTAATTCCTCAGATGGTAGAATCACACCATTGGCTTATCAGCGAAGCACGTGAACCAAGTGTCAACGACTAGCGATTCATCTTGAATTGAACAGGATTACCGTAGCAACGCCCTGTCATTAGTAGAGTAAATCAGACATGTCTTCCGAGGGTCTAATACCAGCACCCGTTCATTATTAGACCCAAAGAATCAATAGAGGGTTTTTAGTCAGTCAATGACCAAGTGTCTGAAACTTGCGATTCCTCTAGGGTTAAGCAGGATTACCGTAGCAACTCTCTTTCATTAAGAGGGTAGAACTGACCTGTCTTCCGTGGGTCTAATTCCAGCACACGTTCCTTATTAGACCAAACGATAATGCTCTCAGTCTTTCAGTAATTTTACAGTGTTGGTGTGTTGATTCAAATTAAGCCGCAGAATCCACTCCTGGTGGTGCCCGTCCGTCAATTCCTTTATCGAACACTGGATGCGAGACAATCGAGCCACCGAGAGACTAGCCCCAGATTTTAGAGGGTCTAATTCCAGCACACATTGCCTATTAGACCTAACGAAAGTGCTCTCGGCCTGTCAATCATTTCAGTGTTGGCTCAAATTAAGTCGCAGGCTCCACTCCTGGTGGTGCTCTTCAGTTAATTCCGTTAAGTTCCAACTTTGCAACCATACTTCCCCCGGAAACAAAAAGACTTTAGTTTCCCGGAAGCTGTCATCAAAGCAACTCTTGCGAATCGCTAGTCGGCATCGTTTATGGTCAGACCTACGACGGTATCAGATCGTTTTCGCGACGGTGACTTTCGTTTTTGAATAATGAAAACATTCTTGACAAATGCTTTCGAAGTAGCTCGTCTTGCGGCGATCCAAGAATTTCACATGTAACGCCGCAAAACGAATGCCCCATTTTGTCCCTGTTAATCATTACCTCCAGTTCCGAAAACCAACAAAATAGAACCGAAGTCCTATTCCATTATTCCATGCACCATTATTCAGGCAGCTGAGACCTGCTTTGAACACTCTAATTTTTTCAAAGTAAACGCACCGGCCACCCGGGACGCTTAGCGAAGAGCGCCCGCGGGAGAGAGTCGGCAGACGGTAGGGCAGGGTTAATGGGCAGTGAACCGGCGCGAGCCGGACCTCCCGCTTGCTCCTGAAATCCAACAACGAGCTTTTTAACTGCAACAACTTTAATATACGCTATTGGTGCTGGAATTACCGCGGCTGCTGATAAGAGACTTGCCCTCCAATAGATCCTCGTTAAATAGTTTAAAGTGTACTCATTCCAAATACGGAGCCTCGAAAGAGTCCCGTAGTGTTATTGTTCGTCACTATCTCCCCGTGCCGGGAGTGGGTAAGTTGCGCGCCTGCTGCCTTCCTTGGATGTGGTAGCCGTTTCTAGTGCTCCCTATCCGGAATCGAACCCAGATTCCCCGTTACTTGTTACAAACATGGTACGCATGTCACGTATCATCGACAATTGATAGAGCAGACATTTGAAAGATGCGTCGCCGGCCCATGAGGCCATGCGATCAGCACAAAGTTATCCAGAGTCACCAGTGAAGACGCCGAAACCCACGAGGGGAAACGACGATTGGTTTTGAACTAATAAAAGTGCTCTTTCCCCGAGGGTCGGAGCTTAGTAAGCATGTATTAGCTCTAGAATTGCCACAGTTATCCAAGTAGGATCGTGTAATCTAAGGAACCTCGACTGATTAAATGAGCCACTTGCGGTTTCACCGTGAGACAGTGTGAACTTAGACATGAATGGCTTAATCTTTGAGACAAGCATATGACTACTGGCAGGATCAACCAGATATCTGTCGGAGACGGACGAACCACACACACCGGTCGGCGAAGGATGGATGTGCTATTCAATTAGATTATCTCATAAAAGCTTATTAAGATCCTTCGCAAAACAATATGGACCCTATATATATGTCACTTTGAACCGCATAGAGATATTTAGCAGAACCCAACATAGATCTCACACATAACAATATACATATCTCCCGCCGAAATCCACACATATCGCACACTGTTCCCTGTAGTCGGATCATTATACCTATCTGGCTTTTTTTCTGAGAGTGTGTTCTATTCATTCTCGCTTTCTCTTCCAAATATCTTATGCGCTATGTATTGTTACCATATTATTTAGAACAATTTATGTTTGCCATTACCTCTGGCAGCTTGTTAAAGAAAGTCTGCTTTCTGGATATGATACTCTTTGTCACATGCTATATCTCGAAGCCACACATCAGCGTCGACTTTACATTAGTGTTAAACAGTCAATTCGTTTTCTACATGGAGAAAGTCGACGAGTTACATATTTGACAAAGAGTTGAAAACAAATCTGACCTTTTTAATCCTGACACGAAAAGCATGGTTTGCTCATTCGTCTTCAGCAAAAGTTCAAAGAAAGTTCAAACTATGCACGTTTTCAATTATCTATCCCATACCCATTACTCGTATGGCCTATCTTTGGTTATTATTTATTTTCATTTCCATTGTTATTTTTCGCACTAATCTATAAACTCTACTGCTTCAAATGTTAGTATGTCTCTCTATCCATGTCCTTCGCTTACTTGAGAGCAAACGTGCACCTGCTGGAACGTCTCTTATCAAGTCTCCATTGTATTTCTGTTTGAGCTCTGCTTTTTTACCACATCACCCAGTTAATGACCATGAAACAGACTGTTGGATATAATTTGAACAACCCAGTGTGAACTGTTCAATATTTGTAAAAAAATATGACTGTTCTTCTTCTTCTTCTTCTTCTTCTTCGTACGCAGTCAGACAGTAACCATTATTTTTTCGAAAAAAGCGGCGGTCATCCTGAGGCTCTCGCCACTGCCATAGAGCTTGTCTTGCAGTTCCACTGGTAATGGCCACATCTGCTCTCTCTGATCCTCGTATGTCGGGCAGTTCGCCAGCAGATGTTCAGCGGTCATTTTACCAGTCCCGCACGGGCATTCGTCGGTACACCCTATCTTCAATTTGTTGAATAGGTGGTACCTCAGTCTGTTGTGGATATGACTGTTCGATCCATACTATCATTTGCCTTTTTGTAATTGATAAAGTTCTTATATATAAAAGATGTGTTCTGCTCCGTTTATTGTTGTTTGATCATTCCGAACGTCACTATTTGATATTTGCTAGATCGTCATGGATGGAATCCTTCCCGGCCTTTATTCGTTGTTTTACATAAGTATTATCCTAGCCAGAATATGTCCATCCACTGCCGGAATTCCTATTCCTCTCCAGTTACTGTATGAAGTCAGATTTAATTTTTTATTTGTAATTTGATTAAAACTCCCTCTTTCCATCTGTACTCCTTTTCCATTTCTCCTTGAAGACAGGTGCAGTATCTCTGAGATGATTTACACCCATGATTTCATAGCAAGGTATGGGAGGGGGAGGGGGAGGGGGGGGGGGGGGTTAGATTTGGGCTTCCATCTGGTATTCTAACTTGTCCATTTGTCTAACGTTTGAATGATTTAATGATTGTTATTATTTGTTTGTGGATTTCAAAGAACGTTCAGCGGTTCCTTTGCTCATTCTATATCCGTCTGTGAAATGGCTGGTTTCCCGTTTAATGAATCATTAAAATATAACACTCGTCTGTCTTGCTCGTTTTTATTCACTGCACATGTTCTGTCTTTGTTTGTTTTTTCTATTGTGTTCTGGCCAAGTTTTTCTCTTTGACATGATTCTAGGCATATTACATAACGTCTTTAGGTCACAGTATCTTTCCACCATTTCAGCCATTTCAACTATTTTATGTACGTGTTTTTATTTATCCTGCTTGTCACTCTTCTTCTCGTTCTTGTTTAGCTCAAAATATAATGTACGCCGTCTTGCCGATTCTTGGTGTCCAGTGATAGTTCTCTTTCTATTATCGGGTTACATGTGCTTTATGTGAACGGTATACTGCTGTTTTCTCTCTCATTCTGAAAGACATTCCTTTTTAAACGAATTCAGATTTGTTTCCTCGAGCTCTGCTAGTTGTTGTCTGTGGGTTCATCAGTCAGATTTCCAATGATTTCAAATTTCTTCTTTGATTTGGTTTTAATTTAGCTACCTTATCTCTATTGGTTTACGTTTTCGAGTTGCACATCGGTTGGACAACTATTCGCTATACACAAGACTTCGGAAGATGTAATCCCGCTAAATCTTCGACAATAAACAGTATACTATCAGTTATGATATTGAATCATTTCTATAGCAGGTGTATACATTGTAATATTTCTTATTTAAAGAAGGCTGGGAACGTCATTAGTGGATACCAGGCACAGATGCATCAAACTTTAACATTCTGTTGTGGATATATTGTCATAGTTATGATCACGTATTTGCCAATGACACACCTGACACTGATCCATTGTTTTAACTTATCAGGTGGTTTGCTTCGATCTCTGATTTCAGATTTACAAACGTCGCATTCGCCGCCTATTAGTGTGATGGCTCGTTGGTAGTCTGTCACTCTATCATCAGTGGGCATCATTTACCCCAACCTCCCGCTTGATTATCGCCTCTGCTGTGGCTACCTGTCTCTGACTGTGTCATTCACGATATAATTCTCTTGATTCTTGTTATCTTTACGGGTATGCTGTTATTTTACAACCAGTGCCGCCAGCCTGCCGTTAAAAACATAAATGCTTTGGTTGGTGCCAATTTATATATGCATGTCACAGACATAACTCCCAGCATGCACCGTATCTTCACAATCGGGTATGTCTTAATTAATGAAAAACCAATCACAGGACATTTCTAATATGTGGTTACACTGACCTTCATTTGTTTGTCATTTTAGACTAGACGCTTTTCTCCTTTCTGTATTTGTTCGTCTACATAATCTTCTAATTCATAATTTTTAATGGCTCATCCAATTGCCATATATATGACATAATTTTTGTGAGTGCTCACGAGTTTTCTTTTCGCTATGGAAATATTCATTGAGCATGCAAATGTCATGTGACAGCCCTGCCTAGAATAAATATTTTTTATATCCATCGTAAATCCTCTATGCAAAGCTATTCAAAATTATGCGATAACTGTACGTTTGCAGACTTGCTCTGGGGTCAAATTTTTTGAGAAGCGATCTTAGATTGTGAACACTTCATTGATGTCTTCAATAAAATATAGCAATTAATATTTACATATATATATATATATATATATATATATATATATATATATATATATTATATATACTGTGATCGTGTGTGTGAGGTGGTGTGTGTATAATAAATTATGTCCAACACATATTAGTAATATTTGATGTCTATTATTTGCCCATCGCAATCGATTATGGCCACATCAACATACGGTTTTTGTCTTGATGATGCAACTTGCGCTGTATTTGAAATATAGTGAGGAAGACACTGCGTTTGTCATTAAGTTCATTTTCTTGTCCCGAACTACCTTAAACCAGTGGCAAGACATTAAACAAGACGATTGGAGGACACTCAGGATGTAGACACTCTGGTCCAACCTCCTGTGAGACCAAGGGTCACTTTAGAACTATTCGGTAATCAATCTTTTCTGTTCATCGTTTTAATATGCGAGTCCCTGACCTCTCAACCATAGCGGACACATAAAACTCTGCAGATTCTTTAGACAACCAGTTTCCCATTCCAGCCGTGTAGTGTCGTCCCAAAGCGACCAGCACACGATTGGGATGTTCATGCCCCCACGAAGTAATCCCCGAGAAGTCAGGCTGGCGCTGAAGATGACTGGGTTGATGGATCTGGGGTTGACCTTGGCCAGCTCTTTTCTGATAAGAGGGCCAGTACTGGAAGATGGTTTCACTAGCTACGCCCGGCTGCATACCACTCCATCTGCGTCCGTCCCTTGGTGTTTACTTGGACATTCGTTGCCCATCGAGATGTGTGTAAGTGAGGATGCTGGATGATATTCATAGATTAATATTTGATGCATGTCGTTAACATAGCCATAATAACATATTTTGTTTTCGTCGACACGGGATTAGTATATCATTTGGCAGCAATATTTGGGTCATTTCTCCTCGTCGCATTATTGACTTCTTCTTTATTTTTGTCGACGCTGTTAACTCTAAGTTAATCATATCTTATTCGCTCATAGAAATGACGTCTTTCTCAGACTTCTCTGGTCTACAAACATCTGATTCTAAAACAGGGTTACCCAGTGCCAGGTTGCTCTTCGAGTACATCCTACAGACTTGGTGAACATGTTATACCTTTTTGTTTGTTTTCATCGCATGGAGACTTGTAATCGATTGATAATTTTGTAACAGATGAGCGGCTGAACGAGTAGTGTACATGACGGCCTTTAAACCACAAGAACATGCGTGCAAATCGTCGGTAATGAACAATGTTGTTTTTTCTATTTTAGGTAAAAAAACCTAGCAATTAAAGTTCGTGGCTACTGCAGGAGCAAACGCCCTTTAATCCACAGTCCCATACATAATCTTAATGGTCCTCATTAATGCGAATCATAACTCCAGTGATACGTTTTGAAATGTGTATGCAGGCTCAGATGGTGTTTCAGTCTGCAATGGTCTATTCGTAATCTTAATATTGTCACTTGATTTAATCGTGTCACTACTCTCGGTACTGGGGCAGGTGTTTGCCCACGTGTTAATGGCTAGACTCAAGCCTCTCTTGAGCACAACGTGTCGCCCAGAACATTATGGTTTCACCCAGGGGCGTTCTACAACCGACGCTATCCCAGCTCTGCGTCTCCTCGCCGAACTGCACTGGACCTTCAATCGCCACATGTACGCTGCATACGCTTCCACTCGATGGATCGACCGGCTTTATGGAAAGCCCTCTAGGAAATAAGCTCCGCGGACCGCTTTTAAACTTGATCAAGGAGCTACACAAGGACACCAGTACCAGAATTCGATTGGGTGGCACTCCCTTTGACAGATTCTCTACGACTTTGGGTGTCAGACAGGGATGTGTTTTTGCACTCGACCTATTCTGCGGGCAGTCCACTGGCCTTTTGACCACCTCACCGCGCATCAGGAGGGTATATCTATTGATCAGTCAATCTTCACTGATCCCGTTTACGCCGACGACATTGTCCTGTTCGACACAGACAGATCGGCGCTGCAGCGCGCACTGGAATTGTTAGACAGTGAAACGCCCTCCCTAGGCATGTCTATGTCCTTGGCCAAAACCAAATTTTATAAACTCATTTTCGGCACAGCACACCACGTTATTAAAATTCAAGGTCACGCTGCTGAAGGCACTAACGAATTCATTTATATCGGTAGCATGATATCATCCGATGGGCGCAGTGGTCTCGTTATGTCAAGGCCGATCAAATTAGCTGCGTCCGCTATGCACGACCTTCGACGTGTGTGGAGTAATGGCACGATCTTCCTTTGGACAAACACACGTTTCTAACATTCTGCGTTGTTCCAGTCCTGCGTTACGGTTCTGAGACATGGGCATTGCTGAAACATGACACGTCGAGACTGGACGCCTTTCGCATGCGCAAACAGCGGAGTCTCCTGGGCATCCGATTGCATGACTACATCCACAACGTGGAGGTCTCTGTCAAAACAGGCGTTCATCCAATTTCAGAAACACTTGACCGGCGCCAAGTTTCTTTGTTCGGTCATGTCGTACGACTTGACGAGAAACGCCCTGCCCAGTAGATACTACACAAGTCGTTCTTCAGCGCCAAATGTCTTCCCCCGACCGCTGTAGGCGCAGAAGGGGCCGTCCTAAAAGAATATGGCCCCAGGAAATAGCAACCTCCTCCTAAGCCCTGGACGAGTGCCTGGAACCACGCCACAGATATGGTCAATGAATGCGGCCGACCGACTCAGCAGGCATCAGACGCCTAATCGAACACAACTATTATTAGTATATCTCTTTTTGGGATAGGATATAATGTTTCTTCTATATATTACTCTTTGTGTTCTCTTTGGTCATCTAATGATAACGACAATTGTTGTTTGCTTTATAAATATGTGTTTATAAGAAGACGGTTCAGACAAGACAGCAACAATGTTTGCTGATTGCAGACATGGAATACTGGCATTTTCCTTCAGCTGCCTGAGTATACTGTGTCCGCGTAAAGTAAGGCCATCGTCTGTTTCTTCTTCACGATCATATCATAGCTCTCGGTTTATGTTCCACCTCAGAAATCTGCAAGCCTCATAAAAACCAGATGTAAATGGGTGTTGGGTTAATGGTAGAGGAAGAAAGACACCGAGGTAGGAAACTACGTACTCTACTTTACTCTGTCCTGTTCATAACGTCGATCAAGGAAGTGAAAATGTCCATATGCTGGAGAGTTGTGTTATAAGTTACCAGTAATGAGTTATTAACTCTTGTCAATTTCTCTATGTTATCGAGTTTCACATCGACATAATTACTCATTCACCGTATCGCTCCAATTGTGAAGGATATGCTTCCAATGTAGGTGGCCCATTTTAATGAAAGCCCGATTCCAAACATTATAATCGTTCCCCATTTCACTCCAATGTGAAGCATAGTTTACCATTGCATTAAGTTTCCATTCGAAGTGAATGTGTTTCTAGGAATTTGTAACAATTCCCCTGTGTGATCAAATGTGATGCATGGTCTTAACTGCAGCTGGTTCTCATTTCAGTGAGCATGCATTAGAGCTTTAGTAGCGATTGTATCTACGAGCAGTAACAACGGCTTTTTAAAAAGATAGAATAAGGCTAACCTCAAGCATATCCCTCTTTAGTCTCTTTATGTGACATGCTTGGAAAGTGACAGTGGTTCTGTTCATGTAATGCCAACTTCAACTCTGGTTTACGTTTGTCGTGTCTTACTTACAAACTACAATTGTTGATTGTTTGTCTTATTTCTGCACACAAAATTGAGCCATGCTTATTGCATGTACTTGATGATAGAACAGTTAGGAAACATTTGAGTTGTTTAAATATCCAAGAACAGAACCAGTCTATGTTCCCCAATCGCAAGTGATGAATGATGACAAGTGATCATATAGAACAGCAGGCTGATTCCCTTAAATCACCTCTCACTTATAGGAAAACTCTTTCATTGGTAATTCGTACCTGGGTTATCTACAAGTAAAACTCGAAACGATATGTACTTTAATAAAAGTATGTTTTCAGTGAATATAGAGATCGATATGATATGAAAAGATCACGTAAGTGGTACTGACCAGACATATTATAGTGGAGCATGGGTACTGACCATATACATATCAGTGAAGGATGGAGACTGACCAGACATGAATCAGTGGAGGATGAGGACTGACAAGAGATGTATCAGTGGAGGATGGGGACTGACCATATATATATCAGTGAAGTATGCGGACTGACCAGGCAAATATCAGTGAAGGATGATGATGGACCAGACATATATAAGTGGGGAATGGGAGACTGACCAGACATGAATACGTGTATGGTGGGGTGATTAGCTGGCGCTGGCGTTGTTCTGGAAACTACAAGGCAAGAGTGGTAGAGTAAAACCAATTCACAATTGA
Organism: Ariolimax columbianus; assembly: GCA_036924085.1. Taxonomy (NCBI): domain Eukaryota; kingdom Metazoa; phylum Mollusca; class Gastropoda; order Stylommatophora; family Arionidae; genus Ariolimax; species Ariolimax columbianus. Next base: position 151,670,440 of record JAVGWX010000002.1, on the reverse strand, counting down.
AGTAAAGAGATCGTGGCAAAGATACAAGAATCAGAGATGATTTGAACTAAGCTTGAATGGATGGTCAAGTACAAGTGGACAGGTGGACAGGTCTATTTTGATGAAGACCAGTGCTCCACACAGGGTTGTGATGTTGTTACTGATGTGTGAATGAAACCGCTTTAGTCACTTGGAGGTCTGTGGTTGAAATCCCCCTTGTCTGTTACTCTGATTTCTTTACTATACTGAGTCGTCATTAAGGGCCCACAGGCAACACCTGAGACTTATCGCCTCCTTGTGGACAATCAGCACGATGGGCCCTCGTCGTTTAGGCTGCTTACAAGACTTGGTGAAATCGGCACATGGTAAAGAACGTAGATGCTAGCAGTTTCGGTAGTACGCGTGTTTATCGTACCTATGTTTCGTTCTTTTCAGCCAATTTCCGTTTGCCCAACGACCGAAAATGAAATTGCTGAGTTTGTTGTTTGTTATTTCATGGTGATTATTGATCAAACAATGAGTATTACACATGTCCATATACAAAACCTACTTTAAATTGACGAAAGTGTTTAGCATCGTCGCGCGAAAGACGATTAAGAGTGCTAGGATCGAATAACATCGGTCGGAATTGGAGTATTATACTTTCATGGTCGCTTACGCCAGCCGGCATGACACATGATGACAATATGTGTATATGTGTGAGTACATAGTTATATAGTTGCTCATTTATGTGTATGATGTGTTTTAAAGTATCAATATAAATATGGGAACAGAAGACAGAAGAATGGCTTTAAATGTCTCTGTGCGCCCACTTAAGTGAATACATTGTCATTTGATCTTCTTCCTGTCCGACTCACTATATCAATTTTACGGTAGCATATTTCAAATGCTTTAAGCTTTTTGTATCATCCTTTGCTAGAGTCCATGTTTCAGCCCTAAACAGTGGAATTCGCCATATATAAGTGGCGATTATTATTGTCTTCAGTTCTATCCTGATATTCTTTGAGGCTAACAATTTCAGTATTTCTCTTAAGCCCATTATTATGCAATTGCAATCCTGTTCTTAATTCTATCTCATCGCAGGCATCTTCTGGTATGGTTTGTCTAAAATATGTAAACTTATGTATTTTTTCGATTATTTCTCCGTTGACAATCATATGTATTTGCCTATATTGCGTGGGTATTACCAACGTCTTTGTCTTCGATGAGTTTATGTTCATGTCAAACCCTTTGGCTCGGCTATTATTTGTTTTCAAGCGGCAGTTGTTTCGTTGATACTGATCCTCCCATTATCGCGTGGTCAGTTGTAAATAAAACAAATTAAGGCAAGAAAAAAATGGTTTACCACTGAAATGGGAAACAGAAACACATAAGGATAAAGAAAACATAGAAAGAAGAAAAAAACACATTGTGGAGTAGACGATACACATTTTGTCGAAGAGATGCAAAGAAAACAAACTAAACATGGAAACATTATCTGGAAAAAAAGAACAATAAAAGTAGCCTCATTGCGGAAAAGAACGAAATAAACATAAATTTAAAAATTATATGATGAAAACAAGAGCAATGAAGATATGAGAGAAGACAACACGAATACGAATAGAAGCCTGATTCGTCTACTGATTTATAAGAACAAAAGCGGACGTGAAAACGAAAAGGCGTAAACGGGACCGATGAGAAGAAGAAACAACAATTGAAAGCTGAGAACAAATAAAATGTGCAGTTGAAGGGAAGAATTTAAAAATAATATGCATATATACATATATGCGTATTTATAACTGGCATTACTATAATACCCGTTTCTATGCGAAATAACTTAAACTTTGCCGGTATTTGTTATTCGTTGCCGTCTCTAAGAAATAATATTTCGCATACAATTATTCTCGCTGTTATAGGATTTATGAGCAAGCTTAGCCGTTAAATAAAACAATTTCGGATGCAATGGTTGTAAGTCGTCTTATTCCAGCCATAATCGTCATTCGTGTTAAAATATGTTTTAAACGTATTCTAATGTATTGATTATAAGAGTATTTCATACATTTTGTATATAATTTGTACACTGCGCATGTTTTAGCATTATTGTTCCTTTAAATAACTTCTTTGCTGATTGTTAGTGTCGATAATGAAGAAGGTATTGCCTTTATTTACACTAACCATTTAAAGGATGTTATGATAATTTTGAAACAGAGTAGTCATATTGGTAAATTAGTTTGCAAATATGATTTGCATTTCTAAATAACAAAGTATTAGAGAACGAGTGTGCAATTGCAAATTTGAGTTTCGATTGACTTGAATGGAAGTGATGCTATTGTATTTTATCGAAATTATATTCGTGGGGTATATTATATTAATAATTTTAAATTATGATTTTTTATTGGTAAAGTCAGTTTTTCTAGCAAGGAATAAACACCTACACTATAAATACGTGACCATATACTCCGAACCAGAACACAATTCAACAATACATAAGAATTACCCTGGAACATATAATGACATGGACTAAGCTGATAGAAACGGACGAACAATTAGGCCGATGCAGAATGGATATTCTGCTTCTTCGTTCGTCCTTACATCAAGGTTCCGGTTTCTCTTACGAAGGACACCGTTGTTTGTAAGGCTGTTTCATATCCATACAGCTTCTGTCTCAGATATGTCTCACGAGGCGAACATTGTTCTCTCTTTTCCTGCGTAAGCAAGCAGATTTGTAGGATGTATTCCAATGTTATGATATTCTTCCCACTTGGGCACCTGTCATCTGTCTCAATCCTCATTTTCTTGTAAAGACTTTTGAATCTGTTATGCCCAGTTCTCAGTCTGAAGATGGTGACTTTCTCATCTCTAGTTAAGTTATAGTAGCTGTCTTCTTTTCAGAAGTCAGGGTGTTGATCAGCCCATTTTACCCAGAAGTTGGCTTAAATTATGGTCTTGGCCTCATTACATGTGATACTCAGGACTGTTTGTGGGGATGCTCCTCCACTCTTTGCTTGTTTGTCTGCAGCTTCATTGCCTTCAATATGGCAGTGGTTTGGTATCCACTGTATGACAAACCGTGGGTGTTCTGCTGAGAGCTGTGTCAGGGAGAACATACATTGCTCGCGATCTTCATCTTTGTGTTGTCTTAGCGCTGCTATTATTGACGCTGCATCAGTCAGGAAACCTTTTTTTTTTGGTGGATATCTTTATCGTGGATTACAAGTTCGGCTGCGGCCTTCAGTGCCTCTGCTTCTGCACAGAAATTACTGGAATATGTTCCTGTAGTTAAAACTCGAGTTTTGTTTCTTCTCCATTCCTTAGTCTGTAATAGACCCCTCAACCTCAATTGAATGTGGCTTTGTAAGATACGCGTGTCCATGTTTCTGGTGGGTATACTCTCCGAAGATATTCTTATGGGATAAATTTCCTTTCTGAATCTGTCTGAGTTCCCTTTTTCTCTATTCCCTATATGGTTTAGAATGGGTATAACAAAAAAAACAACAACCTATGTTTGTGCAGGTAACAAAATTATGAAAGAAAGCATACACCAAAACATCACTCCGGTTCTTGGGTATGCCATCACAGTATAAATCTCTGCTACGCGAACCAATTTTAGTAAGATAAGTAAAGTTCTAAACCCAGCGACACCCACAATCACTGGCGCCTCGGACGTGACTGTAGTCACCGATGGACGGAGACGGAGGAAGATCGATTCTCGCAAGCTTCAAGATTCAAGACTATGACCAGAGTGCCTGCATCCTGCGTTACTTCCAGTCCTCTCGGCAGGTCGTAACCGGTCCAATAAAGCATGGGACGAAAGAGTGAGGTTGATGTCTAGCGCAGTTACGTCATCGTTATAATCCAAATACAGCACAATCTATGTCATCAAGACCAACACCATATAACCATCGGCAACTAACTGGGGCCTTGCATATAACATCTATAGAGGCACTAGACAGAATGACGGTCGTCCGGTCAGTTCTGAATGAGAAGCATCTTTCAATCATTACCGGCTATGCCTTTGGAGGTGTCATTGCTTTTTGTTCCTCCACTTGTCATGTTCTTCTCTGCTTGCGGTAATAATCTCTAGTCGCCCAATTTGAGGTGCAATTGCAGAAAACCTGTCCACTTCGTACAGTCAACATCTTCATCTTCCAAGAATTTGGAATCTATAAATAGTGATTTCATGTCTCTCTTGCACAAATCCGTAAAACCCTACTGCGGTCTCCCGACTGCCCCTTTTGCCGCCCGACACCAGTGACGTGGAGAACATTTTGAGAATAAGCCCATCGTGTATGCGTCGAACATGCCGAGCTATCGCAATCTGCGCTGCCTGAACGATGTTAACGTGTTCTAGAGGCCAGCGCGTGTCAGAACCCTGAAATCCGTCACTCCGTCGTGCCAAGTGACACCGATGATGAATATAATGGGTATACACGTAATGTAGCATATAAGAAAATTAAAAATACTTCCAAACCACAAAACAATTCAAAATAATGAGCAGCCAGGGAAATTGCAAACTTAAGAGAAGTTCTGGTAAAACTCATAGTAGCATACTGTTAATGTACGTACAGTCAGTTGTGACAGTTCCCGCTGGATCATGGGCGTTTAGGGCAAGTAAGGTTCGGCTGGCGACTTTAAGAACACAATGTGGCTGAAACACTAGGTTCGCAAATAAAACGAGGAGTTTAGGTCAACGACTTTGTCTGGTATAAAAGTGTTTGGGGGGGGGGGGGGGTGAGGTATTCGGAGCAGAGGTGGGGGGCTTAGAACTGACCACTCTGGCGGTTCGAATTGGCGTAGAAGGGGGTTGATGACAGTGATTCGTGGATAAACATGCTATAACAGTTAGTTGGCGGTGGTTCCCAATTAGAATGGGAAAAAAACATGAAAAAAAAAAAACTAGTAAAAGTTGATTAAGGTTGAGCTTAATCAAAATTTAAAAATGGGTATGGTCAGATACCGCACCGAGACGAGAACACAAACAAAACCTACGTTACGACCAATAGGCCTTCATCAGGGACAACAACACTGAACTAACAAATCAACAAATAAGAAAAAATGGTCAACTCATCTGTTTCAGGTGGGAGACGCTTTCAGTCTAAGCGACCTGTCGTGCCAAGTACTCGATAGAAACTGAAATAGGAGCGGTCAAACAAAAAGTGGCGGAATATGCCTGATAAGCCAAGCGTGGCCAAATAGTGGTCCAGATAGGAGAACAATGAGAAGGCAATATAAGCCGGGAGGGCGTGATATTGATATAAGAGAGGGGGGAAGAGAACTGATGGAAGAATGGGGGAGGCGGGGGGGGGGGGAAGGAAGAAAAATAGATGGGGGCCAGTGTGAGGGTTTAAGAAAAAGTATGGAAGATATTTATACCATGTGGTTGGAGACATCCCATACTAGAGATAAGTCTGTTCTCAAGGGCGAATCGATGACGATCGTCAGAGAAGCACGAAACTAGACCAGTGACACTGACGTCAGCCATACCCCGGTGCTCAGGACCATTGAAGTGGCTGGCAATTGGGGAACCAGTGCGGTTGCGGATGTCGTTGAGGTGTTGGCGGAAACGCTCCCGTAGTTCCATACCAGTTTCCCCAATGTAAGTCATACCACACTGGCGGCAGATGATGGAATAGATGAGGTTACGAGATTTGCATGTGAACCCCTCTTTGATGAAGAATTCAGCCTTAGGAAAGGTAATGGAGCGAGAAAGGATGACATGAGGGCAGGTAACACAGCCACGTGAATTTTTGCACGGCCTGGTGCCTGGGAGGCTATGAGGGCTGGTGTGTAGGCGACTACTGACCAGCAAGTCCCTCAGGTTCCTGTCACGCTTGTAGGCGACAAGGGGAGGATCGGGAAAAACTTCGCGAGTGGCAGGATCAGAGTGAAGGATAGGGAGATGGCGGAATAGGATATCCCGGACAGAGACGCTGTGAGGGTGATAGGTGAGGACGAGTTTCACACGGTCAGAGGGAGGACGGCGGGTGGGAGTGAGGGAGTCTTGGCGGGAGATAAGAAGAACCCGCTGAAGAGCGGAGGAGAGAGTGGTCTCAGGGTAGAGTCGCTTGCGGAAGAAGTCAAGCATCTCGTGGGCCCTGAGGAGGAAGTCGTCGTCATCCTGACATAGACGTCGGAGGCGGAGGAGTTGGGAGAAAGGAAGCGAATCGCGGCAGGATAGGGGATGGGAGGAAGTGTAGAGGAGGTAGTTGTGAGCGTCAGTGGGTTTGTAGTAGACAGTGGTGGAGAGGCCTGAAGGGCAGATAGAGACAGTGATGTCCAGAAAGTGGACAGACGTGAGGGAAATGTCAGACGTGAACTTGATCGAGGGATGGAAGTCGTTGACAAAGTCGATAAAGTTGAGGAGATCCTTCTCCGACATGTCAGTCATACCAATCCCATCGTCGATGTATCGATAATACATCAAAGGAAAGGGGCCCTGGAATTGAAGCCAGATCAAGTGTTCCAGGTGACCCATGAACAGGCATGCGTAGCTGGGGCCCATTCTGGTGCCCATAGCCACACCGCTGATCTGGTCGAAGAACTGGCCATTGAATTCAAAGGTATTGAGAGTAAGAACGAGTTCTGCTAGACGGACGATGGCAGACGTGGAGATGGATGGGTTAACCCTTCGGTCAAGGAAGAAACGGAGGGCCAATAAACCGTCAGAGTGGGGGATCGAGGTGTACAGTGAACAGACATCAAGTAGGAAGAGACGATAGGTATGGTCAGGGGAGAGGACAATGGTAGAGAAAGTGGTTAAGGCGTGGTTGGTGTCCTTAAGAAATGTGGGAAGACTCTCCACCATAGGTTGGAAGACACTATCCAGGAAGTCTGATACCAGTTCGGTGGGACAGGAACAGGCAGAGACAATAGGGCGACCTGGGTTGTCGGGCTTATGAATTTTAGGCAGCATGTAGAAAGAAGGCTTACCCAGACAACTGTCAAAGATACGGAGGTTTGTAGCGCTCTTCGGGAGGAGATGTCGTTTGGTCATATCAAGGATGGTGGTAGAGACCTCCTTGTTAAAACGGACAGTGGCATCATCGGCGCGCGGTTTATAGAAAGAAGGATCACTGGAATAGCATACGTCTTGAGTTTTGGCAGTCGCTCATTAGATGTTTATGTTAGTCAATCTATGAACAGTAAGAGATTTGAATGTGTGTGGTACGTACGGGACACCTAGTGAACAATGCGTGATCTAATTCCATATGATTCTACATATTCGTGTGAATACATGAAGTGATCTAATTAATTGTGAACGCACATGCATATGAAAGTGCAGACCGCCTAAGTGCAAGATCTGAATTTGTGTGGTATGTGCAGGACAAACTGGGAACGAAGTGTGTTTTGATTGTATGTGTATGCACAGATCGACTGAGTATGTGACTACTAGTGATTACGACTATAAGTGAAGTGATATAATTACATATGAGTGCACAGATCGCCTGAGCATACGTGAACCGATTGTATGTAAATGTACAGATTATCTGATTGAAGATGATCCGATTATGTGTGAAGGCACACACCAACTGAGTACGTAATCCGATCATGAGGACGAATTTGCAAGTGTGTGTTTATTGTGCAGATAAGGGAGGTGCAGCGGCAATAGCCAGGGTATCATGTCCTTGGAGGAATCATTAACCCTAGTGCTTCAAACTTCCGATTGTAGTTCAGTATATTTATTATGATTACTTAGTTTAGATGTAGTTTCCTCTTTTTGTTGATATGCATGTTAATAATTGATAGTGTTATGTTTCCATTCAGGTTAGTGTTTACTGCGTTTTACTGTGTGAAGTCGTGTCGTGGTGTGGATCCATATTGTAATTCCTTAGATACGTAAATTACTCAGCTAAACCTAGACTCTGTCACATATCTTATTTTGGTCCGGATGACCAGGATATCTTTTACAGAATAAGTACTACGCATCTATAAACGCCTTACGCTACCACACAGTTAGCACTATCGACGTGGACACTCTCAGCGGTTGCGTGACAACAAAATTGTGGTAACATAAAACGAAGTATAACACATGGGAAAGAAAAGGGGTGAACAGACATAACAATTGCCAAAAGATAACACCGTTTACAGCCGAAATTGAAGCTCTTACGACTGCAACAGAAATGGTCTAGCAACACCAAAAACTATCAATGTGCTAATCATTATACTAAATAATGCAGTCAGTCATAACGGCACACAGATCTCGCAAGGACACTGAATTGAATGAATGAGGGCAGTCTTGGCAAAAATGTCTCAACGGTTTCAAAAAACCGTGATTCACTGGATACCACCGCAGTGTACCACCAAGTTAAACAAGGAAGACAACATTCTAGCACATGGGACAGGGAAACAGATACATGAAGAATGATTCACTGTATACCACCACATCGTAACATCAAGGGAAACATGGAAGACAAAGTGTAGCACATGGGACAGTGAACCGGATACAGGAAGAATGCCTAGTCAACTAAGAAGGATCAACGGTTAAAATAAAATCGCAATATCGTGTAAAGTGACAAGAAGTACACCCCATTTATCAGGCAGATGACGTATGCCTTCAACTGTCAAGAAAAAACCAACTCATTCTATGGTATTTCAATGGCAATACTGTTTATAATATGTATTTATTTTTTGTCACGAGAATATCCGCTGGTGACCTACCAGGTCAATCCTTCTTCTTCTTCTTCTTCTTCTTATTCGTACGCTGTCAAACGTCAACCTGTATTTTTTCGAAAAAAAGCACCTGTCATCATGGGGCTGTCAACACTGCTATAGAACGTGTCTAGTGTTGCACCTGGTGATGGTCACATGCGCTTTCTCTGGTCCTCGTATTTCGGGCATTTTTGCAGCAGATGTTGAGCGGTCATTTTTCCAGAACCACAACTGCATTCGTCAGTGCCACCTATCTTCAATTTATTGAATAGGTGGTACCTCAGTCTGTTGTGGCCTATGCGGAATCTGAAGACCACGACCTGCTCTCTTCTGTTCAATTGGTAATAGGCATAATTGTTTGTGTAGCCAGTATGTTATGTCTCTCATTGGAAATGTATCTGGCAGTAATGAGCCTTTTTGACTCTTCATAGGTCACACTAGAATATGGTTGTGGTAGTCTTGCACCTTCTTTTTCTTGTCTGTCTACCTCCTCGTTGCCTTGGATGTTACAATGGGATGGAACCCACTGTACCACTACTCTTTTTGGTGCGGTCTGCTGGCAAAGTTGAGAGTACTGCTCTTAAATCAATGTTCAGTATTTTTATGGCCTGTCAGTGCTGTGACTACGGCCAAGGCGCCTGTAAACAGGAATAACTGGCTTTCATTTATTTGGCCTGTCAGCATTTCTTCTTCCGCAGCTCTCAGTGCCTCTGCCTCTGCTCTGAAATTGCTTGAGTATTTTCCAGTTGCCACTGACAGTGTTATTTTTCTACCATTTGGTAGGCTCAGGAATATACTTGCCCGTACATTATGTGTTGTGTTTGTTACAGAACTGTCGGTGTATTAATGGGTCCAGTCCATGCTTGGGTAGTTTTTTCAGGGTTATGTCTCTTCTTTCTTTTTCAGTCTTGCTGTTCTTGTTTCCAATACCTGGTATATTTTCTGCCACCACCGGAAATATATGCTGCTTCCATGAAGGTTTTCGTACAGTAGGGATGGGCTTTGGTGTTGTTAATGTGTTTATAGGGTCTTCGTTCATCTTTGCTTTGGCTATTTCTGCAAAGTATCTCCTCATTAGTTTCCCTTTTCAAATCTATTTAGTCTCTGGAGCAATGGATGGTATGTCAGTTTTCCGAGTTTCTCTGCTTGCCGCTGGGCTCTGCAGTCTCTTTTGTCGGTCATGTATTGCAGATTTGTAATCTTTCCAAGTTCTACAATTGGCGTTGACTTCATGCCTCCTGTTATAACTCTCATGGCTTGGTTTTGAAGTTTTGCTAATTGTGTCAAAATTCGTCTTTACTGCTGTTGTCCATGCCGCAATGCCATACTTGAGAACTGGTCTCAGTCTTCCAGTGTACAGTTTCTTTAGTATACTTTCGTCTGCTCCCCAGCTTGTGCCAGCAAGTTTCCTCATAATTGCCATTATTTCGGTTTCTCTCGATCTGACTTGTCCATATCATGCGTCGATCAAGTGTTACTCCTAGGTAATTTGGGTTTTCGTTTGGCCGTAGATATTTACGGTTAAGACTTATTTTGGCGTTCTGGGGTTTGTTTGAAAGCGAGAATGTCATACATGTGGTTTTTTCCTCATTTATTTTGACCAGCCATGAGTTCGCCCACTCTTCCAACGATGTTAGGGCATGCTGCATCCGAATTCTTGCTATTTTTTCAGATTTTTTTCAGAGGTCCACATAGCTAGATCGTCTGCAAACATGGTGCTGTGGACTCTTCTTTGTATATTCTCTGTGATTTTGTTTATATACACCAGGAAAAGTGTGGGTGACAGTACTACCCCTTCGGGTACTCCCTGCTCAAGTGTCACCTTTTTGCTCATCTGCCCTTGTACTTGGACTCTGGCTGTTCTGTTTTTGAGGTAGCATCTGATCCATCTGTACATTTTCCCACACACTTCACTTCTTTGTAGCTTGACTGTGAGTGCCTCTTTCAACACCTTGTCAAATGCCTTCTCTAAATCCACCCATCACTCTGGTGTTTATCAAACGCTCAATCAGTTTGCCTAAACAGCTCATTAGACTGATAGGCCTGTATCCATTTGGATCTGCTCTATCTTTTTCTTTTTTTGTACTGGTATAATTACAGCATCTTTCCATTCCAGCGGTACAATTCCCCATTTCCAGCTTTGGTTCAGAACTCATAGTAACTTCCTCTTTGCTGTTTGGCCCAACCCCATCAGCATTTCGTTTGTTGCCCCATCTTTTCCGGGCGATTTCCTTTTTCCTTAAAGTACTAAAGGCCTTATTAATTTCATTCATTGTTAGTTTTGCAATCATGGGCTCCTCTGGCGCCATATTGATGTTGTCGTGGCTCTTTTGATCTTCAGTAAGGTATGTATGCCTATCTGTAGGGGCATCAATGTGGTTTGCTCTTGCATAATGTTCTATAAAGGCGTTTCCAGCTGTTTTTCCAGTGAGGATGTTGTCTCCCTGATTGATGGTAAATTGTTTGTTTGATGGAGTTTGGTCATTCTTGGCTATGACTTGCTTCCATAGTCTGTTCCGTTCTTTATCTAAATTGAGGCTTTCTGTTTTATTTTTCCAGCTGCCTCTTGTTATTTGGTTTAGTGTTCTTTTGCATTTCGCCGTGATGGCTTTGAGAGCGATATTTGCCTTCATATATTGTTCTCTCTCTGCCCTGTTCCTAGCATTTAAGACCTCGTCTTCCGCTTTCTGCATTTCATCATTCCAGTATGGCTTGTAGTTTTTCCTTGCCCTTCTTGGGATGGTTTCGGGGGCTGCTTGCATTATTGCTTTGCTTATGCATTTCACCATGGGTTTCATATTGTTATTCCGTGTGTTGATGGTTTCACACAGTCCATCTGTCAGCATTGCAAATCTGTCCCAGTCGGCTCGTTTATAATTCCAACGTGGGGGCGGTTTTATTTCCTGTGGGCCTACTTCCATATCAACTTATTGCCTAATTGGCCTGTGGTCGCTACCTGCCAATTGGTTTAGCACCTGGCGGTCTATTTTGTGGTGAATATCCACCGTGGAAAATACCAAGTCTGGAGTAGAGGTGATATGCAATGTTCTAGAATAGAAGCTAGGGCTATCCTCCGGCCTATTGATAAGAAAGCGATTTGTGTCTATCTTCCAGTCTTCCGCTTCATCACCTCTGTTGTCTGTGTCCGAATATCCCCATCTCTCCGAGTGGCTTTTGAAGTCTCCAACGACTAGGCAGCTGGAGTCCTTGATTTTTATACTCGAGAGCGACATGTCTTTGTTTGGTGGGCCAAATAGGTTGAAGATGCGGATCTTCGTTTCTTGTGTCATTATGTCGACTTCTACAATTTCTACCTTTCTGGTGTGATTGATAGCAATCGTACTATTCGGTATGCAGTTACGTGTCAGTATCAGACTAACTGCATGCCGAGTAGCGCATTCCGAGTATATGTTCTCAATCGCTAGGTTGGAGGTCCCTGAAATATACTATGGTCTATTATTTGAACATCAATGCAGCTCCGTTAACCACATAACGAAGACCTGATGATATAGCCTCACAGTGCACTTTTTTGCAAAATATTCATTGTAGGGCGAGAATCTCTAGAATAGTTTGATTTACCCGAGCAACGTCCGTTAAGCCTATTCTTTTCGATTTCCAAATTCCAAGAATTGTTAACGTGCGCGCCCCTGCACATAAGTGTCTTATCTCACTTCTCAGAAATCAGGTGACGTTCTTACTGGATGATCTAGGTGAAAAAAATCCCGGGCTACACCATGATTTAAACCCGCGACCTCCAGTACCCTAGGCGAACACCATACATCGAGACCACTGCGTCCCACCATACTCGTTTAATGATGATATTGTTTTTTTCAAATATTTGAGTTATCCCTACCATTGAGTACTATTGTTCCAAATGTGGAATAAAATTATGTGTGTTGTTTATCGTCGTGATTTACATTCTTGTTGTTCATTCCTCCAGTTTTGTAATATACAAGAACAATGCTATTAACAGGAAAGAATTTTTCACATGTTTTTATTGCTGTTGTTTTTCTATATTCTAAATGTCGGGCAGATATTCTGTACATGCGAGTTTAGCTAATAATGAGAAGAACCGGAGAAAAAAAACTACAATTTCTTTAAGTGGAAAATAACGATGAAATAAATGAACATGAAAAATAAATAATACGACAAATGCCGACAACTTAAAGTAAGGAATCAGACAATAAGAACCCAGCCGTGAACAACAATCGTAATCACCACATTAGGAAAAGCACACATTTTGGTCTTTCTTAATTGTAATCAATATCGAAAAAATAGTTCATTTCTTTGTGTCAAAAAAGTGGAACTCGGCTACAGATCTTGTGTTTCGTCTTTGAAACAAACTATTTGTAATGAGTGGTTTTGTCATCAGAATGTATTCAATGGTGTGGATATATATGATGGTATCTATGCACGTTTGTGTGTGTGTGTGTGTGTGTGTTTGATTTCTTCCAACATTTGGCTCATTTTACCTTTCAATTGACGCGGCAATCGTTTTAAGTTGAAGAATGTTGTCATTCTAATGCGTTTTTTTAACAATTATTTCGTTTTTAAACAATCATCAAGTGGATTATTTCATGATAATATGTCATTGGTCTTTGTCACACGCTTGGTTCAGCCAATAGCCATACACTGAAGAAGAAATAACAAACTGACGTCACATTGTGAATACAAGCATATAGTAACACACCAAGATGGCGATAATTGATTTCGCTGATAACTTAAAGTATTTAGGTCTTAAGAATAAATATCCATGCAGTATCTATAGAGTCTACGGCTTAGGATGTTAGTGTCTCCACAATTGTATTTTACAGGGAAACCTCGAAGTTATGTAAAAATACATACACTCAATCAAATCTATTGCTCCAAGGAGCATTCTGTCAGTCTCGAGAGAAAATGGACTTCCCACTAAAGACGGGTCTTAGTCAGTTGTTGCCCTTGTTGTCGCAGCACACGTTGGAGACTTGATCTTAGAGCATTTTTGTTTCGTCTGCCTGCAGACCAGCATACAAAGCCTGCCTCCAGCCGGGTCTGTCTTTGAAAATGTCATCCCAGTTTTATTTCTTTATATACACCGCTTTCAAGTTGCTCTTACAAACATCTTTATAGTGGAGAAAGGGTCTAACTTTGTTACGCATGCCCGTGGCAGCTCCCCGTATAGGATATCTTTTAGAATTAGCCCACCCTCCATTCTGCAAACGTGACCAAGTCATCAAACGGAGCTGGGGGAGGTTGAAACAAAACTGGAAATATTTTGCACGTTCTTGTTTGTCACTCTGTAACTCCTTGAAATTCCAAGTAAGCGCCTCATGCACTGCATGTGAAAAGCATTTAGCCTGTTTTCATCCATGTCTCGCTGGAATAGACCAGGGTACCAAGCATACATGATCTGTACATAACACCTTGTGTGGAAACGGTTAGCATGTCTACATGTAGTGCTCTAATGTGAAGCATATATTCGAATCGCAGCTTATTCATTTACAGAACGATTTGAAACAAGCATTTGCAGTAGCTCAATATAATTGTAATTTGTTTTTATTATATCATACAGTTGCCAGTCACTGGCACACCTCCTGGTAGTGAGCTTATTAGTTTCAGGTGTGTTACCAGTCGGATCTTAATATATATATATATATATATATATATATATATATATATATATATATATATATATATATATATATATTTACACGCACAAACATACGCATATTATCATCAATATGTTATCAATGACCTGTATGTATAGTTTCTACCGGATTTGGTTTACTGTCACTAGAATTGAGGCAATCCTTAAATCCTTACATTTCGGTTTCAGCAGCACTGGTCTACTGCACATCCAAGTCAGTTTGACCACATTGAATATCATCTGACACAGACGCCGTTTGAACTATTCTTTTAACTATTGTCAACTTACTCTACATCTTTTCAAGAAAACTCTATCAGTTATCAAGCAATGTAACACATGCATAGTGGTATTGCAAATATTCATATTTTTGTCCCACAACAAGTTACACACTTACATAATTCATGGTTGCATGATCTTTGCACATTTGCATTCCCTGGAATATGTTTACCAAGGTTCTTTCCGGCGGTCAAAATTAGCCTGTTTGCTTAAACACTAACAAAACATAACTAAAAAAAAGTAAATTCTGAATTTAATGGTTCTGGGTCGTTCAGTGTCGTTTGGAAGTCTATTAGTTTCATATCTGCTTTCCGGTTGTACAAACGGTCACAGCTTTTTGTTTTTTCTGGGACAATAATTCGTATATAACGATGTGTTTCAGATGTACTTACTAGACCAGGAGGTTACCTTTCCTTGCTCTAGGATAAGGTAGTGTATCCTCATGAGTTCGGTGCTTCCTTCATCGTTGGTTGTAAGGCTTGGTGAAGCTGATCAACTTTCAGAGTTATCAGAAAATATGTTGCACAGCCATATCTGACAAATCCTAATACTTTGCAGTATTTCAACGATTCCAGCATTGTAACCTTGTACAAGAACAAGAGGGACCGAAATTACTGCAACAATTACTGAGGATTATTTAAAAAGTTAAAATCACATGGAATAGGTGGGTTGGTTGCCGAATGGATTGAAAATTGGTTAACGGGAAGAAGGCAGAGAGTGGGCATAAATAAGGAGTACTCTAAGTGGTATGAAGTAAAAACCTGGGTGCTACAGATCCCTGTTTTGGGACCAATATTGTTCTTGATATGTGTTAACGATTTGGACATTGATATAGGATCCATAATTGAAAAAAAATTGCGGACGACACAAAACTATGTAGGAGTGCCTCATCTAAATCAGAGGTAGATTGAGGTCGAATTTAGATAAAATTCGTGGATGGTCTGTGAGATGGCCAATGGAATTTAATGTACATACATGTATAGTCATCCACATTGGTAGATCCAATATGGAACATAATTACAGAATGGGCGAGCACAATATTAGAATGATATATAAGGAAAGGGACCTAGTAGTTACAATAGAGCATACATGTAAAGTGAGTAAGCAAGTCCAGGTAGATGTGAATGCAAATACAGTGTTAGGTATGATACAAATTATCTCAAGAAAGGTACATATTGGATATTAGGACATATTTGTATAGTCAGAGAGTGGTAAATCCTTGGAATGCATTTCCCTATCAGGTAGTGGAGGAAGAGACAGTTAATGCATTTACGAATATATTGGATGTGCAAAGCTGTAGAGCAGGGTAATGCAAATGTGACTGGTTGTCTACAGACTCTGATCAGAGTCTTCTTATCCAGTTTGACGTAAAGTCAAGTTAAAGAACTTTACTTCTGTGTACCGTTAGGAAGATACTTGCCAGAACTGTTCTGCGCTGATTCCAGGTCCTAGGAGATCAGGTTTATCCAGAGTTACAGTGCAGTATTCGTGGGAATAGGTTTACCGCAGATATGCTATTCTCATTACGACAGTTGTAAGAGAAATGCCTACCTGCATATTCAGTTCTCAGCTGCTGTTCGGAGCACAATAATCCACAAGCAGCATTGGATGGGGCCTACCCGTATATTATGTTCTCAGCTGCTGTTCGGAGCACAGTGGTCCGCGGGATTGGAAAGATGCTGGAGTGATTCCCTTATTAAAAAAAGACAAGCAATCAGAGCTAGCAAATTATAGACCGGTGAGTTTAACTAGCATAGTCTGTAAATTGTTAGAATCAATAATCAAAGAAAACATTGTAATGCGTTTAGACAAAATTAAATCTAATCAGATGTAGTCATCGTGGGCTTACTAGAGGGAGACCACGCTTAACAACTCTATTAGCATTCATAGAGGAAGTTACTAAAATGATACATGGGAGACAGTAGATGTTATATATCTAGATTTTGTAAAGGCCTTTCATATAGTACATCATAGAAGATTATTTCAAAAGTTAAAATCCCATGGAACAGGTGGGGAGGTTTCCAATTAGATTGAAAATTAGTTAACGGGAAGAGGGCAGAGGGTGAGCACACATACGGAGTACTCTGAGTGGTGTGAAGTGAAAACTGGAGTGCCACAGGGCTCAGTTTTGGGACCAACGCTGTTCTTCATATATATAAACGATTTGGACATTGATATGGGAGCCATGATTGCAAAATTTACTGACGACACAAAACGATCAAGTAGTGTCTCAACTAAAGCAGAAGTGGATATATTGAGGTCGGATTTAAATCAAATTCGATACAAATATGCATTCACACACACACACATATATATATATATATATATATATATATATATATATATATATATATATAGAGAGAGAGAGAGAGAGAGAGAGAGAAGGAAACATGCAAAGTGCGAAAGAGAGAGAAGGAGAGAGTGACAGGAGAGAAAGAGATTATCTCCATTAGATTCAATAGTATCCCCTGAGTTACTTCACCTCTCTTAATTTTCAACACGAACAATTATTTGTGTATATTAAAATATGTTAAATTTGTATAATATAACTTGATATGATTTCACCAATTGAAAAATATATTAACATTATCAAAACACAACATCAAAAGTTTGTGTGCATAAGAAAGATGACCACTTTGCTTCAATTGAACCTTAGGTGCGAATATGTTTCTCTGAATTTGATTCAATTCCTATTTGTTTAAAGCAATCTTAACAATCTAATTAGTTCTTGTGTCTTTGGTCCCAGCAGTACCTTTCACTTCTATTCTTCTTGAAGATCCATTGTACCCCTTTCATGTTTTACTTTGGAATTAAAAGGATTCTCAAATCCCTCTTGAGATCTTAGGTGCATATCTCTTGTGTTCTACCAACATGTTTCTCTTACATGACTCAGGTAAGCGATTCCTTGTGTTCTGGTAATATGTTTCTCTTACATGACAGGTAAACGATTCCTTGTGTTCTAACAACATTTTTCTCTTTCATGATTCACGTAATCGTTTCCTTGTGTTCTGGTAATATGTTTCTCTTACATGACTCAGGTAAATGATTCCTTGTGTTTTGCCAACATTTTTCTCTTAAATGATTCAGGGAAGAGATTCCTTGTGTTTTGCAAACATTTAAAAGAAATAAATCTGAGCCAACCTTGGATTTCGATAGGCCCCGAGGCACACCGACTGTCAAACAATTACATACTAGAATCAGACAAGCAGTGTCTGTTTGGGGCAATTAGGTGCATGATTCAGCTTGACCGGTGTTCTGACCTCTCATTACGGGAAGTCATCCGTCAGGCTTTCCAAATGTCCAGAGTTAAAGAAGGGAACTGAAAAGCTAATTTGTGTTTCTGCCACTGTTGTACATTCCCTGAATGCCCACTTACACCACGTAGTATGTGTCTCTTAAGCTCCACACTGTTATCTTATTTGTTGATGACAGCTAATTATGTGATTTCCAATTTTCCTTTTGCATGTACAATTCGTGCGACTGTTTTTGAGATCAATCCACTCATACCGCAAAACTCAGTTTATAGATTCACCGAACTATTCAAAACTACACTACCCCTTCTTTGCAGATCTTCTAATTAATAATATTGGAGGGTTTCAGAACAACTTCCCCCTCATGTATGCTGCTTAACCCCGTTATTGCAACCAGCCCAGATCCACCTGTCCCCTCCCCCAACAACAACAGCAACTGCCAAACGTACTTATTACATAAGGCAGCGCTGGAACAAATTGGATCTGGTTCCGCTACATAACCCACCAAACGCCTTAAGGGGCAAGATGGCTTTTAGTTCAACCTATCTATAGAAGTCAACATAACTTAGGCGACTTCTTAATTTTCCCGAAATAAGTTCTACATAATGAGAACTGATAATGAAAGGCAACACTTTCTGTCCGTTATAGTTAACTTTTACTTGACTTCCTGATTTCGGACAATGGAATGTAACACTTTGAGAACCAAGCCAGACTATGTTCGGAATGACTGAGATACAATTACACTTTGCCTGAACTCTCGATTAATCATGGTCTTCCACTCAACTCGCTGCTTCCTGCCTGCCTGGAGTGATTTATTTAATATATTTCACTAACGTTTGGAGTGACACTTACCTGTGGTCCTAAGATACAACTTCTAAAGAATTTTCATTTTCTAGTGTGCTTAAGTCGGAATAAAAGACAGTTTTAATTTACCTCTAACGGACCTTTGTTCGGGATTAGTGCTTGGGATCGCTGTGACCTTGCCTCAAACACACTAAAACACACACACATACACACACACGTTTGTGTAAGTACGTGTATACATGGTAAGGTCATTGTGGTCGGGTTGTTAGACACTTACCTCTCAAAACGATGAGCGAAAATGAGTAGTGTTTAGATTTCCGGAAGTTTAAAATGTCTCCCAGGAGGTGGGACCAAAGTGCACGCATCCTGAGTTGCTACTAGTCTCCCAGGAGATGGGACCAAAGTGCACGCCTCCTGAGTTGCTACTAGTCTCCCAGGAGGTGGGACCAAAGTGCACGCATCCTGAGTTGCTACTAGTCTCCCAGGAGGTGGGACCAAAGTGCATCCATCCTGAGTTTCCACCAGTCTCCCAGGAGGTGGGACCAAAGTGCATGCATCCTGAGCTGCAACCAGTCTCCCAGGAGGTGGGACCAAAGTGCATACATCCTGAGTTGCCACCAGTCTCCCAGGAGGTGGGACCAAAGTGCATGCATCCTGAGTTGCAACCAGTCTCCCAGGAGGTGGGACCAAAGTGCATGAATCCTGAGTTGCAACCGGTCTCCCAGGAGGTGGGACCAAAGTGCATGCATCCTGAGTTGCCACCAGTCGTCTTGAATTATGTCATGCGAGTGGTACCTCACAGCCAGAGAGTGATGTTAATGACCTACACAGTTTTTTTTTCACTAGTCCAAATACAGCGCAGGTTACATAATCAATACAAACAATATCATGGTGTTTCTATCATCGCTTGCGACGTGCAACAATGCGTGTATCCATGGGTTCATGTGCATGTTCTTTCTCTGTGCGTATGTACCCATATTAAGCTAATATGTCAACTTCATCAGATTTATTTCACGAGATGTGATTTGTTTGTGACTGTGACGACAACTTCCGGTAAGATGGCTACTAAGCAATCATCTGCTCTCATGGTCTGCGATTTTCATGTGGGTTGTTCGTTCCACATAATAATGGAGAACGGTGTTGTGTGGCGATCATTTTGTAGCACTTCCTACTTTATTAACAGGAAGCCTATGTGTATAATTTTTCTCGGAATTTGTAGAAAGACGATCTCTTATAGAATACAATTTGTAGGATAGGACGTCACTAGCGATTGCGCACCGTCCTTTGTTGGTGTGCACGGCATACATGGAAATATCCTTACTTGTCATTGCATACCACAACTGGAATCTCCCCTCATCCGCGGGTTAATGGTCTATGACTTAGACATACAGATGTGGGCGCTGGTCAGCAACATCGTCTTCTAGATCACGCGTGGGGGCTGCTGCTGTCTAGAGGTACGACATTCGCCTCTAAAATCGTCGAAGAAACGGTGAACGATCGACTGCCACACGTGTCAGCTCAGGACGAGGGAGTGAGATTGATGTCCGGCGCATTTTATTTCTAACTATAATCCAAATGCAGTGCACGTTACATCTTCAGAACGAGGAGAGTATGATAATGTTGCATCTTCGCCTGCGATGGGTAACTTACTTACTTAAATGTACGTATGTATGTATGTATGAAAGCATACATGTATTGTATGGATATATATATATATATATATATATATATATATATATATATATATATATATATATATATATATATATATATATATATATATTTCGTCCATTATCACTACGTTAATGTGTCCAGCCGTCCAATCGTTGATATCTAGTCCCTGTTGGTATGATTGTGTCCAGCTGTGCACAGATTTAGATCTGGTCAATGTTGGAATGATTGTCTTCAACCATGCAATCGTTGAAATGTAGTTTATGTCCAACTGATTGTTTCTAGCCATCTATCTTCTTCTTCATCGTACGCTGTTTACAGTGATATTTACGTTGCACTGATTTAATTTGTTAGCCAGTGGCTCAGTGCATCCGATTTCAACAGGCGTTTCTGTAGGGTTGCCCTCCTTAGCCTTTGGCTGTTCCCAGCCTAACTGCAAGGCAGCAGTTGTTTTTGGTCAGAGTTGTCTTTCTTGGGAAGTTGTCTTGCAGGACTATCGATTCTTCCCTACTCGTGTCTATAGCGTTTGGCAATGGTATGATGGACTATGTACTAGTTTGTACTATCCCGGAAGAGAGGCAGTCCAGTGTGACTTTTTCCCAGGATCGTCACGTCCTGCCAGAAACGTAGCATATGCATATGAGTGAGGTATCTTTTTTGCTCGCTCTATTTTCTCGGCTCATCTGCAGTGATGGTACGCCTAGCATTCCCCGCCACCCGGGAGCTTGCCACCATAGAACAGGAGGTGCAGTGTCCACTGGACTGCATCTCTTCTGCGTCCATTGGAATGACTGATAGCAGACAGATGCAAAGAGCGAGGAAGGAGTGCATTTTACCAGGTGCATTCCTGCGGCTCGATCGGGCCGGGACACAAGCCCCAGCCATGTCGTAGCCTCCCATCTCAGCGGTGCTGAGATTTTGGGCGGGATTCTGGCTTAGAGGCGTTTGGCCGTAATCCCTCAGATGGTAGCTTATCAGCCAAGCACGTGGACCAAATGTCAGCGACCTGTGATTCCTCTCGAAATAGTGCATTTGACCAGGTGACAAGCCTAGTCTTGCACGGAGATGTTGTCCGCCTAGGGAGCGGACATGGTCAAGGGTTGAGTCTCAGCAGTTCGCAGTGAGGTAGCTGATCTACTGCTTAGGGCACCCGACCGAGAACTAAGTCTACTACAAATGATTTCATTCCTCATCGCCGTATGGGGTGAATATCGAGCAGCTTCCCGCCCGCCTTTATCAGCGGATGGCAGAGACCTCATTCTGCGGCTTGACCGGGCAGGGCTGGAGCGTGACCCCGAGGTCCCCACCATGTCGAAGCATCCCTTTGCATTCGTGCTGGGCTGCTTTTGGGCGAGATTTTTGGCTTAGAGGCGTTCGGCCGTAATCCCTTACCTCGAACCGTTGGCTTATCCGCCTAGTACGTGAACCAAAATGTATGCGGCTCCTCTCGGGCTTAGCAGGATTACCGTAGCAGAGCATTGTCATTTGTAGGGTAAAGCTGACCTGTCTTCAGAGAGTCTATTTCCAGCACCCGTTCAATATTAGCCAGACCGTATCAATAGAGGGCTTTTAGTTTGTCAATGGCCCAGTTTCTGGAGCCTGCGATTTCTGCAGGGTGAAGACCAGATTACCGTAGCAGGCACTCTTTCATTTGGGGGTTTGGAGACTGACCTGTCTTCCGTGGGTCTAATACCAGCACATGTTCTCTATTAGACCCCCCGAATGTGCTCTCTTTTGACAGTTAATCTACACTATTGGCGTGTTTAGTCAATTTTAGCCTCAGGCTCCACTCCTGATAGTGCTCTTCTGTCAATTCCTTTATCAAACACTGAATGCAGACCAACCGAGCCACAGAGGGCATAACCCCAAATTTCTGAGGGTCTAAATCCAGCACCAGATCCATATTAGACCCCAGAAAAGTGGTCTCGGCATGTCAGTCATTTCAGTGTTGGCCGTGTTGAGTCAAATTAAGCGGCAGGCTCCACTCCTGGTGGTGCCCTTCCGTCAATTCCTTTAAGTTTCAGCTTTGCAACCATACTTCCCCCGGAACCCAAACACTTTGGTTTCCCGGAAGCTGCCCGCAGAGTCATCGTTTATGGTCAGAACTACGACGGTATCTGATCGTCTTCGCGCCTCTGACTTTCGTGCTTGATTAATGAAAACATTCTTGACAAATGCTTTCGCAGTAGCTCGTCTTGCGGCGATCCAAGAATTTCACCTCTAACGCCACAATACGAATGCCCCCGTTTGTCCCTGTTAATCATTACCTCCAGTTCCGAAAACCAACAAAATAGAACCGAGGTCCTATTCCATTATTCCATGCACCATTATTCAGGCAGCCGAGGCCTGCTTTGAACACTCTAATTTTGTCAAAGTAAACGCGCCGGCCACCCAGGACGCTCAGCGAAGAGCACCCGTGAAAGAGAGCCGGCAGACGGTAGGGCAGGAGACAACGGGCAGTGAACCGGCGCGAGCCGGACCACCCGCCTGCGCCTGAGATCCAACTACGAGCTTTTTAACTGCAACAACTTTAATATACGCTATTGCAGCTGGAATTACCGCGGCTGCTGGCACCAGACTTGCCCTCCAATAGATCCTCGTTAAAGGGTTTAAAGTGTACTCATTCCAATTACGGGGCCTCGAAAGAGTCCCGTATTGTTATTTTTCGTCATTACCTCCCCGTGCCGGGAGTGGGTAAGTTGCGCGCCTGCTGCCTTCCTTGGATGTGGTAGCCGTTTCTCATGCTCCCTCTCCGGAATCGAACCCTGATTCCCCGTTACCCGTTACAAACATGGTAGGCATGTCACGTACCATCGACATTTGATAGGGCAGACATTTGAAAGATGCGTCGCCGGCACATGAGGCCATGCGATCAGCACAAAGTTATCCAGAGTCACCAGTGGGGACCCCGCAACCCCGCGAGGGGAAACGACGATTGGTTTTGAACTAATAAAAGCGCTCTTTCCGCGAGGGTCGGAGCTTGGTTAACATGTATTAGGTCTAGAATTGCCACAGTTATCCAAGTAGGATCGTGTCATCTAAGGAACCTCGACTGATTTAATGAGCCATTCGCGGATTCACCGTGAGACAGTTTGAACTTAGACATGCATGGCTTAATCTTTGAGACAAGCATATGACTACTGGCAGGATCAACCAGATATCTGTCGGAGACGTACGTACAGCACGCACCGGTCGGCGGAGGAAGGGTGTGTGAAAAGCCTCGCTGGGACGACGGCCGCAGGGACCGACGGGACGGACGGACGGTTGTTCCACCCGTCCCTCACTCCGTCGACCTAGGACCACCTGACAGGGGCCTCCCACACGCACCAGACGACCGACCGACCGGGCTCGCTCGAGGAGGGATGGCAGCGCTCTGTGCAGAACGGATCCCAACGACCTCGGCGATGAATTTCACTGGGACTAGAGAAAATTTGGCCTGCCGGCCTGCCCTTCTCCGTAGGAGAACGCAGGGCCTCGAGGCACGATTCCTGCTTTCCATTTGCCGGTCACAAGCTCTTTGCGAGAGTCGGACCACCAGCGAGACGTACTGTCGAGCTCTGCTATAAGCCTTAGATAAATCACCACGGACGGGCCACGTTTCCTGATACGGACTAGACGAGCGCACCTCAGTGGAGGAGCCACTACAACAAACCGCACCCAATTCGCTCTACGGGGAAAGGCAGGCGAGCGTTTTCCGCAAGCCCGTGCTATCGCTCCGCCTGGCGGGACTGAGATCGCTTTACGAACACTGGTTGAAATTGAGTCGCTGAGGCAAGACAACTACCCCAGATGCACGCATCCTGAGTTGCAACCATTCTCTGAGCAGGTGGGACCAAAGTGCATGCATCCTGAGTTTCCACCAGTCTCCCAAGAGGTGGGATCAAACTGCATGAATCCTTTGCCTCCCAATCGTTGATGTCTGGTCCCTTTTAGAGTGAATGCTGTCGTCATCTTGACTAACGGCTGTCTGTATTTAGTTGCTATGTAGCAGGGAAAAACACATCCCAAACGGCAGGTCGCCATGGTGTCTAGAAATTATGCAGCGGCGCCTTACACCTTACACGGTAGTATAATGACTTGTTTATTGGCACAAATATCTCCGCCACTGAATACTCCTTTCATTCAGCACTGCCTAAACGTCCTTCGTTTTAATCTATTCAGCATGTAAATCTGCTTCTACTCTTGTTTTTGGACATTGACCGTTTGCCTTCCCTAGAAAGTCTGTAACTTGTGAACTGACTTGTTGATTATAACTTACTTGGGTTAATACATTTCTCTGATAACCCCTTCGGTGAGAGCGGGCCACTCTCTCACACTTCTCATAAAATTATTGATTTGCTCAGAACTTACTTGTGTTAATGTATTTTTATGTCTGTCTTTTTAGGCCGAATTCAATTAATGTAATTCCACATGAATAACTAGATACAGCGTCTGCAGTTCTGATGTATTCACTGTAATCGATCTTAAAACAATTTCAACAAAATGTTTTGGTTTACTGTATTGATTATTTCCATTTCTTCTACCAAGCGGGATTAGAAACTGCAGTATATTTTTTTCCATTTGCTAGAAGTGTTATCCCACAAGTATTAACTATTTATTTGGCCAACTGTTAATTTATTGACACGACAACATTTCACTCTGTAATTGTCTAATTTTTAAGATGAATATTGCTTAGATAGTCTCTTATGTCATAGCCCGTTAATTAATTCTGTGTGAGCCGTTTAGATATTCTGTCCTCATTCCATTTGATCACGTTGAATAAAAACAATAATAAACAAAATGCTCATCTGAAGCAGAACAGAGCAGCGTCCGAAATGCGTCCAATAAAATGCAAAGTTTTTGTATTCATGATGAAATCATGCAAGCTACTTCGTCTTCTTCTCCTTCTTCTTCGTCTTCTTCTTCTTCTTCTTCTTCTTCTTCTTCTTCTTCTTCTTCTTCTTCTTCTTCTTCTTCTTCGTCTTCTTCTACTTCTTCTTCTTGTTCATAAATTTTTAACATTTTTATACTGGTTTAGAAGACTTTGCAGAGTCTTTATTTCTTCTTCTTCTTCTTCTTCTTCTTCTTCTTCTTCTTCTTCCTCTTCTTCTTCTTTTTATTCTTCTTCTTCTTCTTCTTCTTCCTATGTATATTATTTTACCGTGCTTTCAAATACTATCTTCTTGATATTGATGACACGTTCATCAGAGTAGCTGCGGGTCCCAATGTCATCTCCAGCGGACTCTGATTTGTGCCACGGAAGTCCAATAGGTGGTAATCGCTCCTCCTGAAGAGTCCTGGATGTTGTTGTGGGCAGTAAAGGAGTTTGATCAACGCATTTAAGGTCGTCTCCGCGGTTTGTTTTTTACCAGGGTAGTACTAGATTACTGTCGCCATGCTCCATCGACCATCTTTTTTTCGCAACATGTGACATACAACATGTCCATCTATGTTCAAACTTGTCTGTATAGATTACCGCAACATATACTAAGGACAATAGTAGTATTTCATAATTGTGGAGATTTTACAAAGGTTTGTTAACGAGATTAATTCAAACCAAGCGTCTTACAAAAGGGTAAGTCTACCCTGGCGATAACTTTGCCTACACAACTTAGCAGAGAGACACCTCCAAAGTTGTTACAGTCACCTCTATCACCTTTGTTTTTGTATGTTATAATATGTGCATCTTTTATATCCAGAGTAATAATGGCTTCTTTCCAATATTGATATAACATCATATACAGCGGTTGCAAATGTGTGCTATTTGGTGCTTTGCCTTCCTAAGTTGTCAATCGCTTTATACATGTCTGTTAAAGATGGTTCAATGTCCAGCTCGTCCATACTGGAATAGACTTGACAGCGACAAGAGCTGTGGATCACTATATCATCACAAGAGTACAGCTCAGAATAGTGCTCGGCCCATAGCTCATTCTGCTTACCTTTATCTGTAATTTTCTCGCCAGTGATGGATTTGAGTGCTGCAGTTTTCGTAATCGCAAGATCAATAGCGTTCTTTATACTATCGTTCTTTTGTCTTATGTTCCCTGTTTTTGTTTGTTTCATCTGATTTTACAGTTTTCATTCCAAATGAAGTCAAATGCAGGAGAACCGTGATATGGTAAAAAAGTAATCGACCAAATTTCGACTGAATATCGCTATGAAGAAAACATAGCTCTTTAAACTTAACACGATCAGCTAAGAACTATTTATGCTGAAGGGAAATCAGTTGGAAGAAGTGGATACATTTACCTATTTGGGCAACATACACATGATACTGATATACACATGAGGGTGCAGATGCAGATGTAAGGATCATAATTAGAAAGGCAAGAGGGACATTCCTGACGATAAAAAAATATATCGAGATCCAGAGAGATCAATATTCACACCACAGTTAGAATATTCAATGTCAGTGTCAAGTCGGTGCTGATGCATTGAGCGCGCTGGGTGGGGGTGGGGGGTGGGGGGGAACAACCAAAGACATACAACAAAGACTCCAGTCTTTCGTTAACAGTTGCCTAAAAAGGATATTGGGTATACAGGGGCAGGACATGATGAGGAATGCAAATATATGGCAAAGGAGTCAACAACATCCATTTGAACATCAAATTATGCAAAATAGGATTGTACAGGACATAAGCCGTGGAAGGAACAATACAACATAGCCAGACATGATCGTACATGAAATCCTCAAGGGAAAAGAGAGCGAGAGAGAAGCAGACCAAAACATACATGGAGAAGAGAACGTTAGAAACAACAACATTCAATGATTACACCTGGAGAGAAGCAGATCGAGCAGCCTAGGACCGTGTATACTGGCGGGGTGTTGTCAATGACCTATACACAGAGAGGAGCGACGGACTTTGATTGATGTGTATATATATATATATATATATATATATATATATATATATATATATATATATATATATATATATACATATATATATATATATATATATATATATATATATATGTGTGTGTATGTGTGTGCTTACACATATAGAGAAAGAGAGAGAGAAGCACGTGGTTTTTGTCTTGGTAACCATCCAGGACCGCGATAGTAGATAAGAAATATGTCCAGTACGATGGCTGACGTCTTGTTAGCTTCGGTTGCAGATTGCTCTACATATTAAGAAGACTCCCAAGATAGATGGGTCCGTTGAGATCCGCTAAGCTAATCCAGACAAGGACGACTCGATCACAGTTGGCGAAATGATTGAGCAACACTTTGGTTTTCGAGACCTTTCATTTCTAATTCCGCTTTCCTTCCCTCACCATCGAGTACGTGCATCATTTGGTTGGCTTTTGCTGCTGTCCCTGTGATGAGTACTACGTCGTCGGAAAATCGAAGGTTATTGAGACATCTGCCTTCATTATGGTTGTCAAAGCTGTCCCAGTGGCTTTGGTCTGTGACTGATTTCGAACATACTGAGAAGAGGTTCGGTGCAATATAATCCCACTGGCAGACAATTTATGTTCTGGTAATACATTTAGACATTAGAAGGGAAATGTATTTGAGCATAATTGTAAACCAGAATGCTGATGTAAACAGGATCGACACCCTGTTTGAACAATGACATACAGGCAAAATGTAATTCCACAGAGTGAACATCTTTTTATTTAGTCGGTGATGGTAAATACCAAGGGTGCCTGGAACTCTCCAGCTGCTTCTATAAGGAAAGGGGGGGGGGGGGGGAGGTGAGGTTGAAATGTGGTCTATTGGGATTTACGAACGCCGAAAGTCAGCTTGTTCTACTAGTTGCAAGTCATTGAGAGTGGTGCGGATCCTGGTTAGAATGCAACTCGTAAACAGTTTCTAATTGACCGGGGAAGAAAATAATTAGACGATAATTTTGAGGTCCTCTATGTCTCCCTTCTTGTGTAAGAGTATCGCCTTCGAGGTACGGCAAACTGTTGGTGTTCCTCTCGAATGAAGATAAAGTGTACAACGTTGGGCTATGGTTCTGTAAAGGGGTCAACCATAAGCCCGAAAGTTCGCCGCACTGATGCCATCTTCACCCGGTGATTTTCAAGATGATATTGAAGGACGGAAATGGGAATCTCAGAGGGCAGCATGTCCAGAGGAGGGAGGGGGGCACGTGGATGAGAGAGTAAATAGAGGCATGTCTGATGATCTGATATCAAGCTTTCACGATCGACTTCATGACCCGCTTTGACGTGGTATGTGTCCCATACTATCAGGCGAAGAATGATTTAAATTTGCTCAGCAAATCCTGAATAATCTAATTCGATCCTACGCCGATATTCTGCAGTTTTCAGGAGATGTTCGCGGACAGAGGTATCATCGTCTTTACTATGTTTTCAACGGTAGATCTTGCTTTAGTGTGGTGAAGGCTATATTGTTATCCGGCAGATCTTGCTTTAGTGTGGTGAAGGCTATGTGGTTATCCGGCAGATCTTGCTTTAGTGTGGTGAAGGCTATGTGGTTATCCGGCAGATCTTGCTTTAGTGTGGTGAAGGCTATGTGGTTATCCGGCAGATCTTGCTTTAGTGTGGTGAAGGCTATGTGGTAATCCGGCAGATCTTGCTTTAGTGTGGTGAAGGCTATGTGGTTATCCGGCAGATCTTGCTTTAGTGTGGTGAAGGCTATGTGGTTATCCGGCAGATCTTGCTTTAGTGTGGTGAAGGCTATGTGGTTATCCGGCAGATCTTGCTTTAGTGTGGCGAAGGCTATGTGGTTATCCGGCAGATCTTGCTTTAGTGTGGTGAAGGCTATGTGGTTATCCGGCAGATCTTGCTTTAGTGTGGCGAAGGATATGTGGTTATCCGGCAGATCTTGCTTTAGTGTGGTGAAGGCTATGTGGTTATCCGGCAGATCTTGCTTTAGTGTGGTGAAGGCTATGTGGTTATCCGGCAGATCCTGATTAAGGTGGTGGAGGCTATGTAGTTGTCCGACATATTTATCTTAGAGTGGTGAAGGATATGTGGTTGTTCGACATATTTAGCTTAGAGTGGTGAAGGATATGTGGTTGTCCGACATATTTACCTTAGAGTGGGGAAGGCTATGGGGTTGTCCGACACATTTAGCTTAGAGTGGGGACGGATATGTGGTTGTCCGAGATATTTAGCTTAGAGTGGTGAAGGATATGTGGTTATTCGGCAAATTTAGCTAAGAGTGGTGAAGGATATGTGGTTATCCGGCAGATTTAGCTTAGAGTGGTGAAGGATATGTGGTTATCCGGCAGATTAAGCTTAGAGTGGAGAAGGCTGTGTGGTTATCCCGCCGATCGTTATTAAGGTGGTTGTCCGACATATTTACCTTAGGGTCGCGCTATACAATCTTCAGAAAAGCATGTTTTTGAAAGTGTGGTTTCACATCAATAATTTCCGCATGCAGATACTGCCAACCCTTTGATCACATCTCTGTAGCCACCTCTAACAACATGCACAAAATGAAACTGGGGCTATATTAATGCTGCTACGAAAAGTATTCAGTTGGAAAAACAAATATAATAATCACACATACAATATGAGTTTGTTTTTGGAAGGGTATAAACGCATAGTCAGATCAAGCAGTAGGTACGTGTAGATATCACTCTTCCGATGACAATGTGCCGGGCTGCTAACCCTGTTATCTCCCTCGTCAGTCGACTTAGATGTAAATGGACTCTTGTTTTGCAGTAAGGAAAAGTAACACACAAATAATACCTAGTAAAAGGGAGTTTCATTGACTTCATCCACCACATCAGTGCCCGCTATCGGACTGTAATTTCTAACAGAGCCGACTTACATATCGAAACGTTGGTTTCGCTTTTTTTGTTCTCTCTCTAGGTAAGCCATATCATGTTAATGTTTGTTTCTATTGACATTTGAGTATGAAAATCAACTACTTAAGTACGAATTGTTGGCTATTGCCTTCGGTGATAAAGTGTTAGACATGTCATGTTAGACACGTTAGACTTTTGCGTATTTTTTAGCTTATGTTAGAAATTTAGTTTCTAACTGCTTTGCTGTTCTTAACATTTAGTCGTCTAGTTACTTGGGACTAGATATCAAAAGCGAATAAAAGTTATGAATTTTACCCTTGGTTTTAGCAGTGGCAAACACGCGCTCTAACAGCTACTTATGAGAAGAGACACTCATGTTTGATTAAGACCGACATAACGTATTTTAATAACAGCCAAACTCAGTATAATTAAACTAACTAAATACTAGGCGTGTTCAAATGACACAGGACCTTACTGCACCAAGTGAACATACGTACGATTCGCATTATGATGGCACTTCTGATTTAAACAACACATGTCAACCGTCAAGTTTGCAAAATGTCATTTTCTTCCGACTCAGTTTCCTCAGCAGACCGTTGAAAACATAGCGAATGTGATACGGTATCCTTCCAGAGTTGATAAGTGAGCGGTCATTGAGTTTATACCGCAAAGGGATGTCGACCAGCTGACATTCATCGCAGAATGCAGGCAGTGTATGGTGACAAAATTGTGGCGAAGGTAAGCTCCGAAGAGGGTCCACCCGAATGGCTGCATCAATTTTGGCGATGGGATCTTCTGACGCAACAATATGCGCCTGGCCTGGTCTCAGAAGATATTTCGTTACCTCACGTCCTTCTTCAAAGATCGTTCTCCATGTCTTCGCTGTTGTTTTCAACAAACTTTTGTCACCAAACACTGCCAACATTATGTAATGAATGTCAACTGGTCGCCATCCTTCATCTGCTAAAAACCGAATTGCCGATCTCTGATCAATTCTAGACGGATTCCGTATCACACCCGCAATGTTTACTTCTTCTTCTTTTTCTTCTTCTTCTTCTTCTTCTTCTTCTTCTTCTTCTTCTTCTTCTTCTTCTTCATACGCTGTCAAACGTCAACCTGTATTTTTTAGAAGAAAGCAGCTGTCATCATGAGGCTGTCGACACTGTCATATCGCTTGTGTAATGTTGTGACTGGTGATGGCCACATGTGCTTTCTCTGGTCGTCGTATGTCGGGCAGTTTTGCAGAAGATGTTCAGCAGTCATTTTCCCGGTACCACAAGTGCATTCGTCAGTGCCACTTATCTTCAGTTGATTGAATATGTGGTACCTCAGTCTGTTGTGGCCTGTGAGGAGTCTGAAGACCACGACCTACTCTCTTCTGTTTAACTGGTAAAAGGCATCGTTTTTTGTGTAGCCAGTACGTTCCGTTTCCCCATTTGGTCATGTATCTGGCCCTAATAAGCCTTTCGGACTCTTCGTAGTTCACACTAGAATCTGGTTGTGGTAGTCTTGCACCTTCTTTTGCCAGTCAGTCTGCTTCCTCGTTGCCTTTGATGTTACAGTGGGATGGAACCCACTGTACCACTACTCTTTTTGGTGCGGACTGCTGGCATAGTTGACAGAGTACTGCTCTTAAATCATTAAGTACAGTATTTTTCTGGCTTTTTATTGATGTGACTACGGCCAGGGAATCTGTAAACAGGACCATCTGGATTTCATTGCTTTCGCCTGTCAGCATTGCTTCTACCGCAGATCTCATTGCCTCTGCCTCCGCTCTGACATTGCTTGAGAATTTTCCAGTTGCCACTGACAGTGTTATTTTTCTACCATTTGGTAGGCTCAGGATTACCCCTGTCCCTCCGTTCTGTGCTGTGTTTGTTACAGAACCGTCAGTGTATGCATGGGTCCATTCCATGCTTGGGTAGTTTTCCGTTATGTACCTCAGGGTTATGTCTCCTCTTTCTTTTTCAGTCTGGCTGTTCTTGTTTCTAATTCCTGGTATATTTTCTAATACCTCCGAAATGATATGCTGCTTCCAGGTAGGTTTGCATACAGTAGGGATGGGTTTTGGTATTGTTACGGTGTTCATAGGGTCTTCGCTCATCTTTGCTTTGGCTATTTCTGCAAAGTTTCTCCGCTTTAGTTTCCCATTTCCAAATCTATTTAGTATCTGATGCATTGGATGGTCTGTCAGGCTTCTGAGTTTCTCTGCTTGCTGCTGGGCTCTGCAGTCTCTTCTGTCTATCATGTATTGCAGATTTGTAATCTTTTCAAGTTCTACAATTGGCGTTGACTTCATGTCTCCTGTTATAACTCTCACGCCATGTTTTGAACTATCTGCTGATGAAACTATAAATCGGAAGATAATTCAATTGTATGCACACTTGACGGTTGGTATGTGTTGTTTACATCATAAGTGACGTCATCATGCGAATCATACGTATGTTCACTTGGTGCAGATAGGTCCGGTTTCATTTGAACAAACTCGTAGAATGCTTGGCCTACTGATTTATTTCCACGTTTCAACTTTTTCTTTACTCGCTACTATGCGTGCCTTCAAACTGGAACGTGTTGGATTCTGCATGGGTTTGGCAACCTATACATGTGAAACATAACTCTCACACCAGTACCACAATCTCGAGAGGACAGTAGTATATCCAACTTGACCCACATAAGTAGAGCTTTGTATTATTCTTCTTCCCCGCTAAATTGTGCGGTCTTTGTGTGGGTACCACATTGCACTATTGTATGCATTTTCTGTTAATGTTCATAATATATTTTGCTGTTTAATAAATCTTTGTTTGAGTTTCAGAGCTGTACCTCTACCATGTGCCCATAGTTATCATGTTGTTTAACTAGCCATTATATCACAGTAGCGAAGATAATTGTAATATTTAGACAAATGCACTGAAACTCGATATTAAGCAAATGTTACAATTAAGGCAGCTTTTTATTCTTTAAAATCTCCTGCCGTTCTGTTTTTAGACAACGTACTTTTAGACAGCATAACATTTCTTCTAAATGATCATTACTTCTTAAGACACCCAGTCTGTGTAACAAAAACTGAACATTACATCTTCATACACAATATATGTAAAAAGTAGACCATTACTTTTCAGAACATAATCTATATTAAACACTCATCATTACTTTTCTCGACGCAATGTATGTAACAAAAAACTGAACATTACTTATTCAGACACAATGTATCTTATAATCTATATCAATATAAATATACATTGACATATAGTAACTAGAAAAATTTACAATGTGTGTCGTCATTACACATTAATAACTGATATTATGATAATAAATAATGCAAGAACTACTGGTACCATGAGAAAAAATGTATCGTAATCATAAGAAAACAACACAATTTCAGTTGGCAGAAGAGCATTTGCTTTCAACAATAACAAGCTAAATGCCTTCAATTCATGACGGGCCATAAGAACATATCATTATGTGACTTTATAAGACTGTGTCGGGAGGGAAGACTACAATCTGGTCAGTCAAAATATCCTGATCGGACAATGTTAGTCAGGTTCAGGGAAAAATATACTAGTCAAGACCCCCACCTAACGTCTACGCAGTGCCAGTGGAAATTGGATGTTTGTATGACAGCCTCACTGACAAGAAAGGGGATCGAGGTGATCCTCGTAGTTCGCCGTTTTCATTCAACAATACATGAGAGGGGAGTGCCTGACCTCTCGACCACAGCATGCAGAAGACTATGCAGTTAAAGGCGAGGGTTCGACTTCATAGTCTCGGGTTTTCCCAATTTGGCTCTGTCTCTCTAAGCATAACGGTATCTAAGCAGAAAGGCCTACCGAGAGCACCGCAAAAATCACGAGCTCCGTAGATATAGCGATGAACGCAGGGGTCTCCTGAAAAAAAAAATTGACATCATGACCCGACCGTCGCAGATCGAATTCGAACCCCGACCGTCTGGGCACGCCTGAACGTCTGCAAACGGTTTGACCACTTAGCCGCAGAGACCCCACGGTGTCTTTACATTCTAGTTGTACAGTTTCGTAACAAAGTAACCAGCCGACGATGGGGAGGTTTGTGTCTACCGAAGTCACACTCATGCAGTCGCTGTAGGGGTCTTTACTGATGAATCTGAGCCGGTACTGATCAGAGACTATGGTTTAAATAGTTCCGTCTGGTTTCATATAACTCTGTCTGCCCCCGTCCTCAGTTGTTTACTTGAAAATATGCTGCCCTTTAAGATGTGTACTAAAGAGGATGCTGGAATGTGATTTAAAAGATTTAATATATTCCTATCATGCCATCTATATGAGAACAACATGCGTAAATAAAATACTAGTATATTAGCTGGGAGACGATAGTTGACCAGGTCTCAGTGGCCTACATCAGTTAATGCCGTAGGCAAAAAAAAACATGCTTGAATGGATGGCGTGGAACGTTCAGCAGGATTAAAAGTAACGTACGGAATAAATCACAATGAATAATGAATGCAAGATAGGATTATGATGCACAAATCCATTTCTAAAATTGATATTCATTGACGTTATGACATATCATATTGTGCAAACCAGATCGAGAGTTGAAAACATGGTTACAGTATTATATTGACGGAAATTATTGTATAGCTGTTATCGATACCAGGACGCAAAATATGTATTTGATTCCATAAAGTGAAAGACACAGCGGCATGACAGATGTGGTGCACAAAAGGAAACCAGATATGATAAACCATTGATTGTCCAAAATAGATATAGCAATATGAATCTACATCAGGCGATTAAATAAGATAGAATCATAAAGACATCGGACGAAAGCTGGAAGTAGTAGTCCGTATGGCGCCAGACAAGAACGCCTTATACTTTTGTTAAAATGCGTTGATTCTAGTCGTGCTATACAATACCAATCGTGTCGCGGGCCTCATGAAATGTCTTCGCGGGGAACAGGCAACAACTTTGAGAGCCGTAAGAAAAAAACTTCGCGGCCCACATTGTCGACTGTAATTTTGAGACTAATGAGGTAAAACAAAGTTAAAGACCGGTTACTTATTGTTATGTATTTACACAGGCAGCCGAGTAGTGCAGTTGTTAGCGAGCTGTCTTCGCATCTGAGTTGGTCATGGGTCCATTCCCAAGTCGAGGCGGAATGTTTTTTTCGGATCGCAACGGCTACTGGGTCGACTGATCCATAAATGATTACTGGTTCAGTCCGGGAACTAAAGGCGGCGAGGGAGAGGAGATGGCTACCCCCCTCGTATAGCCAAGCCTTTGAAACGTGAGATCGCTAACACATTTCGCCCCTACGGCAGTAATGTTATGGAGGCCAACTGCAGTCATATGCTCATATTACAATACAAACGGACATACAGTAATGCCGTGATGGTTACAGGGGCAATTCGAATTTTCGGTTGCGTGCTAAAGAAGGTGAGCCTCTGCTCATCTGGGTGTAGTGGTACTGTCATGATTCTCTGCAAGATCACCACACCACTGAGTTATCTGGATACAGTCAGTTGGAGGGGGCATAGTGACTGCTGACGCTCGCAGAGGTCTTCTGGCTACAGAGACAAGAGAACGACTGAAGAAATCAAGGGACAGTCAGGCAAGCCAGTCTCCTCAGCATAGTTTTACGATCTTTAGGAAGGGACTTTCACTCGAGGATCGGTCTTTACAGACATAGCAGACAGTGTCGAAATACAGAAGTCGAAGCTGGCCAAAACTTAAAGGGCGCCACGCGCATGGTCTGTAGAGACTGAGACGTCTATGATGATGATATATATATATACTCCAGATGGGCCCCAACAACGAGATCAAAACTGCAGTGATATTGTCTTTTGTTTAACTGCAATGGGTAAGTAAAGATCGTCCCAACGCCGAAAATGCAGTCGAAGGTTAAGTGTTTATAATTAGGTTGAACTAGGAGCGCATTTGGAAGCTG
This sequence comes from Ariolimax columbianus, assembly GCA_036924085.1. Taxonomy (NCBI): domain Eukaryota; kingdom Metazoa; phylum Mollusca; class Gastropoda; order Stylommatophora; family Arionidae; genus Ariolimax; species Ariolimax columbianus. The sequence goes on along the minus strand of JAVGWX010000002.1, from coordinate 151,634,576 downwards.
TGATGAATATGAAGTGTCAGTACAGTTTCTTCTCACTTTTTCTTCATCTTCTTCTATCTTCTTCTTCTTCTTCTTCCTTCTTCTTTTTCTTCAATTGAAAGTGGCACTAAAGTCGTTAGATACAGAGCACATACATACTTTTTTGATAAAGTCTTCCTGCGAGTTAATAAACATTTTTTGGTAAATGACATTTGCTATAGTTAATAAATACATGTAATAATGATATTAACTAGACATTGCTTTCTACTATTCTCTCTGCCAGACATGTTCCATGTTTTAATGCGACTAGACGCTGTTTCTTACAGTTGTCACTGACATAAATGTTGCCTGTTTTAATGCTAGACGCTGTTTCTTACCGTTGTCACTGCCATATATATTGCCGGTTTTCATGCGACTAGGCACTGTTTCTTACCGTTGTGACTGCCATAAATGTTGCCCATTTTAATGCGACCAGGCACTGTTTCTTACCGTTGTGACTGCCATAAATGTTGCCCATTTTAATGCGACCAGACACTGTTTCTTACCGTTGTGACTGCCAGACATGTTACCTGTTTTCAAATGTTGTTCTAGAAGAGGGTGATCATCAAATACCACATGCTGAATTATCGAAATTATAGGAAATAAGCTGGTGTAGCAAGATCTCACGAACAGAGGAACTGAGAGGATGAAACGCAAGAATTAGTCTCACACGGTCAGACAGAGGCCGGTAGGATGGGCCGAGGCCTTCAGTTGTTCGTGTTATTGTAAGCTGTAGATGGTGATCCAGTTTTCTTGAATACGGGGCTCTTCAGTGAGATCCATGGTCCTCCTCGATACGGGAATCATCAGTGAGATCCAGAGTCCTCCTCGATACGGGAATCCTCAGTGAGAACCAGAGTCTTCCTCGATACGGGAATCCTCAGTGAGATCCATAGTTCTCCTCATTACGGGAATCCTCAGTGAGATCCAGAGTCCTCCTTGATACGGGAATCCTCAGTGAGATCCAGAGTCCTCCTCGATACGGGGATCATCAGATCCAGTCCACCTCGATACGGGAATCCTCAGTGAGATCCAGAGTCCTCCTCGATACGGGGATCATCAGTGAGATCCAGTCCACCTCGATACGGGAATCCTCAGTGAGATCCAGAGTCCTCCTCGATACGGGAATCCTCAGTGAGATCCAGAGTCCTCCTCGATACGGGGATCATCAGTGAGATCCAGTCCACCTCGATTCGGGAATCCTCAGTGAGATCCAGAGTCCTCCTCGATACGGGAATCCTCAGTGAGATCCATAGTCCTCCTCGATACGGGGATCATCAGTGAGATCCAGTCCTCGATACGAGGCCCTTTAGTGAGAAACATGGTCCTCCTCGATACGGGTCCCATCAGTGAGATTCATGGTCCTCCTCGATACGGGGATCCTCAGTGAGATCCAGTCCTCCTCGACAGGAGCCTCCTCAGTGAGGTCATCGCCATGGACATAAAAGTGTCGATCCACACCTCGTTGGCCATTGTATTGTGACACATCCTGTTTTCAGGAGTGCGGAAGGGGACAGGAGGTACGGTATAGATGAGAATGTTTCAGCTAACCCTGATTGCCCTTAGATCAACGTGGGCCTTAGTACTAGAAATAGAGATGAAACGCTAGCGTGCAATCAAGATGCTAAATAGTGCATGTGCTGCAGCCGTCAGTGATCCAGAGCTGATTTCTAGCGTCAGTGCCAGCGAACCAGAACTGCCAAGAGACTTGTTAAAGATTATCCTGAATAACAGACGCAACAAAGCAGACTGGCTTAAGATAAGGGATTGAAAAGGGAATGCTGACCCGGTACTCACAAATGCCTGCTAAAGTCGAATGTGTTGGGCCAAAAGAAGCAAATATCGCAGTCAAGCTGTAAACTACGACACAACGAATTCCGTTATTTGGACATCATCCTGCTACTTGCAAAGTCCTTTTGAGGGCTTGATAGAAAGAGAGAGATTGTAAATGAACGAAAAAAAAATCTGGGGTAGTTGTCTCGCCGCAGCGACTCAATTTCAACCAGTGTTCGTAAAGCGATCTCAGTCCCGCCAGGCGGAGCGATAGCGCGGGCTTGCGGAAAACGCTCGCCTGCCTTTCCCCGTAGTGCGAATTGGGTGCGGTTTGTGGTAGTGGCTCCTCCACCGAGGTGCGCTAGTCTGGTCCGTATCAGGAAACGTGGTCCGTCCCTGGTGATTTATCTAAGGCTTATAGCAGAGCTCGACAGTACGTCTCGCTGGTGGTCCGACTCTCGCAAAGAGCTTGTGACCGGCAAATGGAAAGCAGGAATCGTTGCCTCGAGGCCCTGCGTTCTCCCTACGGAGAAGGGCAGGCCGGCAGGCCAAATTGTCTCTAGTCCCAGTGAAATTCATCGCCGAGGTCGTTGGGATCCGTTCTGCACAGAGCGCTGCCATCCCTCCTCGAACGAGCCCGGTCGGTCGGTCGTCTGGTGCGTGTGAGAGGCCCCTGTCAGGCGGTCCTAGGTCGACGGAGTGAGGGACGGGTGGAACAAACCGTCCGTCCCGTCAGTCGGTCCCTGCTGCCGTCGTCCCAGCAAGGCTTTTTTTTACACGTAACCCTTCCTCTGCCGACCGGTGTGTGCGCTGTACGTACGTCTCCGACAGATATCTGGTTGATCCTGCCAGTAGTCATATGCTTGTCTCAAAGAATAAGCCATGCATGTCTAAGTTCACACTGTCTTACGGTGAAACCGCGAATGGCTCATTAAATCAGTCGAGGTTCCTTAGATGACACGATCCTACTTGGATAACTGTGGCAATTCTAGAGCTAATACATGCTTACCAAGCTCCGACCCTCGCGGAAAGAGCGCTTTTATTAGTTCAAAACCAATCGTCGTTTCCCCTCGCGGGGTTGCGGCGTCCCCACTGGTGACTCTGGATAACTTTGTGCTGATCGCATGGCCTCATGTGCCGGCGACGCATCTTTCAAATGTCTGCCCTATCAAATGTCGATGGTACGTGACATGCCTACCATGTTTGTAACGGGTAATGGGGAATCAGGGTTCGATTCCGGAGAGGGAGCATGAGAAACGGCTACCACATCCAAGGAAGGCAGCAGGCGCGCAACTTACCCACTCCCGGCACGGGGAGGTAGTGACGAAAAATAACAATACGGGACTCTTTCGAGGCCCCGTAATTGGAATGAGTACACTTTAAACCCTTTAACGAGGATCTATTGGAGGGCAAGTCTGGTGCCAGCAGCCGCGGTAATTCCAGCTCCAATAGCGTATATTAAAGTTGTTGCAGTTAAAAAGCTCGTAGTTGGATCTCAGGCGCAGGCGGGCGGTCCGGCTCGCGCCGGTTCACTGCCCGTTGTCTCCTGCCCTACCGTCTGCCGGCTCTCTCCCACGGGTGCTCTTCGCTGAGCGTCCTGGGTGGCCGGCGCGTTTACTTTGAAAAAATTAGAGTGTTCAAAGCAGGCCTCGGCTGCCTGAATAATGGTGCATGGAATAATGGAATAGGACCTCGGTTCTATTTTGTTGGTTTTCGGAACTGGAGGTAATGATTAACAGGGACAAACGGGGGCATTCGTATTGCGGCGTTAGAGGTGAAATTCTTGGATCGCCGCAAGACAAGCTACTGCGAAAGCATTTGTCAAGAATGTTTTCATTAATCAAGAACGAAAGTCAGAGGCGCGAAGACGATCAGATACCGTCGTAGTTCTGACCATAAACGATGCCGACTAGCGATCCGCAGGAGTTGCTTCGATGACTCTGCGGGCAGCTTCCGGGAAACCAGAGTGTTTGGGTTCCGGGGGAAGTATGGTTGCAAAGCTGAAACTTAAAGGAATTGACGGAAGGGCACCACCAGGAGTGGAGCCTGCGGCTTAATTTGACTCAACACGGCCAACACCGAAATGATTGACATGCCGAGACCACTCTTCTGGAGTCTAATAAGGAACTGGTGCTGGACTTAGACCCCCAGAAATCTGGGGTTATGTCCCCTGTGGCTCGGTTTTGTCTGCATCCAGTGTTTAATAAAGGAATTGACGGAAGAGCACTATCAGGAGTGGAGCCTGAGACCTAAGTTAACTTACCACGCCAATACTGCAGAATGACTATCAAAAAGTACACCTTAGTGGGGTCTAATAGAGAACATGTGCTGGAATTAGACCCTCGAAAATTTGTGGGGCTACCCTTTAAGAAACTTGATTGTCTCGCTAAGGGAATTGACGGAAGGGCACCACCAGGTGTGGAACCTGCGGCTTAATTTGACTGAACACGCCAATACTGTAGAACAACTGACAAATTGAGAGCACTGCCGTTTGGGTCTAATAATGAACGTACGCTGGTATTAGACTCACGGACGACAAGTCAGCTCTCAAACACTCAAATGAAAGAACGCTACGGAAATCGTGTTTAACTCCGCAGAAACCGCAGATTTCAAATACCTGGTCATTGACAAACAAAAGCCCTCAATAAATTCGTCTGACCAAATAGTGAACGGGTGCTGGAAATAGATCTGAAGACAGGTCAGTTTTACCCTACAAATGACAGGGCGTTGCTACGGAAAACCAGCTCAAATCGAGAGGAGCCGCAGACACTTTGGTTCACGTACCAGGCTGATAAGCCAAGGGCGCGAGGCCATCATGTGGGGGATTACGGCCGAACCCTTGTAAGCCGCAATCCCGCCCAAAATCTCAGCACCACTGCAATGGGAGGCTCCTACATGCTCGGGACCTGGGGCTTGCGCCCCAGCCCTATCAGGTAGAGCCACAGTAAGAGGTCCTTGCCGCCCGCAAATCAAAGCGGGCGGACAACTGCTTGATACTCACCCTATACGGCGATGGGGTGCGAAAAACACCAACCAAAGACTTAGAACCTGGTCGGGGTGTCGAAAACAGTAGAGCAGCCACCACACTGTGAACTGTCAAGACTCAACCACTGACCATGAGAGTTGTCCGCACACCAGGCGATCAACATCTCTGTGACATTACCAGGCTTGTCCTCTGGCTAAATGCACTCCGGTTACGATATCTACCTCTGTACGTTATCAGCCATAACTATCATGCTGGACGCAGAAGAGATGCAGACCAGCGGACATTGCACACCTGCCCCACTGTGTCAACACCCCAGGTGGCGGGGAATGCTAGGCGTACCATCCCTGCATAGAAGCCAAGAAAATAAAGGGAAAAAGAGATACCCCACTCACATGCAAATGCTACGTTTCTGGCAGGACGTGACGATCCTGGGATACAGACACACTGGACTGCCTCTCTTCCGGGTAAACCAGTCCATCTCATATATCACATATCATCATTGCACCCTATAGACACGAGTAGTGAAGACTCGATAGTCTGGTAAGACAACTTCCATAGGAGAGAAAACTCCGATCGTAAACAACTGCTGCCTTGCAGATAGGCTGGGGACAGCCAACGGCTAAGGAGGGCATCCCTACAGAAACGCCTGTTGAAATCGGATGCACGGGGCCGCAAGCCTAACAAAACAGTGCAACGTAAATCACAGTATGATGGCAGCACAACCTATTCGAAAAACGCATGGCGCTCATCCTGAGGAGACCCGCCAGGCAGCGATAGCGCCGGGCCCCACGCCTCGAAGGGGCCCACCCTTGACTACTGGTGGTCACCCACCCATGTGTCGTGGAGTCAAGGCACATGGCTATGGGGTAACGTCTATTGGCCAAAACCTCAAGACCCTCAAAATATTACAGTGGAATGCGGAGGGAGTCATTAACAAAAAACTTTCCCTAACACACCACCTGCATGAAGGTAAGATTGACGTGGCATGTATCCAGGAAACGCACCTCAACAATAACCATAAATTCTCAATCAGAGGATACCAGACCTTCCGTCTAGATAGAGAAGGCCACAAAGGAGGGGTCCTGATACTGACCAGAAACAGCATACCGAGTAGCGCGGTACCTGTCAATCACACCGGACAAGCAGAAATTGTAGGAGTTGACATAATGGCTCAAGAGACGAAGCTCCGCATTTTCAATCTGTACGGACCACCAAACAGAGACCTATCGCTCTCGAGTATGGAGGTCAGAGACTCCAACTGCATAGTAGTTGGAGATTTCAACAGCCACTCGGAGAGATGGGGATACTCTGACACAGACAGCAGAGGTGACGAAGTGGAAGATTGGGAGATAGATGCAAATCTATCCCTAATCAATAGGCCGGAGGATAGCCCTAGCTTCTATTCAAGAACATGGCATACAACCTCGACTCCAGATTTGGCCTTCTCCACACAGGACATACACTATAAAATAGACCGCCAGGTGCTAAACCAACTGGCAGGTAGCGACCACAGGCCGATCAGGCTAACCATTGACATGGAAGTAGGCCCACAGGAAACAAAACCGCTCCCACGTTGGAATTACAAACGAGCCGACTGGGACAGTTTTGCAATCCTGACAGATGGGCTGTGTGAAACCATCAACACACGAAACACCAAAATGAAGCCCATGGTAGAGAGCCTAAGCAAGGCAATAATGCAAGCCGCCATTGAAACCATCCCAAGAAGAGCTAGGAAAAACTATAAGCCCTACTGGAATGATGAGTTGCAGAAAGTGGAAGATGCAGTAACAAATGCTAGGAACATGGCAGAACGAGAAAAATCCATGGAGGCAAACATCGCCCTCAAAGCCGCCGCGGCGAAGTACAAACACACTCTCAAGCAAACAGCAAGAGAAAGTTGGAAAAATAAAACGGAAAGTTTAAACCTGGACAAAGAAGGGAACAAGCTATGGAAGCTAGTCAGAGCCATGAATGACGAAACCCCGTCAAATAAACAAATTACTATCAAGCAGGGCGAGAACTTGATCACAGGTAAGAAAGCCGCAAACGCCTTTGTCGATCACTATGCCAGAGCAAACCACATCGAGGTCCCTGCAGAAAAGCATACAGACATTAGCGAAGAGCTAAAGGGACACGAAAACATAAATACGGCTCCTGAAGAGCACATGATGGCCAAACTAACAATGCGCGAAATGGAAGAGGCTATGAGAACACTTAAGAAAAGGAAATCTCCCGGAAAAGACGGGATAACAAACGAAATGCTGATGGGGCTGGGCCAAACAGCGAAGAAAAAACTACTATCAGTCCTGAACCAAAGCTGGAAAAGGGGTATTGTACCCCAGGCATGGAAAGATGCAATACTGGTACCAGTACCAAAAACAGGAAAGGACAAAACAGATCCGAATGGATACAGGCCCATAAGCCTACTGAGCTGTGTCGGCAAGCTGATGGAACGGATGATAAACACCAGACTGATGTGGCATCTGGAAGAAAAACGAATACTAATTCCACAGCAAGCCGGCTTTAGACAGCACAGATCCACTGAGGACCAGGTCATCCTCATAGCCCAGGAGATAGAAGATGCCTACCAGGCACAGAAACACACAGTAGCTGTTTGGGTGGATCTGGAAAAGGCATTTGACAAAGTCTGGAAGGATGGACTTAGAGTCAAGCTAAGGAGAAGTGATGTTTGTGGGAAGATGTACAAGTGGATCAACCACTACCTCAAACAAAGAACGGCCAGAGTCCAAGTACAAGGGCAGATGAGCAAAAAGGTGACACTCGAGCAGGGAGTACCCCAAGGGGGAGTACTGTCACCCACACTCTTCCTGGTATATATAAACGACATTACAGAGAATATACCAAGAAGAGTCCATAGCTCAATGTTTGCAGACGATCTGGCTATGTGGACCTCTGAAAAGAATCTCACCATAGCAAGAAATCGGATGCAAACGGCCCTAACATCGCTGGAAGAGTGGGCGAACTCATGGCTGGTCAAAATAAACGAGGAGAAAACCACGTGCACAATATTCTCGCTCTCATTAAAACCCCAAAGTACCAAATTAAGCCTAAATGGCAAAATCCTGCAGCCAAACGACAACCCAACCTATCTGGGAGTCACATTTGATCGGCGCATGACATGGAAAAGTCAGATTGAGAGAAACCGAATGAAAGCCAGAGAAAGAATGGCGATCATGAGGAAACTTGCTGGAACAAGCTGGGGAGCAGACGAAGGCATACTAAAGAAACTGTACACTGGAAGAGTGAGACCAGTTCTCGAGTATGGCATCGCGGCATGGACAACAGCAGCGAAGGCGAACTTCGATAAAGTTAACAAACTTCAAAACCAAGCCATGAGAATTATAACAGGTGGCATGAAGTCAACGCCAATTGTAGAACTTGAAAAGATTACAAAACTGCAATCCATGACCGACAGAAGAGTCTGCAGAGCCCAGCTGCAGTCAGAGAAACTCCGAAGACTGACGGACCATCCAATGTACCAGAGGCTAAATAATTTGGGAACTGGGAAACTAAAGCGGAGAAACTTTGCAGAAATAGCCAAAGCAAAGATGCACGAAGATCCCATAAACGCACTAACAACACCAAAACCCATCACTACTGTACGAAAACCTACTTGGAGGCAGGATATATTTCCAGAGGTGGTAGAAAATATACCAGGTATTGCAAACAAAAACTGCCAGAGTGAAAAAGAAAGGAGAGACACTACCCTAAGCTTCATAACGAAAAGCTACCCAAGCATGGACTGGACCCATGCATACACCGACGGTTCTGTAACAAACACTACACAGAACGGAGGGGCAGGAGCATTCCTGAACCTACCAAATGGCAGAAACATAACACTGTCATTCGCTACTGGTAAGTACACGAGCAATTTCAGAGCAGAGGCAGAGGCACTGAGGGCGGCAGTGGAAAAAATGGTAACACACAGTGAAAATGAGAGCCATATAGTCCTGCTGACAGATGCTCTCGAAGTAGTCACAGCGCTAAAAAGCCAGAAAAACACTGAGCTTAATGACTTAAGAGCAGCACTCTGCAAACTGTGCCAACAGTCCGCACCAAAAAGGGTAGTGGTACAGCGGGTTCCGTCACACTGCAACATCCAAGGCAACGAGGAGGCAGACAGACTGGCAAAAGAAGGTGCAAGGCTACCACAAATAGATACCAGTATGACGTACGAAGAGTCAAAACGGCTTATCAAAGCCAGGTACATGTCCAAATGGGAAACCGAACATACTGGTTACACCAAAAACGATGCCTATTACCAGTTGAACCGAAGATAGCAGGTCGTTGTCTTCAGACTTCGCACTGGCCACAACAGACTGAGGTACCACCTCTTCAACAAATTGAAGATAGGGTGTACCGACGAATGCCCGTGCGGTACTGGTAAAATGACCACTGAACATCTGCTGCAGAACTGCCCGACATACGAGGATCAGAGAGAGCAGATGTGGCCATTGCCAGTGGAACTGCAAGACAAGCTCTATGGTAGTGGCGAGAGTCTCAGGATGACCGCCGCTTTTTTCGAGAAAATAATGGTTACTGTCTGACTGTGTACGCAGAAGAAGAAGAAGAAGAAGAACGAAAAAAAAGAAGAAGAAGAAGAAGAAGAAACAAAAAGAAGAAGAAAAAAAACGCTGGTGTGCAGAAGTAGCGATAACATCAGGGTGGAGACAGTTGCGAAATAGGGCAGTCCTATGGTGGCATTGTTTAAGTAAGTCTCCTGTGCGCCTACATGGGTAGAAGGTAGGAAAATAGGTCACGACTTGACTGATTGAGGAAGAAATATAAAGTTGAAATATATTTGTCGGTCGATTAATAAAAGATGGTAGTTGAGTGGCCAGGACCTCACATGACCTAGAAGCTGTCATGCCAAAGGAGTTGATTTAGGAAGGGATGATAAGGGCTGTTGAATGGACATTGATAACGTACCCTCTGACGCTAAACTGGTCAGCCTTGGACATGTCGGTAATAGCCGATGTATCATTGATGTTTTGGTAGTGCATCAGAGGAAAGAAGACATACTAGCAAGACCAAATTAATTAGTCTAAATGACCCATAAGTACAACCTTTATGTTTTAACTTGTTTTTGTTTTTTGTTTTTTTTGTGGACACAATACATCAAAGGAGTATACTATCGAGTGAGTCATTTTTGTAAAATTTCTTGTACACTATACGACTGATGGCGACCGTTAGGTACAGGTGTAATAAACTGACAAAGATAACACTATACATGCATGTCCTGCTACTGGAAACATCATGTGTTAGAGCAGTCTGGTCAACGAGGTAGGTGTAGATAATGCGAGATCTATAGCGTATATTAAACAGAGGTTGTTCGAATTGCACTTCATACAGGAGTGTCCAGGACAATATTCTGCCACACGCCTCAGAAAGTAAGAACAATTTCTGCAAATTCGCTTCCACAGATTCATTAGACGAGTGAACAACTCAGCACAAGTAACGTCTACAAATGAGGTTCCCAACCTGGGGGTACATTTGCACTTCGCAAAAGGGGCCTATCGATCTGAGGGATTAACCATGATGTACACTGCTATACCTGATAGCAATCACGTTACAAAAGATATGCTGGAGATAACCGACTAGGTATGTTGACTTCTCTATGTCTTTCATGCTACAAAGTTGGGCATCAATCTTATTCAAGGTACTTATACTAATCATTCGATACCCGCTTACTGAAGATATAAAACCGAGCTTAGTTGTGTTTCTAACTAGTATGTAGCAGCTGCTGTGTGTGTAACTAGTGTGTAACAGCTGCTCCGTGTGTAACTAGTGTGTAACAGCTGCAGTGTTGCCCGTCAAAACCATACCTAATGTAAACAAGATACATTCGCGTTTATTAAAAAAAACATTTGGAGCATTGTTTACCAAATTTCGATAACCAAATAGGAAAATAAATGTGAAATATAATGGGGTAACAAATTAAGGTTAACGTTAAAGTTTACAATGATAGAATAAGGTTATTTTTTTTGGCCTCTGATTACCTTGTAGAGTGTAACGTGATGGCCTGCTCAGTTGTCCACAAACATTATGCATGAGAAGTGAATTGGTGATATTTGTGAGCAAAGTTAATTGTGTACAATGTTAATGGTGCATTTAAAATTGTTCGGACACCCAAAGTGTGCAGATGAAGCAAATATTGGACCTAAGACACCATCATGACGAGGCAGCTAGCATTATTCCCAAACCTTCTTAGTCGCACATTACAATTTGTATGGCACGAAGCGGTATCCGAGTTGACAAGACATGAATCATGTAACAACCCAAGCATGTTATATGTGCGTCTCCAGTGAGGTGTAACCAAAGTGATTGTATTGTGAATTACCTCCAGTCGTCGTGATCTGTATATTGGGACCAGCGTTTGAGGTTGATGATCAGCGCAGTTCTCTGTTCACTACATTCCAAATACGGCACAAGTTACATCAACAAAATAAACACTGTCTGATGATGCCATCATTGCGCGGGATGGACAAGTAACTAAAATTCGTGCATCGATGGTTGAACACAGATCTAGTAAAAACAACATATAAAACAAGCACATGTATTTCTAGGATACAGGCTTCCTCCAAGGTACCATCTGTGACGCTGCACGGCCATTTCCTTGAATGAATTGAGCGAAATTACTAATATGTTATTCAACAGTGATGCAGTGGACATGTTAGTCCTCCCAACTAAAACAAGTATTGCTTGTTATCATCTGATCTATGCAAAGAAAGGCATTTTAATTCCCATATTGGGGCCCATCATGCTCCGATTTGAATTAACAAAGATATGCTGTTGTATGTTATATGAAGGAAATATATACTTATAGTTTGCGATAGAACATTGGAACCATTTATTGACAAAATGCATCTAATAAAAATATAAATACCTGAAAGCAGTATTGTCAACAGAAGAGAACCGCGTCGTGGGCCTTCATGTTCGGAATGGATAGATTAGGTTATGGAGATTATGGTAGTGACCTTTTTGTTGCGAGCGTGCCAGAAATAAAATACAGTAAAAACAGAGCGTCATCTTTCGTTTTCAGATGATCTCTGCAAGTACACATAAACAGTTTAAAGCAGGCTTCCTTCTAGGGAATGCAAGGGTTGCTTTCTGTTCCATTTGGCTAAACAATAGCATGGTTTTGACGGATTTCATGTTTAAAAAAATTAGGTTCAGTTCAACTGCTCTCTGCATAGTGAAGGTCGTTTGCAGTAGATCTTCAGCGTCCGAAGTGTCTTTCTTGATTGTGTATTGCATCTCTTGCTTTTCCATGTGTATCTCTTTTGATTATTCTCCCGATAATAGAGTTGATTACTGTTAACAAGTTTCATCTCCACTTACCGTACCAATATTGTTTACAGTAAAGTGTTATATCTTTTGTTGTCACAAACGACCCGACTTTAATTTGGCTGGTCAGTTATCTTTGCCTTCCTATTTGTTCCAAGATTCACTTGTTTTTGCACTCTCTTTCTTTAAAAAAAAATATATTTGCAAGCCACCAACTCGTATCCATAAGTTTATTGGACACGTTCATATTCGATTCAATAATGTCATAACACCTGATAACATTCATGTTTTATTTTGTGAGCGTAATTTATTTAGATGCCAACATTTGTCTCATATTGACGAAAAAGCATTGTGCCGCACTATTCGTTTCATAATATCTATCCCGCATCGTCCATCATGCGTTACTATATTTCCAAGATAAGATAACCACTTGACATGTTCCAGCGTTGGGTAATGTATTCTTGTCTGTAGAGCAGTTATCTTGTCAACGTTTATAGTTATCATAGGTTATTGTTTTCTCTGTGTTAATATATAATACATATTCTTATATTATGGTTTTTACTTGATTTATCATTGTATGTAATCTTTGGCTGCTATATGCTAGGACAACTGCGCCATCTGTATTTATGAGGTTATTTTTGGATATTTATTCCTTTAACGAGTCCTGACATTTCCCTTGCCATCGCCTCGTTCTCCCACAATCTCACATATCGTGCTGGCGTCACATATAACTGATGTATGTATATGTTTCCCATCAATGTATGTCTCTTGCTAGTGTTGATGTCTATTTCCTCGTCTATTTCTGAATATTATTGACCCGGCTCATCCGGGATTAATTAGTTTACTTGTTTTTATGGTTATTTGTTGTTTCATGTTATTTCTTGTCCATTTGATTCTGACATGTGGTGTACAATGAGAATTTACCTTATGACGACATGTGTTTCGTATTATTGCATATCTTCTTCTGCGTACACAGTCAGACAGTAACCATTATTTTTTCGAAAAAAGCGGCGGTCATCCTGAGACTCTCGCCACTACCATAGAGCTTGTCTTGCAGTTCCACTGGCAATGGCCACATCTGCTCTCTCTGATCCCCTTGTGTCGGGCAGTTCTGCAGCAGATGTTCAGTGGTCATTTTACCAGTACCGCACGGGCATTCGTCGGTACACCCTATCTTCAATTTGTTGAATAGGTGGTACCTCAGTCTATTGTGGCCAGTGCGAAGTCTGAAGACAACGACCTGCTCTCTTCGGTTCAACTGGTAATAGGCATCGTTTTTGGTGTAACCAGTATGTTCGGTTTCCCATTTGGTAATGTATCTGGCTTTGATAAGCCGTTTTGACTCTTCGTACGTCATACTGGTATCTTTTTGTGGTAGCCTTGCACCTTCTTTTGCCAGTCTGTCTGCCTCCTCGTTGCCTTGGATGTTGCAGTGTGACGGAACCCACTGTACCACTACCCTTTTTGGTGCGGACAGCTGGCACAGTTTGCAGAGTGCTGCTCTTAAGTCATTAAGCTCAGTGTTTTTCTGGCTTTTTAGCGCTGTGACTACGGCGAGAGCATCTGTCAGCAAGACTATGTGGCTCTCATTTTCACTGTGTGTTGCCATTTCTTCCACTGCCGCCCTCAGTGCCTCTGCCTCCGCTCTGAAATTGCTTGTGTACTTACCAGTAGCGAATGACAGTGTTATTTTTCTGCCATTTGGTAGGTTCAGGAATGCTCCTGCCCCTCCGTTCTGTGTAGTGTTTGTTACAGAACCGTCGGTGTATGCATGGGTCCAGTCCATGCTTGGGTAGCTTTTCGTTATGAAGCTTAGGGTAGTGTCTCTCCTTTCTTTTTCACTCTGGCAGTTTTTGTTTGCAATACCTGGTATATTTTCTACCACCTCTGGAAATATATCCTGCCTCCAAGTAGGTTTTCGTACAGTAGTGATGGGTTTTGGTGTTGTTAGTGCGTTTATGGGATCTTCGTGCATCTTTGCTTTGGCTATTTCTGCAAAGTTTCTCCGCTTTAGTTTCCCAGTTCCCAAATTGTTTAGCCTCTGGTACATTGGATGGTCCGTCAGTCTTCGGAGTTTCTCTGACTGCAGCTGGGCTCTGCAGTCTTGTCTGTCGGTCATGGATTGCAGTTTTGTAATCTTTTCAAGTTCTACAATTGGCGTTGACTTCATGCCACCTGTTATAATTCTCATGGCTTGGTTTTGAAGTTTGTTAACTTTATCGAAGTTCGCCTTCGCTGCTGTTGTCCATGCCGCGATGCCATACTCGAGAACTGGTCTCACTCTTCCAGTGTACAGTTTCTTTAGTATGCCTTCGTCTGCTCCCCAGCTTGTGCCAGCAAGTTTCCTCATGATCGCCATTCTTTCTCTGGCTTTCATTCGGTTTCTCTCAATCTGACTTTTCCATGTCATGCGCTGATCAAATGTGACTCCCAGATAGGTTGGGTTGTCGTTTGGCTGCAGGATTTTGCCATTTAGGCTTAATTTGGTACTTTTGGGTTTTAATGAGAGCGAGAATATTGTGCACGTGGTTTTCTCCTCGTTTATTTTGACCAGCCATGAGTTCGCCCACTCTTCCAGCGATGTTAAGGCCGTTTGCATCCGATTTATTGCTATGGTGATATTCTTTTCAGAGGTCCACATAGCCAGATCGTCTGCAAACATTGAGCTATGGACTCTTCTTGGTATATTCTCTGTAATGTCGTTTATATATACCAGGAAGAGTGTGGGTGACAGTACTCCCCCTTGGGGTACTCCCTGCTCGAGTGTCACCTTTTTGCTCATCTGCCCTTGTACTTGGACTCTGGCCGTTCTTTGTTTGAGGTAGTGGTTGATCCACTTGTACATCTTCCCACAAACATCACTTCTTCTTAGCTTGACTCTAAGTCCATCCTTCCAGACTTTGTCAAATGCCTTTTCCAGATCCACCCAAACAGCTACTGTGTGTTTCTGTGCCTGGTAGGCATCTTCTATCTCCTGGGCTATGAGGATGACCTGGTCCTCAGTGGATCTGTGCTGTCTAAAGCCGGCTTGCTGTGGAATTAGTATTCGTTTTTCTTCCAGATGCCACATCAGTCTGGTGTTTATCATCCGTTCCATCAGCTTGCCGACACAGCTCAGTAGGCTTATGGGCCTGTATCCATTCGGATCTGTTTTGTCCTTTCCTGTTTTTGGTACTGGTACCAGTATTGCATCTTTCCATGCCTGGGGTACA
This sequence comes from Ariolimax columbianus, assembly GCA_036924085.1. Lineage (NCBI taxonomy): Eukaryota > Metazoa > Mollusca > Gastropoda > Stylommatophora > Arionidae > Ariolimax > Ariolimax columbianus. The sequence continues at coordinate 151,619,279 of JAVGWX010000002.1, read as the reverse complement.
ATACCCCTTTTCCAGCTTTGGTTCAGGACTGATAGTAGTTTTTTCTTCGCTGTTTGGCCCAGCCCCATCAGCATTTCGTTTGTTATCCCGTCTTTTCCGGGAGATTTCCTTCTCTTTAGTGTTCTCATAGCCTCTTCCATTTCGCGCATTGTTAGTTTGGCCATCATGTGCTCTTCAGGAGCCGTATTTATGTTTTCGTGCCCCTTTAGCTCTTCGCTAATGTCTGTATGCTTATCTGCAGGGACCTCGATGTGGTTTGCTCTGGCATAGTGATCGACAAAGGCGTTTGCGGCTTTCTTACCTGTGATGAAGTTCTCGCCTTGCTTGATAGTAATTTGTTTATTTGACGGGGTTTCGTCGTTCATGGCTCTGACTAGCTTCCATAGCTTGTTCCCTTCTTTGTCCAGGTTTAAACTTTCCGTTTTATTTTTCCAACTTTCTCTTGCTGTTTGCTTGAGAGTGTGTTTGTACTTCGCCGCGGCGGCTTTGAGGGCGATGTTTGCCTCCACGGTTTTTTCTCGTTCTGCCATGTTCCTAGCATTTGTTACTGCATCTTCCACTTTCTGTAACTCATCATTCTAGTAGGGCTTATAGTTTTTCCTAGCTCCTCTTGGGATGGTTTCAGTGGCGGCTTGCATTATTGCCTTGCTTAGGCTCTCTACCATGGGCTTCATTTTGGTGTTTCGTGTGTTGATGGTTTCACACAGCCCATCTGTCAGGATTGCAAATCTGTCCCAGTCGGCTCGTTTGTAATTCCAACGTGGGAGCGGTTTTGTTTCCTGTGGGCCTACTTCCATGTCAATGGTTAGCCTGATCGGCCTGTGGTCGCTACCTGCCAGTTGGTTTAGCACCTGGCGGTCTATTTTATAGTGTATGTCCTGTGTGGAGAAGGCCAAATCTGGAGTCGAGGTGGTATGCCATGTTCTTGAATAGAAGCTAGGGCTATCCTCCGGCCTATTGATTAGGGAGAGATTTGCATCTATCTCCCAATCTTCCACTTCGTCACCACTGCTGTCTGTGTCAGAGTATCCCCATCTCTCCGAGTGGCTGTTGAAATCTCCAACCACTATGCAGTTGGAGTCTCTGACCTCCATACTCGAGAGCGATAGGTCTCTGTTTGGTGGTCCGTACAGATTGAAAATGCGTAGCTTCGTCTCTTGAGCCATTATGTCAACTCCTACAATTTCTGCTTGTCCGGTGTGATTGACAGGTACCGCGCTACTCGGTATGCTGTTTCTGGTCAGTATCAGGACCCCTCCTTTGTGGCCTTCTCTATCTAGACGGAAAGTCTGGTATCCTCTGATTGAGAATTTATGGTTATTGTTGAGGTGCGTTTCCTGGATACATGCCACGTCAATCTTACCTTCATGCAGGTGATGTGTTAGGGAAAGTTTTTTGTTAATGACTCCCTCCGCATTCCACTGTAATATTTTGAGGGTCTTGAGGTTTTGGCCAATAGTCGTTTTCCCATAGCCATGTGCCTTGACTCCACGGGATGGACAAGTAACTAAAATTCGTGCATCGATGGTTGAACACAGATCTAGTAAAAACAACATATAAAACAAGCACATGTATTTCTAGGATACAGGCTTCCTCCAAGGTACCATCTGTGACGCTGCACGGCCATTTCCTTGAATGAATTGAGCGAAATTACTAATATGTTATTCAACAGTGATGCAGTGGACATGTTAGTCCTCCCAACTAAAACAAGTATTGCTTGTTATCATCTGATCTATGCAAAGAAAGGCATTTTAATTCCCATATTGGGGCCCATCATGCTCCGATTTGAATTAACAAAGATATGCTGTTGTATGTTATATGAAGGAAATATATACTTATAGTTTGCGATAGAACATTGGAACCATTTATTGACAAAATGCATCTAATAAAAATATAAATACCTGAAAGCAGTATTGTCAACAGAAGAGAACCGCGTCGTGGGCCTTCATGTTCGGAATGGATAGATTAGGTTATGGAGATTATGGTAGTGACCTTTTTGTTGCGAGCGTGCCAGAAATAAAATACAGTAAAAACAGAGCGTCATCTTTCGTTTTCAGATGATCTCTGCAAGTACACATAAACAGTTTAAAGCAGGCTTCCTTCTAGGGAATGCAAGGGTTGCTTTCTGTTCCATTTGGCTAAACAATAGCATGATTTTGACGGATTTCATGTTTAAAAAAATTAGGTTCAGTTCAACTGCTCTCTGCATAGTGAAGGTCGTTTGCAGTAGATCTTCAGCGTCCGAAGTGTCTTTCTTGATTGTGTATTGCATCTCTTGCTTTTCCATGTGTATCTCTTTTGATTATTCTCCCGATAATAGAGTTGATTACTGTTAACAAGTTTCATCTCCACTTACCGTACCAATATTGTTTACAGCAAAGTGTTATATCTTTTGTTGTGACAAACGACCCGACTTTAATTTGGCTGGTCAGTTATCTTTGCCTTCCTATTTGTTCCAAGATTCACTTGTTTTTACACTCTCTTTCTTTAAAAAAAAATATATTTGCAAGCCACCAACTCGTATCCATAAGTTTATTGGACACGTTCATATTCGATTCAATAATGTCATAACACCTGATAACATTCATGTTTTATTTTGTGAGCGTAATTTATTTAGATGCCAACATTTGTCTCATATTGACGAAAAAGCATTGTGCCGCACTATTCGTTTCATAATATCTATCCCGCATCGTCCATCATGCGTTACTATATTTCCAAGATAAGATAACCACTTGACCTGTTCCAGCGTTGGGTAATGTATTCTTGTCTGTAGAGCAGTTATCTTGTCAACGTTTATAGTTATCATAGGTTATTGTTTTCTCTGTGTTAATATATAATACATATTCTTATATTATGGTTTTTACTTGATTTATCATTGTATGTAATCTTTGGCTGCTATATGCTAGGACAACTGCGCCATCTGTATTTATGAGGTTATTTTTGGATATTTATTCCTTTAACGAGTCCTGACATTTCCCTTGCCATCGCCTCGTTCTCCCACAATCTCACATATCGTGCTGGCGTCACATATAACTGATGTATGTATATGTTTCCCATCAATGTATGTCTCTTGCTAGTGTTGATGTCTATTTCCTCGTCTATTTCTGAATATTATTAACCCAGCTCATCCGGGATTAATTAGTTTACTTGTTTTTATGGTTATTTGTTGTTTCATGTTATTTCTTGTCCATTTGATTCTGACATGTGGTGTACAATGAGAGTTTACCTTATGACGACATGTGTTTCGTATTATTGCATATCATATCTGATCTTTTCCCTTTCACAACTTCAGGAAATGTCACGTGAGCAGAATCAGATCTTACATGTCGCCCTCATTGACCTCCTCAATGGCAATTGATTTGGTTTGTAGGGTCGAACTTTTTAAAATCGTCTCTAAAATAGGCTGCCCAACGGAACAGTTGCTATTAATAATGTCGTTCCATGAAGGCATAACAAAACATCACACTTTTATTGTGGAATATCACAACTATTTGGTATTCACATTTCAGCAAGTCCTGGCCTGGGCACCATTCAGGATCTTCTGTTTTCTGTTACTGAACCTTGTATTTGTTAACGCATATGCAGTAATCTGTCTTAACACTTGGTCGGATGGTCGAGTTTTTAATCTTGCAAACCTCAAGGCGAAAATAATGATCAGGGAAATCAGCCCTAATTGATTTGCTTGTCATTGATGATGCTGCAATTATCACCTACTGTCAGCCAACATTTCAGAAGCTGATAGATCGCTTCTATCAAGCGTGCAAAGATGTTGGCCTCTCAATAATTGTCAACCAATCAAATGTTCCTAAGATAGTCAGTAGATGCACGTCAACGCTTAGTATTGACAGTTATGAGCTGACAACCGAGCTTATGTGTCTTACAGCGCATGTTTCTGAAAACCAGAAATTCACAATTAAAACAAAGGGCATGGCATACAATGATTAACCGAGGGATCAGACACAGTTTAGCCTCAGTCGTACAAAACAACACCTGCCTTTGTTCGTATGATGTAACTTTGAATTGTCCGGAATTCGGTCAAGAGGTTGATAACTATGCACCGGACATAATTTACTCTATCATTATCAGTTCTTATTATGTAGATGATATTATCAAACTGTTATGACGACTCCTGAAGAAAGGTTGTTCTAAATATAATTTGCCATGAAGGGGATCTGGACGTTTGGTAGCAGAGCCAGATCCAGCTAGCTCATGAGGCGACGGTTTCACAGAGCCTGATTCAGCTAGTGCCTGTGGCGACGGTTTCACAGAGCCAGATCCAGCTAGCTCCTCAGGCAACGGTTTCACAGAGCCAGATTTAGCTAGTGCCTGTGGCGACGGTTTCACAGAGCCAGATTCAGGTAGTGCCTGTGGCGACATTTCACAGCGCCAGATTCAGCGAGTGCCTGTGGCGACGGTTTCACAGAGCCAGATTCAGCTAGTGCCTGTGGCGACGCTTTCATTACTGCATTTGCGTTAACAAATACAAGGTTCAGTAACAGAAAACAGAAGATCCTGAATGGTGTCGGGTCAGGACTTTCTGAAATGTGAATACCAAATAGTTGTGATATTTCAAAATAAAAGTGTAATGTTTTGTTATGCCTTCATGGAACGATATTATTAATATCATCTGTTTCCTTGGCAGTCTATTTTAGAGACGATTTTGAAAAGTTCAACCATACACACCAAATCAATTGCCATTGAAGAGGTCAATGAGGGCGACATAAAAGGTCTTATTCTGCTCACGTGACATTTCCGGAGTTGTCAAAGAGGAAAATTCATATTTTCCAGACCTTGATCCAAACTGTGGTTCCAGATATGCACGTTCAGCACATTTTTACAGCTGCTATAATAATGCTCTGGCGAAGACTTTGCCTGTAACACTGAGTAGAGAAATACCTCGATAGCTATTACACTCACTGATATCACCTTTGTTTTTAAATAATGCTACAAGATGTGTCTCTCTCATATCTTGAGGTATAGTGACATCTTCCCAATGTTACAATATGTGTCTCTCTCATATCTTGAGGTACAGTGGCATCTTTCAAACACTGATATAATATCGTATGCAGTGGTTGCACGAATGCACTTTTGCAGCGCTTGATCAAATCATGTGAGATCCTGTGGTTGCCTGGTGCTCTGTTTGGAATCAACCTGGCAATAGCTTTATTCAGAACTTCTAAAGATGGTTCGATGTCCAGCTAGTCCATATTGGGATAGCTTTAGCAAGCACCAAGGGGCTTGTAAGTGACTATTTTGTCACAAGAGTTGAGGTAAAACAAATGCTCGACATCGTTCGCCAACCTTCCTTTGTTTGGACGTTCGTGTTTGTGCTGCAGTCTGGATGTCTTCACTGAGATGTAGCTAATACGCATTTGCCCAACAATGAATTGTTTATTTAACGTGGCTGATAGCTGACATGTACCTGTGCAGAGTATCTACATTTGGGAGCTGATGGTATTTAATTTAATCTTTAAATGTAGCAAATGCAGTGCTGTGGATGACAATTCGGAAATGTTGGCATGTCTATGTAACAGTTGTGAGTTGTGCTGTAATCAATGCATACTAACTACTGCGGAAACAAGGACACAACGATTATAGCTTTATATATATATGTGTGTGTGTTTGTGGATGGTGATGTTTGTGTGTGTGTGTGTGTGTATGTGTGTGTGTGTGTGTGTGTGTGTGTGTGTGTCAGACATACGATTATGCACACACACACAAAAAACGATCATCGTGCTGCATATATGTTTGTCATTTACAGACCGGTAATCAGTGGTAGATCAGGTAGCGGCGTTTCTGCTAGTCAGTGGTCAAGCTGTTGTTGAGCGCAGTGAGGCATGCATGACAACTACTTCCAGTATGATATATGAGATGGAGGCTGACCTCGGGGAATGATATATGGAACTTATGTAACATAAACCGTCTTCAAGTAGACTATATATCCTTTCTTCGGGAGGCACTGAAGGCCCGGCAATCGCGTGAGTAGATTTCAACTTTCGAGCTGTCAAGCCTACATAGGGGCATGTGAATCTACTGTTTTGGTCATGATAAGGACCACACGCACCATTTGCGTACACTTTTTAAGATATAGTTAGGGTTGCATTTTGAAATAAATAAATGCTGTCTGTTGTATGATTACTTTGCAATAGATGTATGACTAATAATCAGACTTGTAAGCTTAAATAAGGACAACAAACAATTAGTATCCACACCATTCGCAAAATGCTGAGTGAGAAAGACACATATTTAAGAAGAGACAAAGAGATTGAGAGAGAGAGAGAGATAGAAAGAGAGAGAGAGAGCGAGAGAGAGAGAGGTTCTGCGCTCCTATGGGTATTCCTGGAATGCAGAGAAGTCGATTCATAAGAACATAGCAGAACCGAAACCGTTTCATATAACACAAAAAGACCATGTGAACTAACCATATCATATGACTGTTAGGTTAGTACAGTTCTAAATGGAGAAATAAGTACCACACACAAAGTACATATGCGATATTTGTTCAGATAATGCTCTCTTAACTTTCGACAGGTCTGTTAAAAGATAATGTTAAACGATAATGTGTATTTACAGAAGATGCATTCACATTCTGAGAATCATTTTGGAGAAAATTATATTTATCGATTAGAATGACCTCAATGTTTCGGAGCAAATGGTGATATTAAAATATATGTATAATACAGTTATGATCATTATGATACCGTGAAGAGCGGTAAATGAACATAGGGTTGAGGGTAGTCGTGATCGCCTACGCATATAGAGTCGGTACATGTACACGATGAGGTAGCTTAAAAAGAAATGGCTGTAATCGGGTAGGTCAATGAAAATACAAATTACGAAGAAAACTAACAATGCACTACTAAGAAGAAGCAGAGGCAGGTGTGAAGAGTAAGAAGAAGACGAAACAGTCAAAGAAAAAAAACAAGAATAAGAAGACCAAGAAGAACAAGATGAGCAAACATATGACAATATAAAAAGAAGAAAAAGTAGAAGAGAAAAGAAGAGGAAAACGGAGAAGAAGCGACATATGGCGATTTAAAGAAGAAGGCGATGATGAAGAAGAAGCATAAGCAGAGGAAGAAGAAGAACAATCAGATGGCGAAATGAAGAAGATACATAGTCAGATGACGATATAAATAAGGATCAGAAAAATTCGAAATTTAAAAAGGAGATGGATATGGAGTTACCAATATAAAGAAAACGAAGAACAGGAAGAGGAGGTAGACCAATCAAACGACAACATAAAGAAGAACAGGAACGTGCAGTAATGATGTATAGAGGAAGACAATACATTGAAAGATGTAGGTACACTTGAGGAAGGTTAAGAGGAAGACTACAAAGAATAAGTATAATATCAATGGAAACAATATACATATACAAATGGCAAAGCAGGACAATAAGAAAAATTAATAATTTAATCAATGTAATTTAAAAAAAAAAAATAATCTAAGAATAACTGATGAAAGTTTGGTATATTTTTTAAATAACATGAAATACGCATTGCCAGAAGTAGTAGCAATAGTAATTGTAGTAGTAGTTTAAAGTAGTGAGAGCTGCAGCATACTCTGAAGTAGCTGTAGAAGTATTATTAGTAGCAGTAATTGTAGTAGTAGTAGTAGTAGTAGGAGTAGTAGTAGTAGTAGTGGTAATAGTAGTTGTAGTAGGAAATATGTATGCATTTGTGTAGCAATAGTAGTATCAGTTGTATTGCTAATGTAGTACTAGTAGAACGGCAATAGTAGTACGTTAGTAGCAATATCAGTAGTAGTAGTAGTAGTGGCCGTAGTTGTAGTAGTTGTAGTAGTAGAAGTGGAGGTAGTAGTAGTAATAGCAGTAGCAGTAGTCGTAATTGCAGCAGCAACAGTGATATTATTATCAGTTGTAGTTGTTGTAATAGTAATAGTTGTAACATTGTAGTAGTAAAGACATGTTTTGATTAGTAGAAATAGTATTAGTGAGCACTATCAGTATTAGTAGTAGTAGTATTTGTAGTAGTTGTAATAGTAGTAGTAGTAGTTTTTGTAGTAGTAGTATATGTAGTAGTAGTGACAATGCTAGGTAGTGGTAATAGTATATGTATAGTAATACTTGTAATAGTTGTAATAGAAGTAGAAGTAGCCGTAGTAGTTGTAGTGTTGTAGCTGCAGTATTAATTGCAATTCAGGAGACTAAGAACAGAAAAAGATAATGAAGACGAAAAATAAAACGAAGAATTTAAAGACGAATCATTATAAAGTACTAGACGTATAACTCGTACATTTATAACGCCAGCCTAAAGTATACATTTACCATTCCAATTATATTAACATTAACAGCCCTTGTCTTGAAAATAGATCTGATGAAATTGTGTAACATTGCACCACATATTTTGATCAATATTTTAGAATCAGATTTCAAACTATCCGAGGTTGATGACGCACTATGTCATCAACAATACGTCATGCGAATTAAGATGTATCATTTTTCATTTTTTACAGTAATCACTGTAACGATGCTTGAAATTAGAACAGTGATCGAAATTAATTGGTAGGCGGGGAGGAATTCAATCCGCAATGTATAAGTGTTTACTTAGTTCTACTAGATTACTTGTGAAAAGTAGTTAGTCCAAGCCGTCCGTAGCTCAAGCCACTTACTGTCAATAATTGTACTTATATTTTCAGATTGGGTTGCAACCTGGGAAAGAAATATAATGTGCTCGTGTGTTGTCGGGGCCAAAAGAGCAAAACATAGTAAGATTGCAGCCGGTATTTTTGTCACTAAATGAAGCGGCAGTTAAGTCACCACTATGTTTCATATGTGTCCTTTCTCGGCGTTTATCAGTTGTTAATTCTTATTTTCGTTGTGCTAAATATGGGATTTGTTAGTCTTACATTCATTGTGTTTGCAATGAAGTTTTTCGTCTGATTCTCATTGTACTAGTAGAAGGATTTGTTAGTCTTATTTTCCTGGAACAATTAATTGCATGTTAGAGTCGTATTGTCTTTGTGCTAGCAATGACATTGTTAGTATTTCTTTCCTTGTCTTAGCAACACAATTGTTAGTGTTACTTTCATTTTGCTAGCAATTGAGTTTTAAAATTGTTTTCCATTGTCTAGGAATGTGATTTGTTAATTTTATGTTTCGTGTGTTAGCAATAGGGTTTGTTTTTTCTTATTTTCCTTTTGTTAACAATAATATGTGTTACTCTTATTTTCTTGTGCTAACAATCATATTTGTTAGCCTATTTTCCCTTGTGCTAGCAATCATATTTCTTAGCTAATTCTGCTTGCGTTGGCAGTGCGATGTGTTATTCTTATGTTTTGTGTGTTAGTAGTGGGATCTGTTTTTTGCTATTTTCCTTGTGCTAGCAATCAAATTTACCAGTCGTATGTACCCTGTGCTAGTATTGTAATGTGTAAGTCGTATTTGCCTTGTGCTAGCAATCATATGGGTTAGTCTTATTTTTCGTGTGCTATTGATGTGATTTGTAAGTCTCATTTCCCTTGTGCTAGCAATTAAATTTGTTAGTCTATTTTTCCTTATGCTATCAATCATATTTGTTAGTCTTATTTTCCTCGTACTAGTTTATGTGATTTGTAATCTTATGTTTCTTGTGCTAATAATCTTATGTAAAGTCTTATTTTATGATTTTTTGATGTGATTTGCATTGTCCTTATACTTTGTTAATTCATGTTCCAGCATAGAGATACATTTTAATGGATATTTAGGGGTTGTGAGCAAAGAGTGAAAGCATCATGTGAAACATATTGATCCAGACATAGGTTGGAGCAAAGAGTGGTCAGGGTCAAGTGAGACATATTGATCCAGACATAGGTGGGAGCAAAGAGTGGTCAGGGTCAAGTGAGACGTATTGATCCAGACATAGGTGGGAGCAAAGAGTGGTCAGGGTCAAGTGAGACGTATTGATCCAGACATAGGTGGGAGCAAAGAGTGGTCAGGGTCAAGTGAGACGTATTGATCAAGACATAGGTGGGTGCAAAGAGTGACAAGGGCCAAGTGAAACATATTGATCAAGACATAGGTGGGAGCAAAGCCTGACCAGGGTCAAGTGAAACATATTGATCAAGACATATGTGGAAGCAAAGAGTGACCAGGGTCAAGTGAAACATATTGATCAAGACACGTTGTTTTTAAACGCCTGCAATGATAAAGACCACTCTTTTGTGCGCCATGAATAGGACGATAAGTGACGTTTTACATCACGAAGGTACTGATGAAGGTGGACCGGAGTCCTACAGGCGGTTGTGCTATGCTTGGCTTCATCTGCAAAGCCAAGGTGGTGGTCTTGGCGAGTATATTTTGCCGGACCTTGACTAACATTTTGATAATTACATGTTGCCTGACCAGACGTTAATCTTCCTTTCCCCAAGATCAAGACCTAGTTGGGCTCAAAGTGAAACCAGCGTCAAGTGAGAAATACTGATCAAGCCATAGTTGGGCTCAAAGTGGAACCACCGTCAAGTGAGAAATACTGATCAAGCCATAGTTGGGCTCAAAGTGAAACCAGCGTCAAGTGAGAAATACTGATCAAGCCATAGTTGGGCTCAAAGTGGAACCAGCGTCAAGTGAGAAATACTGATCAAGCCATAGTTGGGCTAAAAGTGGAACCAGCGTCAAGTGAAAAATACTGATCAAGATATAGTTGGTCTCAAAGTGGAACCTGCGTCAAGTGAGAAATACTGATCAAGCCATAGGTGGGCTCAAAGTGGAACCAGCGTCAAATGAAAAATACTGATCAAGCCATAGTTGGGCTCAAAGTAGAACCAGCGTCAAGTGAACAATACTGATCAAGCTATAGTTGGGCTCAAAGTGGAACCAGGGTCAAGTGAAACATACTGATCAAGCCATAGTTGGGCCCAAAAGGGAATCAGGGTCAAGTGAAAAATACTGATCAAGCCATAGTTGGGTGCAAAAAAAGAACCACGGTCAAGTGAAAACTACTGATCAAGACATAGTGGCAGCAAAGAGTGAACAGAGTCAAGTTAAATACTGGTTAAGACATAGGTGAGAGCAAAGAGTGACCAGGGTCAAGTTAAATATACTGATCAAGCCATTAGTGAGCCTTAAAATAGACCAGAGTGAAGTGAAAGTGGTCAAGACTCTCGCCTTACGATTACTTTATGCTCCGGACATAATGTGTATCAACGTAGTCTGGCTAACACTGTAGTGATCGACACTGTAGCAATAACGCTGATTGGCTTCGTATTGCACGACAGTCAGGAATACCGTCCGTCTCATCAAGTACACCTCAGGTTGTTAGACTTCTTCCATGTTTATCTCCTCATTAAGTATACCTCAGGTTGTTAGACTTCATCCATGTTTATCTCCTCATTAAGTATACATCAGGTTGTTAGACTTCATCCATGTTTATCTCATCATTAAGTACACCTCTGGTTGATATACTTCATTCATGTTTGTCCCATCATTAAGTACACCTCGGGTTGATAGACTTCATTCATTTTTGTCTCATCGTTAGGTACACCTCGGGTTGATAGACTTCATTCATGTTTGTCTCATCATTAAGTGCACCTCGGGTTGATAGACTGCATTCATGTTTGTCTCATCATTGAGTACACCTCGGGTTGATAGACTTCATTCATGTTTGTCTCATCATTAAGTACACCTCGAGTTGATAGAACAGTCACTACCAAATAACAATCGCTATGAGTCAGCTCAACCCGAGCACCTTAGAGCAACAACAACAGCTAGGGAAAAGTCGGTGTATTGTGGAAACGTCAAAGAAACTTAATTGCGTATCTCGCAATCGGTTTTCGTCAATGTTTGTGTTTTTTTTCGGGGGGTGGGGAGAAGAGGGGAGGTTGGCTTCTACTGTAGCTGATTTATGCTTCATGATGACCGAAGTTTAAGAATATTGGAAATGGGTATTTCAAATGAAAGCGCTTTATGGTCATATATTCTTTCACGGTTTTGAATTGTCTTTTATACTTTTCCGTTCGCCTGTGGTAACAACTTTCCACTTCTCTGTTCCGTGTGCCTGGCAATGGTATGTAGATGGTCTTTTTAATTACCGCGTGTCTCACTGCAGAGTGCTAGTTATAGAGTGATTAGTTAATATCAGTTGTTTCGGGAATTCTGACAAAAATGAACAACCAAAAATACGCTAAACAGCTATGACATTTGTTTTTTTGTTTTTTTGTATTTTGTTTTTTTGTATTTTGTTTTATTTGGTGTTTGCCTTACTTTCTCTAATCCCCAAGGCGGTGTGCGTTGCACTGTGGTTTTTTTTTGCGCCTGTCGGCCCAGTGCATCCGACTTCAGCACACATGTTCTAAGGGTTTCCTTCCCCGGGGTAACGGCTGGTGCTGTGATGAGGATCGAACCCAGCACCTTCGAGTTGTGAGCTGTGCCACTTAACCAGTAGGCCACGCCGTCCCCGCAGCTCTGACATTAGGATTTTGCACATAATTCCGGGGGTTGGGTGGCAAGACAAGATCACCAACTCAAAGATGTTGGAGAGAACAGGCACTGTCACAATCTTTTACATTTTTAGTTTTCAAGGGCTCCGATCGCTGGGACACGTTAGGGGGATGGATGATCACAAAATACCAAACGATTTTCTATATAGGGAATTACATTTGGGGAAGATGTATCGCGACCGACAACTACTTCGGCACAAGGATGTATGCAAACGGGATATGAATGATGCGTCGTGCATCGATTTGGAATCATAGGAAAAGGACGCCATGGGTTGTGTTACATGGAGGGGCAGGATTAAGCATGGGGAATACAGATAAAGGAGATACTGATTGTAGATTCGCTGAGACACGACACACATAAACGGTCTTAACTTTCTTTGCACACAATGTGGAAGACACTTCTCTGCTCGGATTGGTCTCCTTGCACACAATATGGAAGACACTTCTCTCCTCGGATTGGTCTGATGAGTCACACAATGTGGAAGACACTTCTCTGCTCGGATTGGTCTGACGAGTCACACAATATGGAAGACACTTCTCTGCTCGGATTGGTCTGACGAGTCACACAATATGGAAGACACTTTTCTGCTCGGATTGGTCTGACGAGTCACACAATATGGACGACACTTCTCTGCTCAGATTGGTCTGACGAGTCACACTCGTTATGGTCATGGACTGTTGATACACTCCTTTGTTGAAAAGCACAATTACTGTCGTCTCACAAGAAGGAAATAGCCAATGAGTGTGTTGTATCGAAACATTATATAGGGGCGGTTTTTACAAGATGTACAGCGCCTTTCTTAATGATATTGGCGGTTACTAAAAAGACAACTTTAATATAAAGTAAATAGTCGAAGAAACCGTCAACGCAAGATCAAATAATTGCTTTAGCATGATATGTCTGCAGGACATCCGATTCTCTAGTTACGATGCTCTACTAATGGGCTCCACAATCTGGGATGATAAGAATAAAATATTATATTTGTATGTCTGCGAAATAGTCATCGTTGTAATTGTTTCCGTGTGTCTTCATATATTATTTAATGTTATTGTTTGCATTTATTTATTATTGTTTACTATGACAGTATTGTTGAAGTAATAATAAATCAATAACAGTTTTTCACATTCTTTTTGATGAGAGGTCTTCAACAAATAGACATCACATCCTCTCGTCTTGGACCATCGGTTCCAGCCTGCCAACGTCTTCTCTTTCACGTTTGTCTGGAGTTCTGTTTGCCATGGGTCTGTTGGTCTGCATCCACTTCTTTTACTTTGGGGATTCATAAATACTCTTTTTTAGAAGTGTCTGCATATGGTCTTATTGCATGTTTTTACAAACCCCACACATTTTTTCTACTAGCTACGTTCCAGTGATATATGTCTTGTCCTTTGCACATGTCTCCTTTTAGGAAAGTATGTACCTTTATGTTGGTGTTTATTTATCGGTTTTTCAGGGCCATACACTAGATCGAACTTTACATTTGAGTTGAAAATTGCAATTGTTTCGTTGAATTTGTTTTTTTTAAATTTCCACAAGCTTCAAAATGCTTTAAAAGATGATATCATGGTTGTTTCTTGGTTTGATATTTGTAACACAATACTCTGCTTTGTACATATTGCTAGAACAATAGATGAATAAATTCACAACTTGCAGAATTATGTTTTCCGATGTTAACTGGCGGTCGTTAAGCTGCGCATTCTTACACAGTGTGTGTGATGTTTTCGTCGTTATATTCTCAGCCCCTATGTATTTAATCTCTCAAGTAGAAGTGTTACTTTGTATCTGATTCATGATACATCAGATATAAGGGTAAGGCTAAGGACAAAGTGGGGATGGCTTGGGTTAGTGGTTAAGTGAGACGCCAACAACCCGAAGGTGCTGTGTTCACTCCCCAATCACAGTACCAGCCGTTACCGAGGGAAGCAAACTCTTAGAAAATGCACGAGGAAGTAGACCCTTACATAAAATACATATCGATGCCGGATGCACTGGTCTGACAGGCACACAATAAAAACATAAGGTATCGTACACTGCCTTGGGGGATAGAGAAATAAGACGAACACAAAATCAAAACAAAATCGGCAAGGTCCAGATTATCTAGTTGTGGATGCCATTAGAGTTGATTGAAATACACATCCTCCCGGTTTCCAAGTATGCACACATCACTTATAGATCAAACGGATATGCCATTCTATTCACATACAACGGTGGAAGCAACAGGAAAACGCATGCACAAACGTAATACCATCCAATATTCTTGTTATATGCGATCGGAACACTGTAATGACCCAATTGTATATTAGCAGTAGGGGTTCACTTCACTCGTCGTGCAGTGTACAGTAATGGTTTGCATTTTACTATCGACACACAAGAAATATAGACCTTTCTTTGGTTATAAACCATTGCAACAATACCTAAGAGAAAAGTGTTCAAACTTATTGACCAGTCAACCTTTATCATTAATGGTTGCTCACTCCAGATTACCTTCTTTAGTCGCACAATACCCATTGACATTACTGATCGCTCGCTCCAGATCATCTTTAGGAGTCACACACTATTCATCACAATTACTGGTCGCTCGCTCTAGATTTACTCTTAGGAGTCACACATAACTTCTCGCCTTTACTGGTCGCTCGCTCCAGAACGTCTTTAGGCGTCACGTATTACCCATCACCATTACTAGTCGCTCGCTCCAGATCACCTTCATGAGTCATACGCTACTCATCACCATTACTAGTCGCTCGCTCCAGATCACCTTCATGAGTCATACACTACTCATCACCATTACTAGTCACTCGCTCCAGATCACCTTCATGAGTCATACACTACTCATCACCATTACTTGCCACACACTCCATGTCACAATTATTTGCGAGGCTCACATAATCTTATTTATTGCCACTCGCTCCAGATTATTTTTACGATCATACACTATTCATAACCATTATTTGTCACACACTCATTGTCGCAAATACTTGGGAAGCTTACATGATCTTATTTACTGACCCTTTGCTCCAGATCACCTTAGGAGTCTCACACTACCCATCACTATTACTAGTCGCTCGCGTCAGATCACCGTTAGGATTCACACACTGCACGTGACCATTACTGGGCCCTCGCTCTAGATCACTTTTAGGATTCACACACAACCTACCACAATTACTCTTTGCTCGCTCTAGATCAGATTTGGTAGTCACACAGTGCTTATCACCATTATCTGCCACACACTCCTTGTCACGATTATTTGCGAGGCTAACATTATCCTATTTAATGATCAATAGCTCCAGATCACCTTTTGGGGTCAGACAATTCTTAACACCATTACTGGTTTCTCGTTCCAGATCATCGTTTGAAGTCACACAATAAACATCACCATTACTCTTCAATCACATTAGATCATCTTTAGGAGTCACATACTACCCATTACCATGAATCTTCGATCGCATTAGATCATCTGTATGAGTCACATACTACCCATCACCATGAATCTTAAATCGCTCCACATCACCGTTAGGAGTAACATATTGTCATTCACCATTAATGGTTGCTCGCTCCAGATCATAGTTATGGTTCTTTTATGTATGGGTCCGCTTCCACCTGCATTTTCTATGGTTTTTTTTCTCCGCGGTAACGGCCGGTGATGTGATGGAGATCGAACCCAGAACCTTCAGATTGTGAGCCGTGGAACTTGACCACTAGGCAACGCCATCGGAACTCCTTTAAGAGTCACATACTACTCATAACCATTAATTGTCGCTCAATCCAGCTCACCTTTTTATCACACACTGCCCATTACTATTACTTGTCATACACTCCTGGTCACAAATACTTGCGAGGCTCACATAATCTTTTTCACTGATCATTTGCTCCAGATAACTTTGTAGAGTCACACACTACCCATCACCATTACTGGTCGCTCTCTCCAGAAACATTTAAGAGTCATACACTACCCATCACCATTACTTGTCGCTCTCTCCAGAAACATTTAAGAGTCACACACTACCCATCACCATTACTGGTCGCTCTCTCCAGAAACATTTAAGAGTCATACACTACCCATCACCATTACTGGTCGCTCTCTCCAGAAACATTTAAGAGTCATACACTACCCATCACCATTACTGGTCGCTCTCTCCAGAAACATTTAAGAGTCACACACTACCCATCACCATTACTAGTCGATATATACATATAAATATATTGGACCAACTGATTGTTACAGATTACGATGATGCTTGATTTATATAGCAGGTACTGTTGTATATAGCCTGCCCTGATGGACATGTTTTGCAATGGTAGATATAGATTGCACTGATACTCACATTAAGCGAATTAAGCTTAAGTACAATATAAAACATGACATGCATTTCAATATTACATGCATTGATCTGAAACTGAGTGGATAACATACCAGATTAACTATTACTTCTTGGAGAAACAGTGGTGATATATGTTCTAAAAATCATATGTAACATGATATGGTAGACGGGGAATGGTCTAAAAGCTGGACAAAATCATTGATCAAAGGTGATACCAAAGAAGGGTAACTTCTAACGGTGTCAGAACTACAGAACCATCAGTCTGATTAGCCACGCCAGTAAAGTTATGCTCAAGGTTATGCTTAAGAGACTGCAACCACAAGCAGAAGAAAGTGTTGCAGAAGAGCAAGCGGGTTTCAGAGCTGGTCGACGCACAATAGAACACATTTTAAACTTACGCATGCTCAGTGGAAAATATAATCAGCACAAACATAAATTATGTTTTGTCTTCATTGACTTGAACTTTGATTTTGATGTGGTGGGACATGAGGCCCTATGGGAAACTCTTTGCAGGTACAAGATAGGATGGCGGCTCACCCACGTCATTGAGAAACTAAACTCCGATGACAGCAGTGTAGTTTACCTCAATGGGGCCACAGGTGAGTGGTTCCATGCGACAGTCGGCGTGCGTCAGGGGTGTCTCTTCTCTCCGACGCTGTTCAATATTTGTTTCTGGAACACATTACGTCAGAAGCTTTGGATGAACACGTAGGGGCGATCAGTAGAGGTGGACGCATACTCACCAACTCCGGTTTGCCGACGACATTACCGGTCTGGCTGGAACATCACCTAAGCTTGCAAGGTAAGTCGCAAACCTGGACAATGATGTCCATAAATTTGGGATGGAAATCAGTGTAGAGAAGAGTAAGATCATGATCAACGCCCCAGAGTGTACTTCAAATCCGATTATGGTCTAAATGAACCACTGGGAAGTGTTAGGCAGTTCAAATATATGGGAGCAGAAATGAATGCGGGAGGGGATGGCGGAGGCGGTCTAGAGGGGAGATCCAGTCAAGAACAGTGATGGCCATAGTCGCCCTGACCAGACTGCGAATCATCTGAAAATACCAGAAAATTAGCCTCAAATCGAAGCTTACTTGACTCTATACAATGGTCACCTCGATATACCTCTACTCTACGCGTGTGAGACTTGGACTCTGACGGCTGGACTAGAACGTTGCATTTGCACAATGGAAATGAGATGCTTAGGGAGAATTCATTTCATATCTTGATCACGTTTCAAAATAGATGGTTCTTGAAATTGTTTAGAAGAAGTTGGGCCAATATAACAACTTACTGACTATATTAAATAAACGAGAATTAACATCGTATAGACACATACTACGAGCGATGGGGCTGACCAAGACGGTCCTCCAAGGCAGTGTGCCTGGGAAGCGTGGGAGAAGAAGACCAAAAATCAGATGGGATGACAATATAAAAGAGTGGACGGGAAGGTATGTCGCTAAAACTAATACCCTTGCAAAAAATCCAGACCTATGGCATGAATTGGTTCGTTAACTGTAATAATGCTGCCTCAACGACATTCTAGTTTACGGGACTCATGATGATGATGATGCTACTGCTGCGGCTGATGATGATGATGATGATGATGATGATCTGGAACACATTTTAGATTAAGTAAATATTACCAAACTGAAGTCAATATGAAAGGACTGCTGAGTACTAAACCAATTATTGGTCGCTGTGAAGGCACTGTACCACATGAATACAAATGTAATAATATAGATCAATGGCATCACATCTCCTTTTGAAATAGCAGGAATGTATGCTTCGAAAATTGCTTTTCAACATTTACATGGGCCTAAAAAGTATCAGAAGTCGGCCAATTTGCGATACCAGAAATAGAACCTAGCTCAATATATGTACTACTCTTGTGCAGACAGTCAATGACTAATGTACGAAGATTAAGTATGGATGACGAATAATATTAAAGTGTTCGTGAAAGATATACAAGAACCATCCTAAAAAAGAGATTTGTGATCATGGACAGAATTTGTTAAGATTGGAAAGCACCAACTTCACCAAACATAAGTGTTATCAAACGTAGTCACACCCAGAAGTGCAGCAATTTAGGCAGTATTTTTTCTGAATACGGAATACTTGAAAGACACAACGAAAATATATGTTAAGAAACGGTTGTTGTCCGTTATCAACTGTTTAAACATCAAGAATCTACTTAAAAGAAAAAGAAAAATTTGATAAACTATATATTCAAACCAAATATGTGCTACCAAAGTCAACGTGATCTTTATGCATGATGTAGGCAAGGAAAATGTGAACGTATAAAACGAAATGCTTAAAACCGATCTCCGATGACAATAGATGAGATAGAGTTTGAAACAATGACAATATAAATATGGAAAGATCTAGCTGTTTTGTAGAACACATTTCTAGACAAGCAATTCAATCTTTCTGTTTATCTCAGGAGAATGAAACTTGATCGACTCACGCAGCTAGCTTTCGACGTAATAATATATGATTACAATGTACGGATTAGTCCACGTCGTAGACGGATATATGCCATACGTGTGGCTCTACAAAGCCCTTACAATATACGTTGCAAAACACTTGGCACGCAGCAGGCGACATATGCTCCATCAGTCGCACACCTGCACAAGAGAAATATAACTAATATTAACTGGTAAACACAAATGTAGCATGTACAGTTCTGGCGAACGTAGTTTGTAGACCTTAGCCCTATAGCTATTTGTGGGCATCAGACATTGGGACAACGAATATATTGGTAATATTGTGTAATCAAGGTAAACTAAGTATGCATGTTAAAAACAAATTCAGTTCATATTATTCATGTCTTAACTATTTTCGCTCTTTCTTATCCTACGTCACATCCTCTGTATTTTACCGTTATCCTGCTATTGTAAACAACCAATTTGTTTGACTCGGAATGTGTCTTACAATCCATAAAGTTTTGGAAAACAAGAAATATATGTACCTAACGTCTAGTTTCAATGTATATTGGAACAGGCGGTCATAGTGTTTGCTCCTCACTGTAAAGGTATCTGGTTCAAAAACCAGAAACTGAGATAGACAAGTCTAACCACTCGTAAAGCGGCACTCGTTGTAAGAATGCTTTCCGGATATCATTCGAAGAGTCTGCCTGGCTGCGATTTCTATGAACGCTCTGCATCGAGTCTAAAACCAACAGAGGCTTTCCAAGATTAACGAAATTAAATAACCTGGTTCGTGCCCTTCTACCCCACCTCTTCCTCCTTTCTGCTGCATTCTTCCGAAACCTGGGCTGTTCTACGGAGTCATCAGAATCACGTTGAGACCTATCTGATGCGCAATGAGAAGAGCATTCTTCGGATTTACGCACATGACTAGGTCTATAACGACACAGATACCTGACGGACAGGCCTCAAAAACATATTCAATATGCTAAACCACTTCTGTGTTTTCCTATTTAGACAGCAGGTCCCCGTTGTCAAGGATATCCCGATCACCAGCTCTTAAAGCACACCATGGATATGAAAGACGAATCACACAATCCAACATGGTCGCGCCAACGCAGCCGCCCAGATAAGATCAGCTATGTCAAACCATTTATGTCATCTGGGACTCGGCTACTAATCTTGATCACTGACGGTTAACGCGACGGGGTTTGTCTCATAAGGTATTTATGTACCTATCTGTGCAATTAAGAAAATGGTCAGGCCTTCACAAATTAAAAACTGAAAATGTGTACAATACAGTGTATAGCCCTTCGTCCCAGACAGCAGTGTTAGCCACGGAGCAACTTATATCGTGTTCTAAATCATGTATGATGATATCCAGCAGTACCAGCCATGGGGGCTACCTTTATATTTATCAAAGATAATCAAGTATCCCAGCCAGCAGTATCATCAATGGGGGCTACCTTTATAGTTATTAAAGATAATCAAGTATCCCAGCCAGCAGTAACAGCCATGGGGGCTACCTTTATAGTTATCAAAGATACATGGGGCCACATGTGTCGCTAACTAGGTCGTCTAGTATCCTGATACACAAGAAAAGCTGTGTAGATAGCACTGTTGTCGGGGAGGAAGTGCTGTAACGCGGCTCCGTTTTTTATGAGGATTGGTGGTCAGTTCCAGTTCGCTTTATATTTCTTGCGTTAGCAGTAAGCAATGTTCTCATTTAAAACTGTCAAACTGGAACGCGTAGTTGAGGATGAATCGAACACTGTTTCATTGTCTATAGACGATATTGCTATATCACTCAGATTTACTATATTTTGTTATAGACAATTACTTCTTCTTCTTATTCTTCTTCGTAGGCTGTTAGACGTCAACTTGAATTTGTTCGAAGAAAGCAGCTGTCATCCTGAGGCTGTCGACACTGCCATACAGCTTGTCTAGTGTTGCCACTGGTGATGGCCACATGTGTTTTCTCTGGTCCTCGTATGTCGGGCAAATTTGCAGCAGATGTTCAGCGGTCATTTTTTCTGTGCCAAAGGTGTATTCGTCAGTGCCTCCTATCTTCAGGTTATTGGATATATGGTACATCAGTCTGTTGTGGCCTGTGCGGAGTCTGAAGACCACGACCTGCTCTCTTCTGTTCAGCTGGTAGTAGGCATCATTGTTTGTGTAGCCAGTATGTTCTGTTTCCCATTTGGCCATGTATCTGGCCCTACAAAACGTTTAGGCCTCCTCGTAAGTCACACTAGAATCTGGTTGTGGTAGTCTTGCACCTTCTTTTGCCAGTCTGTCTGCCTCCTAGTTGCCTTGGATGTTACAGTGGGATGGAACCCACTGCACCACTATTCTTTTTGGTGCGGACTGCTGGCATAGTTGACAGAGTACTGCTCTTAAATCATTACGTTCAGTATTTTTCTGGCTTTATAGTGCTGTAACCACGGCCAGGGCATCTGTAAACAGGACTATCTGGCGTTCATTGCTTTCGCCTCTCAGCATTGCTTCTGCTGCAGCCTTCAGGGCCCCTGCCTCTGCTTTGAAATTGCTTGATAATTTTCCAGTTGCCACTGACAGTGTTATTTTTCTACCAGTTGTTATGCTCAGGAATACCCCTCCCCCTCCCTTATGTGTTGTGTTTGTTACAGAACCGTCTGTGTATGCATGGGTCCAGTCCATGCTTGGATAGTTTTCCTATATGTACCTCAGGGTTATGACGCTCCTTTCTTGTTCAGTCTGGCTGTTCTTGTTTCCAAAACCTGTTCCAGATAATAACGAGCATGAGTAAAAACCTGAACTTAATATTTTGTAATGAATACAATATGCCAGAGTAAGGTCATTTGTTATCCTCTGCTCTTATATTTCCCGATCAGACTGCCTGAGCAAATAAACTGCTGATGGCCGTGGCCTGAGCGAGAAAGTGCGTACAAAAACAAAGAAAACGATGAACCTGTATTGTAGCACATAATACAATCTTTTCTGTTTTAAATGAGTGACATTTAACCGTATGTGTTGTCCTTATTTCTAGAAAACCATATTATTTGTGTTTGTTAGACAACATGCATCTAGTTCAGAGATTCCAACAAAAGCATACACGTGCGTGCTTGTACGACGCGCATTAAGTTACGCTGTTTTGCGTCCAGGGGTAATTCAATCAATCTTTATTATGCGTTTGTTTGGGGTTTCTGTCCTAAAAAGTAATCACTGTGTAGTCCCTTTTGTGATTGTGCTCATATAAATTGGTCCATTCGTCATTTGTCTATACGTTCAATCAATAATGACCGACCAATATTACTGTGTTGTGTTGTTTGCCTTTTTCAACAAGCGCGTATGTGGTTGTGTTCATTAGCACAGTACCTTACAGATTTTAGTGAAGATAGTTCAGCCTGGATATTGTTAAGGATGTACTTTGATATCAGTTTGATGGATCTATTCATTTCCTCCAGAACACAATTTCCTTTGATTATTTTATGGCGTGACGTGTGGTTCAATCACTACACCTGCATCCTGGTGGCAGAGCTAATAGAGCGTTTGTTTCTCCGGTTCAAGTAGATGGGATTTATCTTCGGCTGTGATACGCTCTGGTCTACCCAGCAAGATATGTGTACCTGAGTTGCAATTAGAAAAGGCAATCCGACCAGGAATGAATTGATTACTATACCTTAAAAAATTGTGAGATTTAGTACAATACGTTTCTGTACTTTTTGCCAGGTTTAATTGTATTCATGCATTGTGACTATCTTTTTGTTGAATTAAGACAATTTATGAATGAGGGCTATTTATTCTAGATCGTATCCAAATCTAGTTACCTCTCACGAGACCACCTGCCAATTTCATCGAAATGCAGAATGACGTTTTTTTTTATTCTGCATTAAATGGTATTTTCTAAAACTGTGCAGGTTTTGTAATCAAAAGCTACATTTTGTTGGGAACTGACCGTACGAGTAATTATCAACTCAAAGTCAACATACAGCAAGGGAGTGACGATTGTCACTATCAAGTTTTACTGACCGTGTTAGGATATCGTTATTACTATTTGCAAAATATCTACATAGAAATATGAACGTTTAAACTATATATTTCCTAAGAGGAGAAGGGGTCCCAAACACGAAACAGTCTAAAAGTGTCTCGTCCTCCAGCATTGCAGTTCAACGAAAGAGGGAGCATGGCGAAATGAAGGCCTACCAGGTGTCAAAGATAGACACGGGAATGACATAAACAACAAGACCAAAAAATACAAGAATAACGGTAACACCACTGTCCGATGGCTGCCACTTAGAATTATGTTTCACTACGACTACAGAAGTTGGGCGCAGATCGCATGAAACAAATACGGATAATTACAAGGAGTTATAGGTGAAAAGTAATTACAGATTACACGTTGTCAAGGTTTGTAAGTTGTTACCTCATTGTATTTTGTAGATTATACCAACAGTTAAAACATCTTCCAAATCTAGCATTGTTGTGTATGTAAGGTAATAACATATTTAGGACTGTATTATATGTCGTAATATATTTATGGATGTATTGCATATAATGTAGCTAGTTAGTTAGTTAGTAGTCGGGCCACCTTCATTGTACTCGTAAGAAGTCCATAAACACTCATATCTCATCATAATTTACTCTGCCTGCACGTGATGACTGACAGTTGTGGTTAACACGAAGTCTTTTGGGACAGGCTTCGTAAAAGAGCCAAAAATGCAGTTGTGCCCAGCTGCTCCATCTAGAGAAAAAAAATGGACAAGACTAGAAGAAGACAAAGCAAGTACAATATTCGAGACTATCGCTTTTCTTGTTTGTGTTGCAGAGTCACCTCATAAACAAGTCTTTAACATAATTCAGGGTTTTCTGGAAATGCAAAATAAGGATTTTATGTGCACAACTAATTAGAATATATTTCGAATATTACATTATTGATGAATTTGCTTTCGTCCGTGGTAAATAATAAATACGAATTGTTCCTAGTAGCTGTGGCACATTTTTTTCTACTGTCTGCTGTTTTTAATTATGTTGACACACTGGTGGTGTTACTTAACGTAACACAACTTAACGTTTTTATACTGGTTTAGAAGACTCTCCAGATTCGGTATACGACAAGTTTAATTTACATTACCTTGCTCTAAAAGCTATGCGCATCCAATCTATTCTTAAATGCATTAATTGTCTCTGCCTCCACTACTTCATGTGGCAGTGCTTTCAAAGCATGCACCACTATCTGACTAAACATATGTTTGCTAATATCTAATCTGGACCTTACTTAAGTTAATTTGTAACTGTGCCCTTTTGTTCTTGTAGTTGGATGTATGTTTGTTAAAAATTGTTATAATCTACTGTATCGGTTTCTTTGATTATCTTATAACCCTGTATTAATTCACCTCGAATTCTTCTCTTTTATATACACTGTAGGCCGGATTTTCTTACTCTTTCCGTGGATCTGCAATTCTGTAATCCCACTATCAGCTTTGTCGTTCTTTTTTGTATCCTTTCCAGCACGTACATATCTCCTCTACGATAAGGACACCACACCTTTACACAGTACTCCAATCTAGGTCTAACTAATGCGTTTTACAGTTTGACTATCATTTCCTTGCTCCTATATTTAATATTTATTTTTATAATATCTAACATTGCATTTGCCTTTTTCACTGCTACCTGGACTTGCTCACTCACCTTCCCTGTATGATTTATTATAATCCCTAGGTTTCTTTCCGTTTCTATCTTTCTAATAATGCTCTTCCCCATTCTATACTTATGTTCCATATAGGATCTACCCATGTGGATGAATGTACATTTATCTACATTAAACTCCATTTGCCAGCTTACAGACCATTCTCGAATTTTATCTACATCCGACCTCAATATATCCACTTCTGTTTTAGAAGAGACACTACTGCAAAGTTGTGTGCCATCAACAAATTGTGCAATCATGGACCCATGGCGTCAAAATCGTGTATGCATATCAAGACCAAAATTGTTCTAAAACCGAGCCCGGTGACATTCCACATTTTACTTCACACCACTCAGAGTACTCCTTATTTATGTCCACTTTATGCTTTCTTCCCGCTAACCATTTTTTGTCAATCCATTTGGTAACTTCTCCACCTATTCAATGTGATTTTAACTTTCTAAATAACTCTATCAAAAGCTTTTGCAAAATCTAGATAAATTACATCCACTGACTCCTCTGTATCTATCATTTTAGTTGCCTCCTCCATGGGTTCTAATACATTTGTTAAGCACGATCTCCGTCTAGTAAACCCATGCTGACTATTTCTGATGTTATTAAACTTGTCTAAATGCATTACAATGTTTTATTGATTATTGACTCTAACAATTGACAGATTATGCTCGCCGGTCAAAAAAGTGTTGGATCACATTTTTTGCCATTTTTTTTAATAAGGGGTCACTCCTGAATCTTTCCAATCCCGTGGAACAATTCCTTTAGCAATTGATTGGCAACATAATATGGAAAATGGTTTTGCTAATTGGTTTCTTATTTCAAACATCAATTTTAGATGAATACCATCTTGATCTGGACAGATATCAACTTTCAACGCCTCCAATTTTAAAAAATCAATTTCTTCTGTAATACAGATTGATCAATCTCGCTGTTGCCATGTCTGTTTGAAAACCTCTTGTGTAGATTGTGCCAAAGAACTGATTGAGTAGATTAGCTGCCTCCCTAGTCTCACGTATTATTTTTCCTGTACTGTCTATGAGACGGTCTACTTTGTTTTTTTCTAACAAAGGAAAAGCAGGTTTTGCTATCAGTCTTGATCCTCTAAGCATTTTTTTAGGTCTATTTTTTGCAGCTTTAAACACTTTCTGAACTATGTTCTGCTCTGTATGTCTACTTATTTTAAATATGATTGTTTTGATTTAACTGACTATATATATTTTTGTCCATGCCTTATTATTAGCTCTCATACATTTAACTACAAATCTAGTTATCCCCTTTTTACGTTTAGGGTTTACCTCCCTATTTAGAAAACATATATCTTTTAGCTTTTCTAGAACTGTTATAAAACTCTCCCACAATAACCAAATATGAAAGCGTGTCCTGCGAAAGATGGTTCGACTATCTCGTGTGAATGCACTCCAATCCTGTCACTGCTTGCTTACAACATTTCACTTCAATGCACGAGGGATATTGTGGCAGGTTGATAGATGATATACGACAGTCAGAGAAACCGACATACAACAACCAATGCCACACAGTTGCACCAAGAGAGACAACTTGATCTCCTCACGGCACTCAACAGAATAGTAAGTCAGTCCGCACAATCAAAGCAAAAGAAAAACGTCATGCGCAAATTGAATCTACACGTCATCAGAACCGGCGTAGATGAGACTATTCTTCTCTCTTCATTAAACATATAGTGTTGAAAGGATCTGTAGGCGAGTAGATGCACACAGAAGAAACCAAGATCTCAGATACATACAATCAATGAAAACGATCATTAATGTTTATTCCAATTAGTAGAAGGCTATTTAAGAAGGACGAATAAAGGTCGGGTGACAGGCAATTTCTCAGCATAAAGCAGACTAGCTTTCAGTTCACAGCCCAACCAGAAAAAAAACGAAGAGCTTACGGAGTTAAGACATGGAATAGAGACACTATTCACACCACTAGCCACTCTCTTCCCCGAGACTTCCAAAGAACGTCAAATTACACGATTAACGAGTTTTGTTCGTGGAGCTGGCAACCTAATAATGTAAAACACATTTCTCCAGAGACCACTTAAAATAAGTACACGTCAGCTCATTGATGCAGGATCCTTGTAACACGGCAGTTGCAGCAGTCATCTCTGTTGTGAATGGAATGCAAATGAGAGACACCACCTTAGCATGGATCGCAAGTCAGGATATCAAACGTAGCTCATTACTATATCATTAACTAGTTAATTCAATATAAACTCAAAGGTAAGCCAAATTGTCTCATTAAAGTGGTTTCTGGGCGGATGTAATTTATTTGTTATATAGAATAGAATATGCACACCAGCACGGGCAGAGAATGTCGCAACTAGCAACTGATGGTGCGATGCAACCCCTCTAGGGCAGAAGAATATCCAAGTCACAAACCATAGGAGGCCACACGCCATCTTCCTCCACAACAAACATCAGCCATTGCATTCTAAAATGGCACAAACCAACACGGATGGAACCCTTTGAATTTTACAAAAAGTTTCAGAACAGATCCACACCAATTATACAGGTCAAGTTGAGTAACACTATATTATCCCATCAGCCATACAGTAAGAAAAGTATGCCGTGTTTCTGTGATAAAACAAAACTGATTTGATGTTTTCCTTGAAAACAGTTTACATTCATTACCCTTCCTCCAGAGATTGGATATCTGATTCCATTGACCAAGTTCTACATTGTTCTTCTTCTTTTTCAACATAATCTACGACCTCGGCGAGACCGATATATCTTTTGTAGATATATATATATATCCTTCCTGCTCACTTAGAGCGACTGTATTGGTATACTGTATACATAAACATATAAACACACACGAGACGGTAACAGTGAAAATAGTTTCTTATTTGCTGCCTCCTTTCTCCACTTTCTGAAACCTATCAATTGTTTGAACATTCTATATGTCCGTTTTTTGTTCTTTATTTCACGACAAATCCTGTACCGTTTTTTTTAAAATGTTGTTGACAATACATATTGCTCAAGATTATGGTCCAACAACACCTGACAACATATTTTCAGAATTCAAGGGAAGTCAAATTGATAAATAGAAACAGCTCATCTGCTGAAGAAGTGCAATATGGACACGGAATAAATATAGCATCTACACTAATGGCAAAAAAAAATCTTTTAGGTCTGCTCAAAAAAGGAAAGTAACCTGGCACAACTAATCGAGGCTGCGTACGAACACAAGTATACCACAGAAGTGGCTTTTATTCGCCTAAGTACAGAGTACGACACGATAAACCATCAGCCTCTGTTGACAAAAACTATATTCTATGACAAGGGACTGGCGCCTCCCCCACCGCATCAAATATATATTTTAAAATAGGCGGTTGTATGCCACTTTCGGAGAGTAAACAAGTCGATAGCGAAACAAACAAAAAACAAGCAACCTGATTCAGGAAGGCACCCTAGCACCCATGTTGTGTCACATGAATACCAACGACCAACCGTAGTGGCACAAGAGGGAGGAAATTCATATATGCCCACGACACAACAATCGCTGCCAAAAGAAATGATTTTGAAGAGGTTGAACACAAACTAACAAACACCATTGTTGCCGTATTTGACTAGAAACACCACCTCAAACACAATTTTAAAAAAAACCCACGTGCAAGTATGTCACCTCAGAAACAAAGATGAAAAAATACAACTGCGCATCAGTTGGCAATGACAGGAGTTATAAAACAGTACAGTTTTTAAACACCTGGTTTTAAAGTTGAATCGCCCACCATTCTATGCGTTAGACTGACATGAAACAAAACTGAAGGTACATGCAAAAAATAATATCACCCGACAATTGACTGGTACAATATGGGAAACACAGGCAGTACTCATCAGAAACATCATCACTCATCCAGTATTTATCTGTAGTTTAGTACGCCGAATCATTTTCGAAACACTCTTAACCTGTCAAACTGATTGATACAGCAAAAACTGAGATTGGCAGGAGAATTACATGGAGTCCGAAACCTACTGCAACTGAAATAATATACTCCTTAATAGTGGTAGTAACACTTGAGGCACGAAGAAGTGTCGCATCATAAACTGAAAGATAAACATAGACACACGACACATAGCACACACAGTGCTTGGGCACCAGATACAGTGAATGAAATCTAAAGGAAGTTTCAAACAGTCAACAACACCTAAGAACGAGTCCCGGAAAACACTGTACCGAAGAATAGAATGAGATGACGCAGATCCTCTGGCTTAACTGTGGCGAGAGAGAGAGAGAGAGAGAGAGAGAGAGAGAGAGAGAGAGAGATAGAGAGAGATATATAGAGAGAGAGATAGAGAGAGAGAGAGAGAGAGGGGGCGGGGGTGAGGAACCTTAGCCTGGACAATGTCTACCTAAATTGGAAGTTCCAAAATTGACTTAAAACTGGTTTATCACAATGCAGGAAAAACCTTTAGAGATGCAGTGATGATGAGACATGCGAATATGGAGCATTACAAGACTTACCTCACTTTATGACCTGCGGAATCCTACGTGACTGAACAATGGGAATGTGATGTCTGAAGTGGTGCGCTGGACACGAATGGATAGTTAGAAAGTAGTTCAAGTAAAGGAAACGTAAAGAAAAACATCGTATACAGGCACTTGTTGCAGTTTGTAAAATTATAGCATGAAGATTAGCACATCAACAACGGAACTAAAAGTATTGAAGAACATCATGCCCATTTACCATATCTGCTATAAATGGCAAACACTTTTAGTAGACCCAAGAGAAGAAATACCTAGACAGTATTTTTTTCAGAAGATTTAACGATTCATTGGAAAATGTAATAACTGTCAGAAATCAACAGCAGTGTATCATCAACTGCCAATACGACTTAAACCCCCGAACAAACCACAGCAAAATAACAATTGATACACAGCTAAAATTCGAAGCGTGTTCAAATGAAACCGAACCTAAATGCATCAAGTGAACATACATACGATGCGCATGATGACGTCATTTCAGGTGTAAACAGCACATACCAACCGTAAAGTTTGCAAAATGTCATTATCCTCCGACTCATAGTTTCCCCAGAAGACCGTTGAAAACATTGCGGGTGTGAAAGGGCATCCGTCCAGAGTTAATCAGCGAATGGTGGTTCTCTTTCTAACATCTGCAGGATGTTGACACGTTGACATCCATGGCCGAATACACGCAGTGTATGGTGATAAAAGTGTATCGAAGACAATAGTAAAGAACTGGACAACGAAGTTTATTAAAGGACGTGAGCTAACGAAAGATCTTCCGAGACCACGTCTAGCGCATATTGCTTTGCATCAGAAGATGACATCGCCTAAATTGATACAGCAGTTCGGGTGGACCGTCGCCGGAGCTTATGCTCGTTAGCAGATGAATTCGCTGTGTCGCTAGGAACAGTATTAATGATGGTTCGCAAGAAACTGAAGTATCGGTACCCATTGTGAACACATTCCGATACTTTAGTTTCCTCAGGGAATTATTATACATCATTAAAATACCCAAGAAAGTGACGACGTCTAAATAACAAAACAAAGAAAAGATGAATGAATATGTGAACGTTATGAAGAGAAAATAAAACGAGACATCAGCAAAGAAAGATATGTGGAGATATGTCAAAAAATGATGCACATGAAGAATAGTAAGTTGTGTTCTCATTGATTAATAGACTGACATGGGGCTGGTTGAAGAGCATACATGTATGTCAGGCAGTTCTGGTAAGAACTTTCTAATCTGTCCGGCAGTTCTGGTTAATCCTAGTGATGAATTTCGGTTTTCTCTTTTGTACAAAGTGATTTATCTCGGTTTTTTTTGAAACATGTGTCGTTCCTGAATATTTCGTATGTATCCATCTTTACTGATGATTTACATCCAGAGAATGCCACACGTCAAGTATGTCTTACAGCACGTCAAGGATGTCCTAAAGCACGTCAAGTATATCCTCAGCCACGTCAACTATTTTAAACAACGCTGGGAAGTTCAGGTACGTAGAAATCGAGACGAAAGATGTAGTGCTACCTTGTGGTACTAACCGGACAAAAAGAGACACCGGGGACGGTCCCCAACTCACTGTCCAGATTCACTAGAAAAGTACAACACACACGACCAAAAAACAGACATACTACTGTTCCACTGTGCGAGCTGCCCCCGCGACAGAAACGACCGGATCTTGAGTTGGGACCCGCACAAGGACAACTACCCCTTGGCGAAGAAATAACGACTAAGAACTAAGATATTAATGTTTTCGTCCATGTTTGTCCATAAGAAGCACTGTCATTATCACATGGCATACTGCATCCGAGTATCTGATTGCGATCTTTACTGGTCAAGCCAATGCGAGAGCGGAAAGTTCTTTAACACAGCTGACAAACATAGTTAGCAGCTGCTCTGGTTTTCCCTCTTCTCTAGCATGGGCTGCATGGACATGTAGTCTATCGCTGATTTAACGCCTTTTTGATTGGATCCTTTTAGTTGGAGCGATTTTGAACCAGGTTTTCCCAGGTGTTAATGTATATGTGAGAACCCTTAAGGGACTACTTCAGACCGTCCTTCAAACGCTTTGTTGGACATCCCTGCTATCGATCTCCTTCACTCAGTTCACTATACAGAAGCCTCATTAGAAGTCTTTAGCTTGACATCTCAGCCTATCTCAGTTGAGCGTTTCGCAAAAGTGCACGAATACCTGACCTGCTGGATCTATATAGTACTTCATTATCTATGCTATGGTCCTGTCAGCGAAAATGCAGTATGTGCCTCAGACAAGGTTTGGGGATATGATTCAGCCTCTTGTCGTCGCCAGGGTAGACAGTACAACTCTCACACGCGTAGAACAGGGCGGGAAGAATGTCGGAACGCTAGAACTTCAAATAAGTCGGTATGCTGATTCCTCCACTAACGCACACCGTTGAGCGCATTAGGCCAAGTTCGTTGGCCTTCCTCTCTTCTTTCTTTTTTCCCTTTCTGGATCCATGAAATAGATTGTGAGGTGATACTTTCTTAGAACTTCAGTGATGCTTTGTTTATCAACTTCCACTGTTTACCTAAGATTTCATCTTACACTTGTCTTTATTCTGTTCTCTCCCATAAGCTTTCGTGAGTAACAATGTGCAGCTAGTGCGGGTCCATAATCTCTCACATGGATCAGTTGATCAACCCTTATAATCTGATAATATTCATGTGGCCATCCATCTTGCTTCGGCTCTATTTAGAAAGAAAGTCTTCACATTTAACTGATTATTTTTAGATTGATATGCGTTTTGATCATTTCAGAGAACATATGGTTTTCAACCTGACAAAGGCCACTCTTACCTTTTGTGTTCTCGCTTTAACTTTCGCTTCTGTCCTTCATGTTTATTTATTGTATATTTAGTTATAATGCTTTGTATTTATGCTTCAATTGCAAGATTTGAATTTCTTAGGACTGGTGATAATGAGCAATTGATTTGCTGAGTGATAGAGAGTTTGCTTGTGCTCGCCGTTATAGACCAGATCCGCTCAACCAAGCTGTAAACAAGGGTTTTATTACTGCTAATAGAGCATAGGTAGTGAGAAAGGAAACTAATCACAACGAGTTTCCAGAAGCAAGAACCTAACATGAGGTGCGGATCTTGGACAGGATACACTGTACCGTTACGATAACACGCCAATAATTAAACACGGCATGTCAAAATAGTTACATCATTTTAATGAGGAAACAATTCTCTCAAATTTGCATGAAGACATTATCCATGATTCACGTGTACTCTTAAATGATCATATATTACCTGATGTAAGCTACAGTTAAGGCTGCTTTCTGTTTGGAGTTATACAGACTAATGATAGCGGATACCGATCAAGGTGTTTTTTTTCAGGACAAACTAAAGGTGTCTAATATTTTATTACACATTGGGTTTTTTTTTTACTTTGTTTTCTCTCACATCCCGTGAGTGAAATTACAGTTACAAGCTAACACTCACACATATTGATGGATACATACATATACACTTTAATCATAGCATTTGATCATTTTTATGGTTTCCTTGACATGCAAACACGTAAAGTTACAACCTTATTCCAAAACCCCGATTTATTTCAAGGAATCAGCAAACGTTTCCTAGAAACACGTAGCCTTGATCTAACCCAGTTGACGGAAAATTACGGCCCTTGAGCCAATTCATGCCCATCGCCTATTTTTTACCGGCCTGGGAGAATATATTTTACATTTTCATAGTCTTTAAATTTTAAATCACGCGCATTAACGTCTGTGGTATGCCTATAGCTTCGCATCACGCGCCGATTGATGACCTCAGCAGATACCATTTGACGTTTTAATGAATTCAACTGAAATCTGCAAGGCAAAACAGGGTTCAAATGTGAAACTTATACTGCGGTGAAGTCATTTTGGCAACAACTGGCGTTGGTTGAGACACACAAATCATGTCAAGCTGCTCTCTATAAATTCGGTTCTGTCAAAGATTAAAAGAACTGAAATCTCCACCCAGACACACAATTTGTGAGGCCAAGCAACACTTCCATGTACGTTGTTATTACATTGATGCAACTGCAAAAGACATTTCCAGATTACAAAATCTGCTTGATAGTACAATTAAGGAGATTCTTGGAATACTTGAAATCCTGGTATTCAAACAGCCATGTTAATGTCTGTTGCCAGGTAGCCGAATGCTTCTATAACTACTATCCAGTAGTTATTTTCACAACTTCCAGCAGCTTACTAGTCCTGGGGGAAGATATAAATAATGTGGGTAGATTGTTAACAAAGATTGTTGTCCAGGGCAGCGGCTGTTAAGCCTATCCTTTTGGATTACTAACTGACAGGGTATTTTTAACGTGCTCGACACTGAACACGGGAGTCCGATCACACTACCCAGAGATCAGTGGAATTTTTACGATAAATGTTGCCTCGACACCACTGAACCCCCTAAGAGGAGCTACCACTTTATCTATAACTGGAAGTAATCAATGTGTACTGAAAAGTTAGATAAGCAGTGGTCTTAGCATTTGTAGAAAGGGATAGCATTTGGAAAATGTATAGTTATACTGCCCACGTGTAACACAAGAACAACTGAGTAGCCATGCACTAGAAAATTAGATTCTGACGACATAGGCACTTAATTCAATCACTGTTGTATGTATGCTTCAGTTAACCCAGCTGCGAAAGCACCTAACTTCTGTTTAGGGAAGGATATCCCGTAGAGAACTGGTCACCCAATGTCACAGAATTCACTCGAGTAGTTTAACATGTTACAGTCAACAAAAGTTACAAGATGTTAGTCTGAATGTCAAAGACAAAAACAGTCATTTGATGTGTTCCATGTCAAAAAGATAAAATTTCATTAAACTGAAATTATGATTTTAAAATTTAGAGATACAGCCTTTGCTAAAAATGTGACTGTAAAGGGAACTACTCTAGTTGACTGCAATGGTCAGTAAGGACTGTAAAGGGTTGAGGTTGTACCTAACACGTTAGCCTTGACAACAGTGTCTGCTCTGATAATAAATTATATAATTGTATTTGTTTACTTTCAACACAAGAAGATATGGTTGAAAGTCAATAGGATATCCATATTTCCGTTGAAAGAAAGTCAGTTTGGATATATATATATATACAACGACACTCAAAATACATTTACAGTCACAATGTCAAATGAGTATCACATGTTACAATAACTGAGAGAACACAGGCTACCGAAATGCACTTCCAACAGAAATAAACATGTTGAACGAGATGTGGGCAGTTCTGAGACAAAGAGAAAGACAATACACCTCCTGTGCAGCTGAAAAGATGAATAAGACATGTTTGAACAAAAAACAGAACCAGAAATACCACAGCCAAAGCTCAAGATAATGTACACTGAAACGAATTTACAAGAAAGAAAGAACATCACTGGACACAAGAGATAATTGTTTTGTGAGTTTACCAAGGGAGACAATGCAGTAAAAGGAAACTGAAAGTGAATATATATCAGCAAAAATTGATATAATGATAGAATAAAAGCAAAAGTAAATGACTTTGATAAAGATAAGGAGGACATGATGGACGGAACATTTTGGAGAACTTTTACAAATATAATATCCTCAAGATCCACTAGGCAATCGTTATACAGAAACAGAATTGAAAAAAATAGTGTATTTAAAGTCACTGTCACACTGGATAACATCACAAGCAATTGTAACATACATCAATAATTCAACAGAGATATTAGACACATTACTTGATAAATTGGGAAAGATAAGAGGTAACAGTAGACTGTACATGTAGTCAAGTTTCCAATGAAGGAATATCTACCCAGTGTTTGCATTACAGAGAAATATTGTTGTAATCAGTGCGTGAGAGAATAATGAAGATGTCATACTAAAGACTAAAATAGGACATAAACAAACAGTTCAGAAACAAGATCATACATCATTTCTACAAAATAGGTCTTGTGCTGACCAACTAGTTACACTGAGAAGAATATAATAGTTGAACACAGTGTGTAATGGAGCTGACCACTTAATATCCAATTCGTGAATTCTGAAAACGCATTTCACAACTTACACAGAGTTCTACTTGAAACTCAGCGCATAAATACGATTGAGTGTGGACATCTCTTATCGGGCTATTGCCTGCCATATCAAGGACTATTAATAGCCGTCCATCGGACAACAATGACGGCAACAGCAGTCAGACATGCTCTGCTGCACCTCACTGGTGAGTCCGGAGCTGGCTGTATAATCCAATTATGGCGCGGAAACCACTTCTACAAATGCAGCATTAAAGGTCAAAATTGGACATGTGAGTGTCAGCTGTTTTGTCTTTTTTGCAAAGTGCGCTCTCTCTATGCCTCGGAGGCCTGGCGATCCTTAGCAATGAAGACGCCTATGATGGTGATTCTATGCTAGGTGTTGTGGTCCCGTGTCAAGTACTCCCTTCAGTTGACATCGATGTTGAAGCGTGTCAGATATCTTTTAAGGAAGTCCTTGAAGCGCTTCTTTTGGCCACCGACCAGACGCAGGCCCTCTTTCAGCTCACCATAAATTAGTTGTTTGACGTATAAATACAACACTATCAAACAACAACAATGTCATTCATTTGAATTTGACTTGATGTTCTAGACTTGGCCTATAAATTGGTCTTTCTTTATCATAAACACAATTAGATGCATGATTAATTAGGTATCCTTGATGAGAGGTCACAGACATTAGGACATGGGAAAACACTGACAGAACAATCTTATATTATGAGAAAAAATATAATTAACGACAATGAGATTGAATTTCAAAAAATACCTCTACAAGAAATGCGTGGAATGATTCACATGCCTTGGTAGCAATATATACAGAATAGGAGGTACATATATATATATATATATATATATATATATATATATATCAAACGAGGAATACAAACGGCGATTTCCGCTTTCACTGCAAAGCGAAACTTCGAACAAACGAAATTAAGTTCAACACAATTATAAATCATCAACTTAAAATAGAGTCCCATTTATTTATATGACTCTGAAACACGGATAATTACCAACAAAAAGTAACGAAAAAGATACAGACTTGCGCATAGATTGGTGCAGTCCTATAACATACAGATAGACATGATGTGAAACTTTTGAAAAAAAATCAGAAATATATTAATATAGCAGGACACGAGGAGAATCCGCTAGCGCTGGGTAGTGTTTACATTCATGAACATAGCTGAAAGCGTTACAAGACAGTATATTTTCTGGATTGCGTAATTTAAAGAAGTAGGGGCAGACGGAAACAAGCACGGAGAAAAGAGCTGGAGTCAAACAGAAAGAAATCAAGGCCTCGTGGACAGAATACAGCGCAGTGATGGAATAGGTCAAAAGCACGTGTACATGTTTAAAGACATGTGCTCCTCTGGAAGGTGGAAAGTGTCCATCTGTTTTTTGAGCAAACGATTTCTCTTCGTTCATCCGAAGATGAACTGTCTTTCCTAACAATTTTACATAGATCATTTTTTCTAAGAATGTCTTTATTTATGTTAGAAAGCTTGCATCTTTTTTTTTTTTTTTTTTTTTTTTGTGTTTATGTTTGTGTAATGCAATTTTGTTTCAGCGCCATACAAAAGGGTTTTCTGCAAACAAAGCAAATGCATTTAATTTTGGGAGTTACTCACATTCAACAAAAACACAAGTGTATTACGAACAACTTAATAGTCCTTCTCTGTGAATAAGAACTAAAAACGAACCCAAAAGACCTACATAAAGAACATGATTATCCATTTCATATTTCAAAGGCAATCATGACAGTCATATTGCAAATTCTCGAAACGCCATCTCGTATTTTAGCGACGTCTCCCCAAGTACAATGTATTAATTAGTTTTGCGTTTCCACCATCCCTATTGCTAACCGAAGGGCATTCCATTCCCTTTCCATTAGTTTCTTTGTACTGAGACTGTCTGAATTATATCGATACACGATGAAGCCATTTATTTGAACAGCAAGTTTCGGTTGGTATCCATTAACGAAATAGTCATTTACTACAGTTCAATAACAACAATGTCTTTTTAATGTATGCTTTATATGGTAAACCTGTCATTGTCTACTGCATTCACACACAAAATACACATAAACGTGAACATACTCACACACGCACACACACACATGTACACACCCACGCCCACGCACACACGCACGCACATACTCGCACACACACATACACGCACACGCGCATACACACACACACACACACGGGGATGACGCTTGGAAGACTGAAACCTTAATAACTGGAGCTCTTGGGATTCCGTGTATAAGAAATAACCAAATATAATATGCATATGTCATTATGTCCTAATTGAAAATGTTGACATTTTGCAATGACATGTAGTACCTAGCAAAAGGTTGACCCAAGCAGCATAATACACACTACCCAAATAACATGGTTTATTAGAACGTGATCTGTGATGAACACTAATAGGTTTTCATTTTCGTGTCTCCTTTCAAGAAGTAATAGCACAATACCTTTAGTTTTTTACAATCAATTTAAACTAAATTGTGTCAGCTGCGTATGGAGCACATGTCTTCAATAAATGCATGCTTAGTCAACTATTGTTGACACGTCCGTTTAAAAAAAAATAATTATATGGCTTTAATGTCTATAGGATAAGGTAATCAGCCCCATGTGTCTAGCCTTCCTAGTCACCTCTTGCTACATGCCTCGTAAATTACAATAGTGTTATTCTTTGCTTCCCGTTCCGGTCTGGCTGGTGCTTTTGAATTCAGTGCAAACTATGTACATCACATAAGAGCTGATGTGCAAAAATCCGTTTTTGTGATTGGAAAAATAATCCGGTCATTTCAAATAACATATCCTGCACATCATACGGAAAATCTACCATCATCTCTTGCCAAAATGCAAATGCTACAGCTTATGTGAACACCCTAGTTGTAAGACGACAATAGGCTGAACGAGCTCATGCAGAATTTGTTTGAGATCGTGTGGCTGCTACTATACAACTGCTAATTGAGCTTGAATTAGCTTACAGAGGTAATTGAGTCTCTATCCATGCCAATGTTTAAGGCACTCTAACCCAGTTTGATCCATTCTTAGTTACACATGCAGAACCGTACGCAAACAAATGACACATTGCAACTTCTCATCTTTCATCAACTACTTGTGACCAGCTGAAATATATTGGGGGGGGGGGGGTGTACTGAAATCTAATAATGAAGAACTTATACAAACACAAGTGTTTTCTCTCTCTGAGGAGGGGCACTGATACATTATTTTGGTCTGTTACAACAAACTGGCCATGCCGTCACATCAGGGTCAATCACAATATACTGACCAAGACTTTCTCTCTTCCACGTAACGTTCCCTGTAAACAGGCTGTTTCAAGGCAGTCTGGCTGACGAGATGGGTTCGGCGTGATTCTTGTAGTAGTGAGCGTCACGCAGATGAAGCCAAACATAGCACAACCGACTGGAAGACTACTGCACACATTCATCAGCACGCTCGGGATGTGTGGAGAGCTACTATAACCAGCTACGTAAAACTAATGTCAAGGTGCACTAGGCAGAAGTTGGTGTGGATGTTGTTGTTGTTTGCGAATGCCCATAATGAGAAGGTTACTCTTTTATGTGCTCCCTGAAAAGGACATAAAGTTGCGGGTTGCAGTAGCTTTCCTCACATCCCGATGGTGTTTGGCTTTATCTGCGTGTCACTCACTAATACAGTGATCACGTCGATCTCTCACATCGTTATCCAGGCTGCCATAAATAAACAGCCCATTTCCAGGATGGGGGGGGGGGGTTGGGGTGCTACTACAACACCGATATATCCTGCAAGATTGTTGTATGCTTAGCCAAATACGTACTGGCCCATGGATACGAATCTCCCCAAAAAGCTGTTTGGGAACCTTGAATAATTCCTCACTACATCGACCTTAATCCAGAAAACTGGCATTACTGTGCAGATTGTTTTTTAAAACGTGACGAATCGGATTGAAAGGAAAATAGATTTAATATTATAATTCTTCATCCGACAACTCCGGGGTAAATCCAATTTGCGATATTATTATTGTTCTTGTTATTGTTCTTGTTTAAATACATTTTCATGTAGATCTCAATTGTTGTTCACACCGGTTGAGTAGATCTACATCCCCTCTGAGACTGGACAGTAAAGCTTAATTTCTGATCATTTTGAAGATAAAGCAAAAGCGAGACAGGAATCAACAGGTTTATTTTGTTTAAAGTTAAGAAATCTGAGAAAAAGATACTCTTGGTTGTCTGGTTTTCAATAGTGGAGTGATTTCACAAACAATGATATTAGTGCACAGCAAAGAAACTGATCTTACTGAGAGAGTCAAATTGATTCCGTGAAAACGTCATTACACATCTTACTTAAAGTAGAGCTTTGATGAGCTTGATGGGAAAGCAAATGTCAGAGTGGGCAATTCAAATTATATCAAATAACATCAGAGGAGAAAAAAGAAAAGTGTACACCTTCTTATAAATAATGGGCGTTTAGCTACAGGAAAAACGTTTTTTCACAAAGGACTTTTTTTTTTTTTAGAATAAAAGTGTAAGTGGTCATCATTGGTCACCAGCCAATTTCTTTGTAAACGCAGCTCAACGAGTATATATCTATATATATATATATATATATATATATATATATATATATATATATATATATATATATATATATATATATATATATATATATATATATATATATATATATAATATATATATATATATATATATATATGTATATATTACTAACTATTTAACTAACAAACTAACTAATCAGCCAATCGACTAACTAATTAGGTACCTAACTAATAACCAACTACCTATGGAATTAAATAACTGAATGATAACTAACAAACTAATTTACAAATTAATTAACTGCTCGATTCATTAAAAAACTAAATAAATAACTGATTAATTTACTAATTAATACCTAAATGACTAACTGATATCAAGTAACTAAATGATTAACAAGCTAATTAACTAACTATCTAACTAAATTACTAACTCACTAACTAACTAATTAACTGGCTTTTAACTAGCTAATTCATCAACATCATCATGTAGCATGTCCTTTATAAAACGTCGCTCCCATCACAGTATGTCTGAAAGAAACCTTACCAAAACTTCAGCCTCCGCCACTGTCATATCCAGGCATTACTGGATATCTTGGTGCCATCGTTGTTTTGGTCTACCTCTTCCTCTTATTAGCTAACTAACTAACCGATAACTATCTAACTATCCGGATAGCCAGGATAAATTATTGTATGTTTTTGGCTGTATTCGAAACTATTCGAATTGTCTTCATTCTTGATGAATCCTATCTGTTAGGGAGCTTCTTGTGACATTTCTTGCTTTCCATAGCGTACTTAATGGTGGACCATTATCGCTTGTGCAGGACACGGCGTATCATGAGCTTCACAC
This sequence comes from Ariolimax columbianus, assembly GCA_036924085.1. Classification (NCBI taxonomy): domain Eukaryota; kingdom Metazoa; phylum Mollusca; class Gastropoda; order Stylommatophora; family Arionidae; genus Ariolimax; species Ariolimax columbianus. Next base: position 151,578,497 of record JAVGWX010000002.1, on the reverse strand, counting down.
TAACTAGAATCACACTGAACAGTAACTCTCTGAATGTGATGTAGGTGTCATTCATTACTCATCTAGTTGCACTTGACCCAACTCTAGTCATGGTTTTCTTTCGTTTACGTAATTAAATACAATTTTGTAATGTAGCATCTCTCCCGCCACCATTGCAGCATTGCTCGTATATTGTAGGAACTTCCAGGTACCAGCTATTGAGTCTAGCTGTTTTGCTCCCCTTATATATATATAACCCCCCCCCCCCCCTTCTTAAAAAAAACTAGTAGATTCGCAATGGTATTCTCGTATATTTCTTTCTGGATCGCTTGCCCATATTTGTTGAGCTGTACGCAGCTTAGCAGTTATAGCAAATGAAGTAGCCAGCTCCATCATTATACGTCTTAGTCGTCTCTCTTGTCAAGTTTAGCAGGCACGCGGTGATACTATTGTTTGCTTCCCTTACTGGCATGGGCGACATCCTGTCTGACGTTCATCGGTTTCTGGAATCCATGACTTTTCTCAGGAGTTACTTGCCAGAACTTGTTGAAACATGTGACAGGAAACATACATACATACATACATACACACATATATACTCACACGTGCATGCAGATATACACATACCCATACATACAGACATACATATGTACACAAAAACACATACATACACATAAACACAAAACAAATACATACAAATAAACACATACATCCACACATACATACACACACAATACACACACGCACTAGCTACACATATACACACACGAATACATCCACGCACGCATGCATGAATGCATGCATATACATACATGCATGCATGCATACATACACACACACACACACACACGCACGCACGAACGCACGCACGCACACACACACACATACACACATACACACACACACGCACGCACGAACGCACGCACGCACACACACACACACACATACACACATACATACACGCATACATACATGAAGATAACTTGCCATCATTGTCGATGTTTCTGAACGTTCTGCCATTTTTCGTCCCAGTGTTTCCTGGACCAAATGAGGCGTATCAGTCCAATCCGGGCAGTGAATGTACTATTACATGATTTTCTCACTATATATTCTGCTGCCGGTGAGGGTGGTTATGCTGTTTTATCCTTCCGGATCAGGCGTTTGGCTTGCGCTGTCTGCATTCGCTGGTTGTCGCTTTCAACGACTCTCACGTATACTGTATTTCCCCAATCCAATCTGTGTTCTACAATACTCTCACAGTTATATATATATATATATATATATATATATATATATATATATATATATATATATATATATATATATATATATATATATATATATATATATATTTCTGTGTGACAGCATCTCAGAGTTTCTGCATCCCTTCCTAAGCTCACCGTATGTGAGTCTGTTTGACAGTCGTGTGTCTGGCATGGTCACAATGTGCCAATTCTATCGAACCTGTGCATATTACAGCGATGTACGGATGCTTGCATTGTCTGTTCTCTTCAGAATATTAGTGTCAGTGACATGGTCCTGTCATTAGATGCGGCGTATGCGTCTTAGAATAGTTATGTGAATGGGGTTCAATCTTTTTGCTTATTTCTCAGAGACAGTCAAAATCTTGCTTTCGTATAGCAGGGTGGAAAGGATAGCTCTGTAGATCCACAGCTTTGTTTTAACTCTAATGATCTGGTGCTCCTATACTATTCTACCGAACCTTTTACTACTCGTCATTATATCCGCATGCATCTTTGGTGACGGCTTACTGTTGTTTTTTTTACATTCAGAAGCCTACTTGAGAAGGTGGTCCAAGGTTATCTTTGCTGCAGTGTGCTTAGTGGCTCCTTTGTAATATCAATGCAATGGGGATCCCAGTGTCCATCCCCAACTCGCTTGTCAGAAAGCACACCGAGTTTTCAAGAACCACAGCGAGGAAGTGACATGTCTTATAGATGAGCGTGTTTCGTCTGAACCTAATTACTCTAATTTTCCCATCTTTCCAGGTAACACTAATGGATTCTATGAGACTTGCAGCGTAAATTGAAAACAGCGCATTAATTGCACATAATTGCGGACTAGGTCGATGAAGACCACTGTCATTTCATACTATAATGATCACTCGTCTGAACCCGTACATATATTTCGTGTAACCCTTTTACATCTTTCGCAAAGAACCGAACATAATGAAGCCTGAGAAACTATGATCCATACACAAATACTCCACAAAAGCTCACCTTTGCATACCTGACAACGACGATACCGGATACGTGTTTAATTATGTAACCATGAAGTAAAAGCGAATAACAACTTAGAATCGACAAAACCAGGAGTCGGGCATTTTAGAAACGTAACATTAGGTGATGACCAGTTTAACACTTTGTAGCCCGGTCTCAACAGCTTCCTTGTGAATATCAATATTCGGTCATTCCTGGAGCTGTCGTTAAAAACGACTCACAAAAACTACTGAAGCTTCAGTCAAAACATGAGAAGAATGTACGCTGAGACGTTAGACAATGACCATACAAATAGGGATTATCAGAACGGATCAGACAAAGCCTACGGATAAGAGTTTCGGAACATAACGTTGAGATTTTAGACAAACATTATAAGAAAGTCCCTCATTTTTACGAGTTTCTGACACACACACAATAAGGCATCGTCAAACAGATGTCGAGATACCAAAAAACGTCCAGATGGTATTTGTAAAGAAAACATTAAGAACTTTACTGAAATATTAATACGCACAACATTTTCTTGGTAGTCTATGTTACAAATTAAATTAGAGGTACAGTAGATGTCACATAGTTTAACTAGAGGAACAGTAGATGCCACAATGTTTAATTAGAGATGCAGTCGATGTCAAAATGTTTAACTAGAGGAACCGTAGGTGTCACAATGTTTAATTATATATACAGTCGATGTCAGAATGTGTAATTATATGTGAAATCGATATCGCAAGGTTTAGATAGAGGTACAATCGATGTCACAGGGTTTAATTAGAGGTATAGTCGATGTCACAATGTTGAAATAGAGGTACAGTAAATGGCGGAAAATGCCAGTGTAGTTAACAAGTGAATTCATAGGCGTATGTTGTTGAAAGCCCACAATTAGTAACTTTACTCAGGTATGTGCCCTGAAAAAGATGATATGTTGCAGATTTTAGTAGCTTTCTTGGCATCCCGAGCGTGGGGGTGAAGGCGGTCTAGGATTATCCAGGCGGTTGTGCAATGATTGGTATAATTTGCCTGTCACTAATTACTGCAGTGATTACGTCGATCCCCCACCTCCTTATCCAGACTGCCAGTTTACATGCTTTTTCCATAGAAAACTTCGTGTAAGTCAGATGAGGGTCTTGGACAGTATGTTGTGCATGGCCTTGATTGACATGTCTGAAAAGTATGTTTTGCCTGACCAGACGTTAGTCTCCCCTTCCTGATTCCACAAGTTAAGTCGATGTTCTTCTACAACACACCTGTCAAGGGCGTCCAAAGTACAGACGATGACGCATGATTCCAGAGGAAGTCAAAGTTGAATCCACATAATTAATAATTGGTTCCCTATAGAAGACTCTGGTGTCTGTGTTAGAGATGGTATTTTTCTACGTCTCAAGTTTAATTTCTTTCTGAGATAGGGTAGTCAGTACTTGCTATGGTGCCTTCATGGACTGTAAGTCAAGTGTCCATTTATCCCTGGGTAGACGGGTGTGTGTCGAAATCATAGCATGCACTTCTGTATTGGATGAGGGCTATACGTATTTGTATAATGGACCTTAAGGTGGGGCGGGGTGATCAATTTGTTTCATGCTATGCATTACTGCCACCAGTTATTGTTTTTCAGTTGGGTAGACTTTGACACATTGGGACCAGAGAGAACCATGTGCATTTGGTTAGAATTATGTTCCTTAAAAGCTGACGAGGAGATACTTGTAAAGCTGATGGGGAGATACTTGTAAAGCTGATGAGGAGATACTTATACAGAGAAATCATTTGACATTATCAAATTACATGTCGGTTCTACATTTGAGTATGATAATAGAAGTACAAATAGATAATGATGCGATAATCTTGCTATGTGAGACATGATTGAACAAGACGGTGAGCTTGCCGGTATCTGAATTTAAGCTTCCGGAGTTCCGGTAGAATTCGTTGATGTGTGTTTCCAGATACCAAACAAGAATGTTTTACATCTACATAAGTTGTCTAAACGACATTACTACTAGAGTGTAGTGCAATCACACAATTTATCTTTGAGATTTGAAAGCATTGGTTGCAGAAATGGGGACATATGATAAGGACAGTATGATAACAGTGAAACCAGTATCTGACAGATGTATGAAATGATAGTGAAACCAGTATCTGACAGATGTATGAAATGATAGTGAAACCAATATCTGACAGACTTATGAAATGATAGTGAATCAAATATGTGAAAATGGTATGCTATGATATCACTCAGACCTGTATAGGACAGATGCATGCTACGCTAATGGTATAACCAATGTATAACAGATAAATGGCATAATGCTTCTAAAATCATAATATATCAGATGTATTATAGGATCGAAGTGAAACACATAATTGCCTTATAACCGATATGATACCACACAAACCAATTGATGATACATAGATAAAATGATAACAGAGAAACAAACATGGCGAGTGGATGAAACCTTAATACGGAAAGAAAAAAAAGATAGCCAGTTAATTTTCGAAAGATCAATAAATTTCAGACTGTAGAAGTGTAAGATAAAACGTATGTCGGATCGGCCATTTCGGTAGCTGGTCCCGATATAGGAACAAAGAATAGTAGAACTGTAACGTGCCATACAACTGTAATAAAAGACTTTGAAGGGTTTGGTTTGGGACTGACTACAACACCTACAGAAACAAAGTCACGAGGTAAAGATAGTCAAGACTGCAATACCTATTGGTATAAGACTCAAGACCACATGTGAGAAAACTCTTTTCCCAATGACCGATGAGGACGATATAATCAAATGTAAGTTATCCGAGTAAAAGGGATGAATCAGCATTATGTAGAGACAGCGATCCACAGGAAAAATCAGTATCCATACCAGCAGGACGAACGCACAGAAATGCGGCCACGTAGCACCTATGTACACTTAGTCGGTTCCGGGGCGAGAATTGCGTCTAATCCCCGTCCGGGAAATGAGAAGAAATATCTCACCTTTCTGGACAACCCCGGTTCACCCGTCCTTATTTCCGGAACTGATCCAAGCCTCATTCAGACTGTTGGTCTACATCAAGTGAAAGTACAGGTCTGGGAGGTCACAACTCTGCCCTCACGGCGTAGACCAGATTTCGTTTCGTCGACTCACACCACGTCTAGCTACCAAGCTGGTCAGAGAGACAGTAAAGTGCGACGATGGCCCAGGGTGATTGTCCTAAAACCCACTGGTATTGCAATAACACGTCATTCAGAAAAGCGTCAATGAATAGGCCTCCAGAAAAGGAACAAAACTTAACGAAATTGGATTCTGCAAGAGTCTAACGTTGAGCTTATTTTGTATTTATTTATTTTTTTTGCGTTCGCCTTATTTCTGTAATCCACAAGGCGGTGTGCGTTGCACTGTGGTTTTTATTTTGCGCCTGTCGGCCCATGCACCCGCCTTCAGCATGCATTTTTATGTAAGGATCTGCTTCCTCCTGCATTGTCTAAGGGTTTGCTTCCCCGGAGTAAGGGCCGGTGCTGTGATGGGGATCGAACCTAGCACATTCGGGTATTGAGCCGTGCCACTTAACCACTAGGCCAGACCGTCCCTTGTTGAGCTTATGATAGAACCAGAGAAACTTAGATTCGTTTAGCGATTAAACTAGAAGTCACCGGCTAAAACACACACACACACATATATATATAAAGTGAGAGAGAGAGAGAGAGAGAGAGAGAGAGAGAGAGAGAGAGAGAGAGAAGATAGAGAGAGAATGAGGGTGTTACATAATATTGGCATTTTTGCTTACATTTTACTTAGGATTCATTTAGAGCTTTTACTAGGAGATAGTACTTGATGTTTATCAATCAGATCCACGCACTAATGGACAACAACTGGCCAATCCGACACCCGTCTTTTGGAAAAAATCAACAATTAGTCTTCGGAAAAGTGAAGTAGTTGCTAAAATTGTTTCAGAGTTCATAAAAAGAGGATTTATCAAGCACGTGCCAAATGGTTCTGGTGTTCAAGCCAAGAACAGCGTCACATCACAGGTCACCTATTTGTTCAAACGGTGTAGGAGGTCTGGACCAATATAAAAGAAGGGATACACAATTATGTTCCATCTGATCTTATGCTAGAGCCTTGGCAAAGTTGTGCGAGGAGAACATATGTGTCTTTACACGTAAGTTCTCTTAAGAGAAAGACGTAGATCAGAACAGTTAAGAGTTTGTTAATAGCAGTTAATTGATTTGCGTCGATTATTGTGTGAATAAAAGTATAAATCAAATTATCCTGAATATATACAATATATATATATATGTGTGTGTGTGTGTGTGTGTGTGTTTGTGTGTGTGATTGTATTCCATTTTCGTCACACCTGGAAATCAGTGAGTTAAATATAGTGTGTGACGTAGTTGCACGTTGGAAGTGAAGCACACACAGATAATCAGATAATGTTAGACAGGATCAAGTAAACATACTGACCAAGACCCTACCTCACTTCCAAACATTCTCCCTGAAGACAGACTGGTTCAGTCTGGAGGGACAGGGAAGGGGGTCGAAGTAAACCTCGTAGCACTGAGCGTTATGTAGATGAAGCCAATTATAGTACAACCACCTGTAGAACTCCTAGCCACATTTATCAGCGCGCTCAGGAAGTGAAGAAATAGTCTGCTGACCGCCACCTAACGTCCTTTTCAGTGCGCAAAAAGAGATTCAGAGATCGTTAACATTCAACACTTCTAAGATACACACTAATTAGACTGAAAAACATGGACAAATGTGTGACTGAAGATACTGGTACGGATCAAGGCATCCTCTAACCAGTGAGGTCGTTGGGCACACAGGAAAACATCCTCACAACCCCACCCCACTCTTCTCTGTCAGCGGCCAATGTATGTGCCTTTTATGTTCGGAGATCGGTCCATTCTATTATGTTGTCGTCCCACCTGTTTTTGGGACGGCCTCTTCGTCGTCTACCTTGCACCTTTATGTGCAGGATCGTATTTGCAAGACCATTTAACCTCGATTAATAACCGTACAAAGCGAATTTTTTTTTTCTTTTAACAGTTGCCAATAGGTCTTCAAGAAGCCCTTTTGCTGTTGTAATTCTATCTCTTATTTCCACATTTGAAAATCAATCTTTGTATGGGACGTTTAAAAGTCTTCGGAAACATCTCATCTCTAAAAGCCTGTATCCATTGCTGAAGATCAGTTGTAACTTTCATGTCTCTCAAGCATAGACGAGAATTGACAGGACCAATGTACGCATTAATCTGATTCTCGTGCATAGTGCTTACCGTTTATCTTGCCAGATTGTGTTAAGCCGTGCAAGCGCCGTTATTACCTGTGCTATTCTGGAAAACACCTGACATTTTGATCCTTCATCACTGACAATCGAACCCAGATATTTGAAACAGTCAACCACTTCGAGTTTCTGTCCATTAGCTGTTGAAACTGGTGAATCCATCGGCGTTGTTGATCATAATTTGTATCTTTATAGCGTTTATCTCCATGCCATACCATAGTCAAGAGCCTTCTGGCCGTTTCCTAGAGTACTTCTTCTGATCCCACCAACCCGTCGATGCCATCTGCAAAACGAAAGTTGGTAATCGTTCGGCCCACTTATCTTGACAATACAAACGTGACCTCCATGTGCCTAACTCATATTTCCCTCAAGAAATATATTAAAAAGAGTTGAAGAGAGTGTTAAACCCTGTCTCACACCAACTGATGCGCTAGATATCTTGTCATACAGGTGTTCAAGGATATATATATATATATTTCCGTTGATTTTATACATCATCATGGTTACCCATAACTCTTTATTCCATACCCTATCAAACGACTTCTTAAAATCAACAAACACATGATACAGTTTTTGCGCTGTTCTAGATATTTCTCGCTTAGCACCCTTAAATTAAATATACTGTATATAGTGATTCTTCCCTATTTGTCGGAATAGATGAAAGAAATAGCTAAAAAAAATAAAAATTACTCCCGCTAACTTCACGTGCTCTTTGATATAGGCGACCAAATAAAGTAAGTGTTCGATGTGGTCAGTGTTGCTCTCATGGTTTGTTTTTTTCATCTGTGTCTTCATTTTTCTTTAATGAAGGCTTTTTGGCCGTAACGTATATTTCAGTAATGTGATTGTTCTGATCTGATTTCTGAGTCAAATACGTTTACGTTATTTTTTTCAAAATAATTATAATCATCAAGGTCAAGTAGATTTACAGTCAAGGAATTGGTCTTCTATGTGAAATAACAGGTACATCAATAACTAATTGTTGATTTGTAACTGAAGGGCTGTTCACCGTTCCGAACTCATTCAAGCAGCTCTTCAGAATGAATGCATCAATAAAACCGTTTTATTATCATTAGGGCACATGTTCTTGCAAGTGCACTCCGAATCCATGTAGAGATGTTAATATTTGTGTACGGTACTTTGGTGAGCTTATAGAGTTTCTAATGAATCGGGTAAAGCTGGCTTCATAGCAGACACTGCTGTTGGTGATAACGTGTTAAAATCACCATTGCAAGAGGACACCGTTTGTTTATAAGGTAGGTAGAAGGACAATTTCTCCTCTCGTTACATTTCCTTTCCTAAAACTAAGCAAGGTGTTCATTTACAACTGGGTCTAATGAAGCCTGCTGATAAGGAAGTTGATCTATGTCTTTGTGTGTGAAAAGCAAGTGCTCTACCACCACACTAATCAAATGCTTCCAGGTGACATATTTGTTATTATTTTCTCCAAATTCAGAGACCGGTAAAACAGATGCGATCACTTGACTATTGAAACAACGCAGAACAAGAAACACAAACAACATATCTTTAAATGTCGTTATTAGAGTCGGCAGATGACTATTGAAACAACACAGAATAAGAAACACAACAACATGGTTTTACATGTCGTTTGGAGAGTCGATCAAGGACTGCTTCTCTCTTTACTCGTTCTCTTTTTCTTGAGGTCACAGTTTGAAAAAACTGAATTAACAACATTGCTATCTAGCTAGCATGACATCCAAAGTCGATTGTACATAACTAACCAGCATATTGACTGTAAGTGAAGCACATGTCCAACAATTCAGGCTGTCCGTTTACGGAAAACCGGTATCACAGCAGGAGTGGATTCAATAGCAGTTGATTACTGTTAACAATTTGATATCCACACAACCCCGCCCCTTTAGTCGCCTTTAAATGACACTGTTGTTATCCGTTTGGCCTAGAGTACCACTCCAGTAAAGAATAACTTGAAACGTAATGAGTATTCCTCTTGGTCTGTAACGTACTGAGACTTTGTTTTGCCGAGACCCTCCTAATTCAATCACGGACATAATCGTATTGGTTACACTCTGCAGAGTATATCTACAACCAGTTTCTTGGAGGGTGGTTAGCCAATGTTCGAGTCCATCTTAAAAGACTCAGATACTAGAGAAAAGTATACCTGCACCCTTTTAGGCTTTTATGCTACCCTTGACAAACCACCTAATCATCGCCGGTATTATGCTAATGTCGCACAGTTATCCGCCTCTTACGGCATGTCATTTGTGGGGCATTGGTGCTATTCTTGTATTTGCCATACACAAAGACACCTGAAAAAACAGTCGAGTTGAAGATTGTTATTTTTTTATGGACTTCATTTATTTTTATTTCCATAATGGGTCCAATGCAATAAAAGTCCTTTCCGTCTATTGTTATTTCTTTTTTTTTAACCAGCTGAATATGTACCTCCTTTCGTTGTTTATATTACAGGCCTAACAACATCTCATTGTCGCTAGTTGCATGCATTCTCATAATTTTGTTTTTCTCTCTGGATTGTTTTTAAAAATATTTGTATAGGGCCAGTTTGTTCTTTAGACTTGGCCGTGCCATTAGAGTTATGTGTTCTTACAATAGGCAGCAGGTCTAAGATTATCACGAATTGCACTGTGTATGTTAACATTTGAAATGTGAAATAGATGACCTAGCAGTATGCACGTCAGTATTCTGACCACGAGGACAAGGGCTGTCAACCTCTTGAACCCAACGATTTTCTTGTGCCTGAGAATATTGTATTATAAAATATAATCTGTTCAAAACGACGCTGAAGTTGATAGGTGAAGGCGTTTGCTTTCGAAGAGCAAAACGGTGGTGTTTCAAATTCTACAAAGTGTCAAGCTCCTGCCGATCGAAAGAGGGGGCTCAGACCAGCGTCTAGTCATATTGGAGATTGACGAAAAACAGAGATTTAGTTAACGTTCTGTACAAGTAAAAGATTGTTTGGAAGTTTAAAATCGACACATATATGGTGGTAGCCGTTGTACCGGCAGCATTCTCAAAAGTAAATAAACCCATACACAATCTTCCTTCCCCCAGACTAAGCCAACCTCATAAAGTAAATATTGCAAAATAAAGAACTTATTATGGAAAAGGCTACCTGGAAGCTGGTATGACCCACCTGTTTGAATACCAGGAATCGAAGACTTCAATCCTGTTCACTGCGTGACGATTGCGTGGTTAAGCGACCGTTATTCCATAGCCCTATACATTCTCCATGTAGATTAGCGATAGTCGATTTTTGTATGACGCACAATAGAGTAACATCGCTTATCGTGAGCATACAACAACAACGCAGGGCATATCTCATTTGTTTGGATTATTTATTTTCATTAAAATGTCAAGGTCTACATTCATACTTAACAGTATACATTATGAGTCAATGTATGTATTAACAGCATACATTAGGAGTCAATGTATGTATTAACAGCATACATTAGGTGTCAACGTATGTATTAACAGCACACATTAGGAGTCAATGTATGTATTAACTTAATTTCAGATTTCATACAAATGCTTTTATCGCTCAACTCAGTGGCTAGCGACAGGGGATGGGGGGGGGGGGGGAGGCGTTGGGTACTACACGGGAGATTGCCCTGGAGCATAATTCTTAAGGGTACAACATTTAACAAAAACTTGGAAAGCAAAATGTTAAATCTAAAAATAACCTTCCCCACCTCCCCTTCTCTCCCACCCCCCTTTTCCCTCCACCGAAAAGCTCACAATGTTCGAATATTCTAAATAGTTTTTCATCTATAGTTCATCTATAGTATTGTTTGTTCAGCATAACGGGGCAAATAGAAGATGATTTTATCAATCAACAAATCCAGCAAGCATGTGAATGATGCGCCAAATAAATCGTCTTCGGCGCCACATTAGATTGTATCAGGAAGTCAATCTTGATGAACAGTGGCTAACTCAACAGCTTTATATTTGCTGGAGTCGGGTGCACAATTGGAAGCTGCAAGAGAGTTTATCTAACCGTGTGGGACATTGCAAATATTTTTTTTTAATTGTCCCTGTTTTAACTGCAAGCTGCGAATCTCAAAACTTGAAATGTATCAAAACGTACCAGCGAGCTACAATCAGCATGGACAGACAAAGTAACATTGCAATATTTTCAATGGAGATAGATGTCAATGTAAGTTTCAATACTGTGTTTGGAAAAAAAATGTGACAAATTAAAATAAGGCGATTTTTAAAAAAATGTAAGTATTCAGTTTTTCAAGAATTACATCAGTTGTTTCTTATAATTCTTAATATGTGCTTGAAGGGTGGTGGAGAGCAAGCGGTGACGGATGGGGGGAGGGGGCAGGATTAAGGGGTTCACAATTGAACTATTGGAAGGGATACAAGGGACGCTCAAGGTCTGAGACGTTGGCAACTAACGTTACGCCACTGGCTCAACTTGTTGACTGACCATCACAAGTAGACAGCATCCGGTGCTGAAATGAACTCAATTCTAGCAAAAAGCAAAATTACAAATAAATTGCAGGTTTTTGGTGGGAAATTAGAATGCGCAATTAACACAATATTTAGACATTGTCGGAGACATTAAAATGAGTGTGATGTGCCGAAAATAATCGTGTCCGTCATTTGTCGGGCAAACTGGCGCCGGCGATCATGGATGTCAACAGCTGTATGTACAGAATTTAGTTTATCCATTCAACCGTTGACTGTTTTCCGTGCTATCACGGCATTGTCTGATGTAGCTGACGTGTGTCCATTTATCGGATCAATTTTACCTGTTATTACAGTATGTGCAATCATAGTTTCTCTTGTCATTGCAGACAAGGATTGTTTCCAAGGTTTAGGTGATTGAAATAAGTTGCCTTCAAGCACGTGCTTCGTTCAGTACATTCTCACTAGCCATTATGGCTACACATTGATGGCTGATAATTCATCTTGTAACAACAAATATAACAGGATGGCTTTATAATAGTTTTTTTTTTATCGTGTACGTGTTGGGGTTTAGGGTGTTGGTGGTGGTTGTCGTTATTCCTGTCAGGAAAGCAGCTCGTCTCTCAAGAAAGTAGCGGAATAGCGAATCGATGATATGTTTGAATCCCGCAAATTACAAGCTTTCCTTTTGGCACTATGGCGATGAGGTAAAGCTGCCTAGTCATATTGGATACCGATGCTAAAGTCGGAGATCCCGTGCGCAAGAAATTCGTTTAAAAGAATATATTACAGTGTAAAATCAAAAGGAACTGGCAGTTAGCCGCCCTCTGGTCTATCATTCTAAACCGAATGACATTCAAAACCATTAATTACCACAACGAAAACACGCAGAAAGCATAGAACTCCATGCAATCACCTGGTAGTCTGCGCACTCAATTGCAGGTATATGTTTACAAAGACGTCCAGTTTAGAAGTGGAACGGCTAAAAGAAGAGATGGAAACGTTTTTTGTATGTTTGGTGATTGCATTCAAATGTAATTACTGTAATACCCTTCTCACATTCTGATCCTCATTAACTTAAAATGTTCACTATTTTATTCATGTGGTTCTAATGTTTATTGTTGTTATATCGTTCTTCCCAAACCTAGAAAGTTACAGTGCATCACCAGCCGTGGGGTTGTGGGAATGACGAAGAAAAAAATATCAGCAAACCCAGGATTTAGTGAACGAGAGGACAAGAGTCAGCGACTCATAGCTGGTTGCTAGCGCCATATTAGGCGACTCATAGGTGAACGCTGCATCACGGTTAACGACTCATAGCCGGCTGATTGCGTCAAAGGCAGAACTTGTAACTGGTTTCTTGTGCCAAAGTGTGCGACTCATACTTGGCTATTTGCTTCAGTGTCAGCGACTCATAGGTGGCTGCTTGCGTCAGGGTCAGCGAATGAGAGATGTCCAATACCCTTTTCTGCCTCCAATATGCCTCCATTGATGCAACCAAACTGAGAGACTAAGATCGGGGAGGTTGGCAGGACAATTTGGTCATTTAGATGTATCACATTGTAACCAGACACGAGACATGTCGGACAGTTATCGGAAGCCACGACAGAACGTAACACAATGACCTTTCGTTTTAAGGGAAGTATAGTATCATCGCTGTATTTTGCCCGTCTAGTCTATATCCGAGCTTACACAGTAGTAGATAAACAGGAATATGTTTACGTAATAAATTCGCTAGCCTCAAGCACAACCCTCTTTCGTAGCATGTAAAGCAAATGATTGGAAGATTGCACGCGTCATATTCCTTTTTAAGCCCATTACTACTTGCCTGTATTGTAGAATATGACCATCCGTTTATAATTATACACATTATTTTAAAATTGTGTTGTAGGTATGGCATTCTAGAAATGCTTTGCGTGTGTATTGTGAAAGGAAGATGACAAAATATGTGCCAATGTTCTATGTATTAATTGGGCTTAAACAAATCAAAGAAAAGTACAGTACGATCAATGCAGCAGGTACAGAAATGTCAGATCAATTATACAAATAGGAGATAACGACTTGGGTTTCTGACAAAAAGACCATTAATTATTTTAGAGCTAAATTGGGACGTTGTCCCAATTATATCCCTTGGGTCGACAACTCCTCGCCACATTATGTCTCATGAATTATTTAAATTCAGAATGTAGGAACTTTGGCCGAAGGGAGATCTTGCTGTTTTCGTTAGTAATGAAGATAAACTGGCCACAGTGCCATTGATCTATTAAGTTTGACCTGAATCAGAAACATGATTGTGCCAGGATTTTTTATTCACTTGGTGATGTCAGTCGTAAAATAGGTTAGATTTTCTATCATTATATATTGAGAAAAAACATAAATTTATCATTCTATTTTCTATAGAAAAATTTTTTTTTTAATGTCATTCTATTTTCATAATCAGTTTTTCTTTATCGCTCCATTTAATAAATCATTGTATATCGTTCTAATTTCATAAAACATTGTCTTTTCTATCATTAAATTTTAAGACATCAGTTCTTTCAATCAACAAGCTTTAGAAATCACTATATCTTTAATATAATTCTTTTTATTATCAGAAACCAGATTTTCTATTTCTGCTTTATTTTTCAGAAACATTTTTTTATTTAGTTATCAGAAAATTGCAGTTTTCTGAGTTCGTCTGTTTTTTTAATAATCCTGTTACATAATTAACATATTTGCTGAAGAAATTGTTTATTTATATCATTTGTATTTCAATAAATCTGAAAAATAATCATTCAGATTATATTTTGCTGAAAATACAGTATCAGAATCAAGTGAAAAAAAACATGGCTCATTCTGGAGCAGATGCTAAAACTGACCAAAATCTCCGTATGAGGAAATGCTTTACAAGATAACAGATATGAAAAGAAAACAGTTTAGGAAAACCAAATGAAAAATGAATGCATTATACGATTTACACACAAGTGGTAACTCAAGTGAAGGTAAAAACAATATTATAAAACATCAACCAAAAGTGAAAATATATACAGATTACCAAAATGGAGGCACTAGAAAAAAGCGAAAGGGAATAACAAGTAAAACACATGATACATTGGGTGACAAATATAATACTGTCTTGGGTGGAAGAAAGACGGGATGAGTGGGGGGGGGGGGGGAGACTAAGAATACTAGGTATTCGTTACCTCTCTCGGTCTGCCCTGTTTGCTCCAAAAGGAACGGTACTACCACTACATTTGGAACAAGGCAAGCTGCAGAAGCTGGCTGATCAGCAGAGAAATGCTCTATCTTTTCGCCTGTCAGAGCTTCACTCCTAGAAGCCAACCACGGCTAAGGGTCTGGTCTGCCCTGCCACCCCACTCAGCTGAGGTTGCCTTTCCTCGCTCTAGAAGAAAGCATTGTGTCGTCCTCCGTGTGTTCCTTCGCACATCGTCGATTGTCAAGTTTTACTGACTTTGACCAACTTTCAGAGTTATCAGAAAACAGATTGCACAATCATATCTGACATAACTCGAAAAGATACGTCAGTATCTTATCTGCAAGGATTCAGATGGTTTAAAATCATATTTTTATTTCTAGACTTTCGAGCTAGATCTGCCCGAAAACTACAATTATTATTAACTACAATAATGAGCTTCAAAAACAAATAATCGCTACATCTTTCTGGCCCGTCGCATTGAATGGCTCTGAAACATGGACTCTGAACAAACTATAGCAAATTAGACGACGTCCCCCAGTGGACTCTGGGGTCCCCTACTGGCAATGGCAGACGATAACCGCTGCAGAATATTGCCATTGTATGTCAAAGATTATATTACGGTGGGCGCTGTACTGATTCCTCTGGAGCGGTGAGGATATGTTACGGTGGGCGGTGTACTGATTCCTCTTGAGTGGTGAAGATATGTTACGGTGGGCGATGTATTGATTCCTCTTGAGTGGTGAGGATATGTTACGGTGGGCGATGTATTGATTCGTCCTGAGCGGTGAGGATATGTTACTTTGGGCGATGTATTGATTCCTCTTGAGTGGTGTCAATGGCGATGAACAGTTCCATTGCTTGCATTGCTCCCGAAATGCAGCTTACCAGATTCCTGGTTTCCTAAAGGCTCATTTTGGTAATCCTAATACAGTGCTCAGCCTATGCTTCAACACAATGGAAGGACGATATTTTTTTATTTAGATTGACCTTCATGTACACACTGAAAGGCATAACTAAAGAGAGGTGTGTGAGGCTGGCAGCCTCATCATGTGAACCAACATTAACAGAAACAACTGCTGCAAGATCATGCCAAGTTCTTTGCCGCAGACTTCGTAAAGAATGTCGATTGTACTGTTACCCCTGTGCTTCAACTCGCGCAAAAAAAAAGAGACGATAGATGACCAGCTACAGTTGTTGCCTTGCGTGTTAAGTCAAGTAATAAATATATCCAACCAGTGCCTTTTGCGTTTATCGTCCACTACAACGGTTGGTAAATCTCGGGCAGTGTGAAGGACATATAGAAAAGACGCGATATCATGAACGAGAAATTCTGCTTGAGGTCTCTACCGCTTCCTCACAGTTTGTCACACAGTGCGGCTACCTATGGCCAGAACTCGGTTCTTTAGTTACTGTATGTGAGTCAGCGCTTGACGCAAAGACGGGAGCCGAGAAATATGGATATGCACGAAAGAAATGGCTGGTCCTCTTCTCGAGGTATTATAACTATATCTTCACTGACAGCCGTTTGCTCACATCTCATTACATCCAACCGAATACTGAAGGGTGGAAGAAAGACGGTGGAGAACCATAAGAATACTTAGATGGGTGGAAGTAAGACGTGGGAAAACACTGAGAATACTTATTTGGGTGGAAGAAAGACGTGGTAGAATATTAAGAATACTTAGTTGGGTGGAAGAAGGAAGACAGTGGGGGGGGGGGCCAGGAGGGGGGGGGGCGAACACTAAGAATACCTAGTTGGGTGGAATAACTACTTAGTTGAGGGGAGGAAACGTAGAAGAACTCTAAGAATACTTAGTTGAGGGGAGGAAACGTAGGAGAACTCTAAGAATACTTAGTTGAGTAAAAGAAAGACGTGGGAGAACATTAGGAATACTGAATTAGGTGGAAGAAAGACGTGGAGGAAAACTAAGAATACGTAGTTCAATGGTAGAAAGACGTGGAAAAACACTAAGAATACTCAATTTAGTAGAAGAAAGACGAGGGAGAACAATAAGAATACTTAGATGAGTGGAAGAAAGACGCGGAAGAACACTAAGAATATTTAGTGGGGTAGAAGGAAGACGTGGAAGAACTCTAAGAATACTTGATTGGGTGGAAGAAAGACGAGGTGTGGAGAACACTAAGCATACTTAGTTGGGTGGAAGAAAGCCGTGGGAGAACACTAAGAATACTTAGTTGGGTGGAAGAACGACGTGGTAGCAGTGAAAAAGCGAAATGCAGTGTCAGTTATGATAATAAGAAATATTAAACATACGACTAATGAAGTGATAGTCAAACTGTATAAAGAATTTGTTAGACCTAGGTTGGAGTACTGTGTACAGGCTGCAGTACTTATCGTAGAGGGGATATAAACATGCTGGAAAGAATACTCAAAAGACCGATGCAGCTGATGGTAAGATGCCAACATTACAGTTTCGAGGAAAGACTGAGAAAAACCGGCCTACAATGTCCAGAAAAAGAGAAGGATTCGAGGTGACTTAATACAGGGTTATAAGATAATGAAAGGAACGAATAAATAGACTATAACAAGTTGTTTTGTTTTTCACAGTACAACCACCTACAAGAACAAGAGGGCATAGCTACATATTATCTAAAGAAAGGTCCAGATTCGAAATTAGGAAATGTAAATTGAACTGGTTGTTTACAGACTCTACAGATTCATGTAAACCAGTATTACAACGTTAAGTTAAAGTAAATTTAGTTAAAATTATATTATCGATTCAAACTCCGTCACCTTCTTGTCTAAACATGTGTTTAGTAATGGGATACATTTCTCCGCAACATGGCATGAAGCGCTTCTGCAACTTGAGGGTCTTTTAACCTGTGAAGGTCATACCTGATTATGTTGTCTTTCGGTCTTGTCCATCTTGCCTCACAAACTCCCAGTACTGTCCATATTGTCTTACAAACTTCCATAACTGTCTATCTTGTCTCACACACTAGTAGTACTGGCCATCGTATCTCACAAACTCCCAGTACTGTCCATTTTGTTTCACAAACTCCCAGAACTGACCATCGCTTATCGTCATCAACCCTCCCCCACCACTCCATCAACCCCTGACGACGAATAGTACGTAGGCCCAAGACAGTCTGTTGGTCCAGTGATGTCTAGTTAAGGATACATCCAATGATGAGACGTCTGTTTGCAAACCAGCGGAGCGAAATGTCCGTCGCACAGTTTTCTCTGGCAAGTATCACAGCGGCAGGTACATGATCTACTTTGTCTGAGTTGCTGTTTGGAAGCGGTTATGCAGATGCATTAACAAAATATAACGAGCTTGAGCTGCGTTGTTGCCTGAAGTTGACCAGGCCTGGAACGGTCATTGGTGTTATCTGTTGCCTGAAATCGCTTTTTCAGGCTTACTATAGTGGACTGGTCACAATTAAAATGTCTGGCAACTTATATGGCTCCCTTTCTTCTCCTGAGCACACCAACAGTTTGCATTCGCCCTCTTAGCGACAGTCGTTGCTTTCGAACATAACTTTCTTTAGATTAAAACAGATAATGGCCTTTTACTAGCTGGAATTTAACTAAAATGTGTGCCAAATGTATATTTAATTTAACTTTTCATAAGCCAGAATTGATCAACTTGTTTTTTTGCATGTGAAGCACGAAAAATGGAAGTGAGCATGACATGCACAAGACAATGGGTTAGCGTGACCATCATCACTTTCACACATGCAGTGTTTGTGCAAGTAGGCGACTCTGTGGGTTACTGATAATAATTATTATAAAATCAAGTAATGTGTTTTTGTTAATGGCTGCTAGTGTATATTCAATTATTTTTAATTTGCTTGTGTCATTATTGTCAGGTTGTTGCCATTTAGTATGTATTGGGCGCCAGTTCTGAATTTGAGGTCATAATGTCAAGCTATCCGTAATCATTTCTAAACATCGGTCTTATTGACCTGTATGCCATTAGTTTATCGCTCTTCATCATCAACATTATCAGCATCATTATCAGGATGAATCTCAATGTTTTTATTTTGTATCGTTTAATCAATGCACTTGGATTTTTTAAACTCTATGTTATTATTCGTGCTGCAATTCTTCCCAATTCGCGAACATTTCTCATGTATTATGTATGTGTGTTCTGAACTGCTTTTATCAAATTTTCCTAATTTTTAGAGAGGCTCTATCTCTTTTCACTGCATATATTACGTTAGACGTGATTTACTGAGCGTCGAAAGAGTAATGGCCAACAGAAAATAGATTATGTATAATAGTGTAATACGATTCCATAATATTTTATTGATAACAATTATATTACATGTTTAAAGATATAAAACGCCTGTCCATCTATCTGGCGCCTCACGTAGGTGGTAAATACTGAATGGCTTTTATATTTGAAGACTGGCTGTCAATACTCAATAAACAGCCCGGAAAAAAATAAAAAGGAGCCCGCCTGGAAACGAAAAGCAGACAGTCCCTCCATCATGCAGAAAATCAGCCTAATCACCTCTTTGTCTACAAACTAGTTTATAAGTAAATGCATATAGAAAACCAGACAGACTTTAAATACGAAAAATTGGCGCCAATTAGAAACTTCGGTTTTTGGAGTAACGGGAAATCTTTAAGAAACCGAGATTTGGATGAAGAGTCGAGATAAAGTTGATTGTTCTTTTATTACGAACTTCTATACTCGACGGTAGAATAGAGCGACTAAATAAGAAAGTATAACATAGTAATACGAGTTAGACAATGGTCCTTACCGATGGTCGAGTATGAAGTTTTAACACTACAATATATTTTGCAACATATTGTCTGACATCATTAATTGAGAGCAGCCAAACAAAAACGAATTGCAGAAATCAGTAATGCTAATGCTGAATGGTAAGACCTTTGGTCTGGGTGATATTTCTACTGAAGTACTTGATGCGGACGTCTCAATTTCCACGAAATTATTATTCCAATTACTTAAAATGATTGGAAAAGGGAATATTACTTGCAGATTAAAGAAGATGGCCTGGTGTGGTGTTATCTAAGAAAAATCTTGCTTTCAATAGCATACAAACTCACTCATTATTCTGCTAAGATAGTTACATATCTTTGAATGTAGTTACAATGTAGTGTGCAGACAAAACAGATGAATGACTTGTGTTTTTACATTATGGGGGAGCCGCCCGCCTGTTCTCACCTTCATGCAGGAGCTGCTATCGTTACCTTTAAAATGTATGTCTGAACAGCGACTACCAGCCAGCTATTTTCTATTTTCAGCAGTCAAGTGCTACTTCACGTGTATATCGTGAGCACAGGACCTCCAAGTTTATCGTCCATTTCCGACTTGACCAGATGCCTGTTTGACCTATCTTGAGAACAGGGAACACACGATACATCGTTTATTTCTCTAGAATGAGCCCCATTATTTCTAAAATGAAGCGACCTATATACGAATTACAGAGATATACTGTTAATATCTGTTCCACATACAGGTTTTATTTACGATCATCGCTGAGAGAACGAAATATGACGCTCACAAAGGAATAAACATGCTGGTTGTGTGTGTAAGAACTTATATAAACATGCTGGTTGTGTGTGTAACAACTTATATAAACATGCTGGTTGTGTGTGTAAGAACTTATATAAACATGCTGGTTGTGTGTGTAAGAACTTATATAAACATGCTGGTTGTGTGTGTAAGAACTTATATAAACATGCTGGTTGTGTGTGTAAGAACTTATATAAACATGCTGGTTGTGTGTGTAAGAACTTATATAAACATGCTGGTTGTGTGTGTAAGAACTTATATAAACATGATGGTTGTGTGTGTAAGAACTTATATAAACATGCTGGTTGTGTGTGTAAGAACTTATATAAACATGCTGGTTGTGTGTGTAAGAACTTATATAAACATGCTGGTTGTGTGTGTAAGAACTTATATAAACATGCTGGTTGTGTGTGTAAGAACTTATATAAACATGCTGGTTGTGTGTGTAATAACTTATATAAACATGCTGGTTGTGTGTGTAAGAACTTAGCAGACAGGATTGGCAAAGGAAGGAGAATTGTTGAATAAACAGTAGAATGGTGATCATCGCCTTGGACGAGCTTTCCAAACTTTACAAAAGCGTTTGTCAGTATAGACAAGCAACCAATCAGGAAACAGTTTAGACACTACACGTAGTCCCTGGAAGTCACTCACATACTTACGAAAACACGAGGCAATGACGTGTAGAGAGCAATGCAAAGGCCATGTCGCATTGTCTTTTCAGATTAACAGCACTGTCAGTTATGATTGCCTCCCATCGTGACTTATCGTTTAGTGCCAATTTAATGGCTATTAAAAACCTCTACAGTAGACAACAACAATGGGATACCTTTTAGTACGTTTCGGCAGCTCAAAGTCTTGGACTTCGCAGTAACCTGCCTTGCATATTCCGATCACAGACATATTTAAAATACATTAAACAGGAATGATATACAATCCCCAGCAGTTGGTCTGCGCATACATTTTCACAATACTAAAATGGTGATTTTCAATGTAGCTACTACCAATCGTGTTCCATTAATAAACGATTGCATACAAGAGTGGAGTCGTTGATCTCTCGAAGGAAGAATGTCAACAAGTAATGTAGTAACGGAAAGAGATATTCTTCTTCTTCTTCTACTTCTTCTTCTTCGTACGCTGTCAGACGCCAACTTGCATTAAGGGATATTGATTAAGGTCAGTATGACGATCATATGTGACTGGTTCTGATTCCAAATTTGGAGTGTTCAACTATAGTGTTAAATCCACTCTCTTGTTTGACCATGATAAATGGTAACATACCTAGACTCTGACAAAGAATGTATACATATATATTAACCATAATTTGACACATGCCAGTTAAACAAGAAATTTGAGACTGCCAATGACGCTGGAAAGGACATACATCAAGACGTCGTTCTGACGGCATTACAAGACAATATGTGTGTTCGGTTTCCCGCGGAAAGAGGCGAGAGACAAACATGCCATACGTGGACGAGAGAGAAAGAGAGTGAGTGAAAGAGAGAGATAGAGAGATATAGGCAGAGAGAGCGAGAGAAAGAGGACAAGAGGCAGTATGTGTCATACATGGACGAAATAGAGGTAGAAAGAGTGAGAGAGAATCACAAATTTAAGAAAATATTGAGGTCGAGGGCTGTGCTGGCACTGTTGGCTCATATGATAATGTGGTGGATGTTTGGTTAAAGGCTCCTCTGGGAGTTGTAAAGTTATATTTATATTGGTGTGTGTGTGTGCGAGCACACTTATTTAATTGCGCCAGTACATCAGAAGGGTAGAGCACTCGATTATAACGGCGAATGTACAGAGTTCAACCCGATTATCGGAGCGCCAAGGTCGACCATGATACAAGGAATTATGTTGATCCGCTATATGTGGTAGAACAACTAGTTTAAAATGCATGCTCAAGTCCAATGCATATGAATGTAAAGGCGAAACACATAGTATATGTTACTCTGCGTTAGGAAACAATTTGAACATACAACTAGCATGACGGTAATGTCTCCAAACCTAACAGGCACGCTATGTCGAATTCCTCTGAACAGTGTGCTTTTCAGTGCTCGTGAACAAACTACAGTGTATGCAATTTTGAGGCTAATTGGTGTTGAATGACCTTCTGTGTTTACATAAAAGCCCGATAAACAATATCACACATCTAAGTCAATCATTCGATCAATCAATCAACACTTTGAATGATCCCTGCAGTGCAAAAAAATACAAAAGTCACTGGGTTCTGTGCTATCCTTTCTGAGTACATTTCTTTCTTCTCCTCTTTATGTTTGCCATAGCGTGTCATGGTATACTGTTAACCGGTTTTCTTAATATGTGCCCTACCAAGCCTTCTCTTGTTTTTTTTGGTTTTTGTTTATAGGTTTGCCTTTCTGGATCATATTGACGAAGGCACACCTATTTTCTCCACAAACTGTAAACCGAAATCAGGACGTTTTGGATAGTGTATGGACGCGTGGGTGTATTAAGTATCTGTTTCTAATATGTCCCACTTAAAGAAAATTTGCAGTACAGTAGTTTAACAATCCTTTCTGTACGTTGTGAACTGGTCATACTGAGAAAAATCCCCGGCATGCCCAGTCAAACCGGACCCGTTTGCTCAGTTTCACATTAGGTACTATATCAATCATTATATTCGACGAATACACTCAATCTTGAAAGCCTAAACTAATTATCTTGTATGTGTTGTTGTTCTCAATGTTACAGAGACATACAGCAGGACAGACTTTGCATTGGAATTTTTCTCCTTCTTCTTCTTCGTTCGTTCTCAATCTCCCGCTACCAAACACTGAAAGGGCTTAAGTAGCAGAATGCAGTCCAGAGAACGGAATGCGTTGTGTCGTAGTTTACAGCTTGACTGCGATATTTGCACCTTTCGGGCCTTACACAGCCGACTTCAGCAAGCATTTTTTGAGTACCGGGTTAGCATTCCATCTTCGATCACTTCTCCTTAGCCAGTCTGCACTGCTGCATCCTGTTATCCAGGATCACCGCGTGGAGGTGTAGAAGGATATTGGCAGCTCTGGTTCGCTGGCCCTGACGCTAGCAGTAAGCTATGAGTCGCTGATCACTGCAGCTCATACGCTGCTCAACGTCTTGATCCCGCATTGGAATTCAACACTTGTATTTAGTGGTGGTCTTCTTTTCTTTAGACTTCCACAAATTCCAGAGTGAAAGTTCCTGTCATCTTTAGTATTATCAATTTGATATATGTATGTGTACCTCCAACTCATCTCTATTGTACCTAGATACGTGAATTAACGCCGCAGATAGGTGAATTTATTTTCATAATATATATATTTTTTTTCCTTTGTGTCCTTATCTCTGCTGTGTCCATTCAACAAGTAAACTTAGTTTGTTTGACATGATTATATGTCCGTGTCCGGCAACCTCCCAGTCTTCGGTCTAAAACCAGCCACCATCACTGCTCTTTCATTTGCCTCCAGGGAACGGCGTGGCCTAGTGGTTAAGTGGCACGGCTCACAACCCGAAGGCGCTGGGTTCGATCCCCATCAATTTGACTCAACACGGCCAACACTGAAATGACTGACATGCCGAGACCACTTTTCTGGGGTCTAATATGGAACTGGTGCTGGATTTAGACCCTCAGAAATCTGGGGTTATGCCCTCTGTGGCTCGGTTGGTCTGCATTCAGTGTTTGATAAAGGAATTGACGGAAGAGCACTATCAGGAGTGGAGCCTGAGGCTAAAATTGACTAAACACGCCAATAGTGTAGAATGACTGTCAAAAGAGAGCACCTTCGGAGGGTCTAATAGTGAACATGTGCTGGTATTAGACCCACGGAAACCAGGTCAGTCTCCAAACCCCCAAATGAAAGAGCGCCTGCTGCGGTAATCTGGTCTTCACCCTGCAGAAATCGCAGGCTCCAGAAACTGGGCCATTGACAAACTAAAAGCCCTCTATTGATATGGTCTCGCTAATATTGAACGGGTGCTGGAAATAGACCCTCTGAAGACAGGTCAGCTTTACCCTACAAATGACAATGCTCTGCTACGGTAATCCTGCTAAGCCCGAGAGGAGCCGCAGACATTTTGGTTCACGTACTAGGCGGATAAGCCAACGGTTCGAGGTGAGGGATTACGGCCGAACGCCTCTAAGCCCAAAATCCCGCCCAAAAGCAGCCCAGCACGAATGCAAAGGGAGGCTTCGACATGGTGGGGACCTCGGGGTCACGCTCCAGCCCCGCCCGGGCAAGCCGCAGAATGAGGTCTCTGCCGTCCGCTGATAAAAGCTGCTCGGGAAGCTGCTCGATATTCACCCCATACGGCGATGAGGAATGAAATCATTTGTAGAAGACTTAGTTCTCGGTCGGGTGCCCTAAGCAGTAGATCAGCTACCTCACTGCGAACTGCTGAGACTCAACCCTTGACCATGTCCGCTCCCTAGGCGGACAACATCTCCGTGCAAGACTAGGCTTGTCACCTGGCCAAATGCACTATTTCGAGAGGAATCACAGGTCGCTGACATTTGGTCCACGTGCTTGGCTGATAAGCTACCATCTGAGGGATTACGGCCGAACGCCTCTAAGCCAGAATCCCGCCCAAAATCTCAGCACCGCTGAGATGGGAGGCTACGACATGGCTGGGGCTTGTGTCCCGGCCCGATCGAGTCGCAGGAATGCACCTGGTAAAATGCACTCCTTCCTCGCTCTTTGCATCTGTCTGCTATCAGTCATTCCAATGGACGCAGAAGAGATGCAGTCCAGCGGACACTGCACCTCCTGTCCTATGGTGGCAAGCTCCCGGGTGGCGGGGAATGCTAGGCGTACCATCACTGCAGATGAGCCGAGAAAAAAGATACCTCACTCATATGCATATGCTACGTTTCTGGCAGGACGTGACGATCCTGGCAAAAAGTCACACTGGACTGCCTCTCTTCTGGGATAGTACAAACTAGTACATAGTCCATCATATCATTGCCAAACGCTATAGACACGAGTAGGGAAGACTCGATAGTCCTGCAAGACAACTTCCCAAGAGAGACAACTCTGACCAAAAAACAACTGCTGCCTTGCAGTTAGGCTGGGGACAGCCAAAGGCTAAGGAGGGCAACCCTACAGAAACGCCTGTTGAAATCGGATGCACTGAGCCACTGGCTAACAAATTAAATCAGTGCAACGTAAATATCGCTATAAACAGCGTACGATGAAGAAGAAGAAGAAGAAGATCCCCATCACAGTACCGGCCGTTACCCCGGGGAAGCAAACCCTTAGAAAATGCAGGCGGAAGCAGACCGTTATATAAAATGCATGCTGAAGTCGGATGCACTGGGC
Source organism: Ariolimax columbianus (assembly GCA_036924085.1). Taxonomy (NCBI): domain Eukaryota; kingdom Metazoa; phylum Mollusca; class Gastropoda; order Stylommatophora; family Arionidae; genus Ariolimax; species Ariolimax columbianus. The sequence continues at coordinate 151,552,615 of JAVGWX010000002.1, read as the reverse complement.
CGACATGCGCAAAATACAAACCACAGTGCAACGCACACCCGCCTTGGGGAATGGAGAAATAAGGCGAACGCAAAAGAAATAAAAATTGGCTCCATCCTGTCCTCCAATGCTCAGAATGCATGCATATTGGGACATATTATCAGGTGTTCATTGACGAGCGGTGAAGCAGCAGGTGAGGATACACTGGAAGCTGTAGTCGCAGACCTGCACGTAGGCGGTTCAGGCAATATGGTCGTCTTTCTCTTACTTGAAGTAGCAGTAGAATCCGACAACCCCGTGAAAGACTGAGCAGATCTCTCGAGGTCAACACTGCTCACCTCCGTAGCCCGAGGAAGGAGCTAGAAAAGGTCGCCTAGACATTGCATGTTTCACTATACCCTGTCCTGCGTGCCTTTGTTGAAGAGGCTCTCGCTATATTACGGTCGAAATACAAATAAGAAAAGGAGGGTGCCTATTACAATTGCCACATGGAATTGGTGCACAATTATGGACAACAATAGGCTAACAGGCCAGAACGGAGGACCGCCCTGGTTGCAAGGAAACTGGTTAGATATAATATCAGCTAGACGTCCTGAGCGAGACGCCATTGGCGGAGGGGGGACAACTCTCAGAGTCTAGTATTATATTTGCCATAAAATCCACAATAGTGCAGCAATTAAAAAGTATACATAATAGAATCAGCGATCTCCTCATGACAATGTGGCTTCCCCTGACAAGTGAACGTGAGGCGACAATCGTAAGTGCATACGCACCAACTCTGACAAATCCCGACTCAGCCAACAATCGATTCAATGAAGAACTCAAGTCACTTACCGCTGCCATCCCAAAACCTGACAAATAGATTCTGCTAGGAGATATTAACGCCAGAGTTGGCGCAGTCTCCACTGCATGGGATGGGATCATTGGTCGAATTGGCATAGGGAAAGTAACGGCAATGGCCTACACTTACTGAAGACGCGTGCCGCAAATGAGCTTATCATAACCAACACCATCTTCCGACTTCCAACTAGAAAACTAACAACGTGGATGCATCATAGGTCTAACCACTGGCAGGTTATCGACTACAACAACTTCGGGACGGAAGTGATGTCACAATAACTCAGTGTGTGTGTGGCGCTAATCGTTGGACTGACCATCGTCTCGGGATAACCAAGTTGGCTCTACAAGTCCAAGCCAGAAGACGTCTTCATGTGCAATGGCACAGGGGTGACTAAATGTTGAGAAGTTAAAGTGGTAACCTACCAGAAACAGTTTCGATGCCGAGCTAGAAACCAGACTGGATGAGATTCAGCTTGGAAACGCCAGCATCGATCAAATCTGGGCGACCCTAAGGGACACTGTTTACTCTACAGCGCTTAAACGCCTTGGTCGATCCACAAGAAAGCACAAAGACTGGTTTAACACGAAGATGTTGTCGAAATTAAAATTCTTATCGACGCAAAGCGGGAAGCACACAAGGCTCTTCAAAATGACACATCGCCCTTATCCAGGACAATTGCCTTCACTAGTGCTCGAAGAATAGTTCAGAAGAAACTCAGGGAGTTAAGCGATTCCTGGCTAAGCAGACGGGCAGACAAGATAGAGACGTTTGCTGTGCGCCTTGACCTCAAAGGGTTCTACGTGGCACTAAAATTACTTTATGCTCCGAAACCTTCTGGTAACTCTCCAGCTCGCAACACTGATGTATTGCTCTTTAGAGAGAAAGCTCAGACCCTCGACAAAGGGGAGCAGCATTGTTGCAAAACTCCTTACAGTCTATTATCCACAAACGAAAAGCCCACCCAACGCAAGCCCCAAGTAAAAATGAATAGGGCGATGAAGTAGACAAAGCCATAAAATCGTTTTCTGCTGGAAAAGCCCCTGGAACTGACATAATACCAGCAGAGGTGTATACAGCAGCGGTAACAGGTCTCACTAAAAATCTCACTGGACTGTTCTACTCCATGTGGGTTTAAGAAGTAGTCCTACAGGAAATGAATCATGCGTCAGAAGTACATATCTACAAGAGAAAAGGCAATCGTCAGGTGTGTGATAACCACCGCGGAAATTGTACTAATATCTATTGACGGAAAGATCCTAGCGCACATACTGCTCAATCGCCTGAACAAATATTTTCAGCTAGACCATCATCTCTCGGAAGGTAAGAGTGAATTTCGAGCTGGTCTAGGAACTGTAGACATATTTGCAGCACGTCAGATACAGATGAAATGTCGAGAAACATAACGGCGGGCTCTATATTACGTACATTGGCCTCACAAAGGTATTTGATACGGTCAGCAGAGGTGGGCTATGGCAAACTATGTATAAATACGTCTGTTAAAGCACATTTGTAACTGTAGCAAAACAACTGCACGAGGGCACGCGCGCACGTGTACTTAACAGCGTCGAGACCTGTTATCTATTAGAGGTCAACAACGGTGGGAATCAGGGATGTGTGCTTGTTGCGGCACCGTTCAATACAATGTTTTCAGCTATGTTGACGGATGCCTTTAAGAATACCACGTATGACATACCAATAACGTCCCAAATTGATGGTCGTCTATTCATTCGCCGAAGACAGGAGGCGAATACAAAGATGATGCGCGACACCATGTGCGAAATGTTGTTTGCTAATACATGTGCTCTGAACAGTAGCTCAGAACGGAATATGCAGGAGGGTATGGAAGTGTTCTCTACTGCTTGTTACAACTTTGGCTTGACAATTAGCATAAAGAAAATCGATATCATGTATCTACTAACACCATGCACATCGTATAAATAGCCAGTAGTTACAGTGAGGGGACATAAATTACAGGCGGTTAAAAAATGTATCTACATCGGACGCACGCTGTCGAGATCAGTGAATATTGCTGATGAGCTAGCTAATAGAATAGCAACAGCTCAACAGTATGGGAACGTCGATGAATCAGCATACTGAGTAAGTTGAAAATCTACCGTGCCGCCATTGTCCCTACCCTGTTCCACGCGTGTGAGAACTGGCTGTCTACGCTTGTGACGACAGGAGACTCAATCATTTTCACATGAACTGTCTGAGACGCATACTGTATATACGCTGGCAGGACTATATCACAAATACTGAAGTGCTGTCCAGAGCTAACATGGAAAGTATTCATGCACTTTTTAAAAATCGTAGTTCATATGAACTGGCCACATTGCCCGAATGTCAAAATAAATGCTTCCAAACAGGCTCTTGAAGAGCCAACTAAGTCAAGGAGAACGATCACACGGACATCCACAAATAAAGCGTTTAAAGGACAGTCTGAAAGAATTCCTAAAGTGATGTCAAATATATATTAACACCAGGGAGAACTTGGTTAAATATCGTCCAACATGCAAGAGCACGGTCACAGACGCGTTGAAATAGGCGAGAGCCTCGTACCAACGCAGCCCTGGATATAAGTGCAATCAGGAAGTCAAGAACAGATAAGATAGGATAGACAACTGGTAACCCCGTTTCCAGGCTCGAATTGGCTTGGCCAGCCATGAGCGCACACACAAACTCAAAGTTGCATTATGACATGTGATGGTGTTGGTGGTCCTAATCGACGACGATGGATGAATTTGTATTATTATATTTACACAGAAGTGAATCGTTTCTTTCTCTTGGAAATCAAACATAAATCAATGTCGATGAACAGGTGTATGTTTCGGCATCTTCTTTGGTGTTGTTGTTGTTGTTGTTGAATGCCCCTTGAGTAGGATTACTCGTTTGTGCACACCGAAAAGGACGTTACGTGGCGCGTTGTCATAGCTTTCCTCATAACCCGAGCGTGCTGATGAAGTCTTCAACTACCTGTCACTCACTACTACGGGGATAACGTATATCCCTCACCTCGTTAGCCTGGATGCTATAAAAACAGCCCGTTTCCAGGGAGGGCTACGGGAAGCCGATGTAAGGATTATGGCAAGATTATTTTGTCTGATCCTGTTTACCATTACAGATCAGTAAGTTTTGCTAGATCAGATGTTAGTTATTCACCTCTTCTTTGATGTTCGATCTCAATCTCCCGTTTCCCACCACGGAATCGACAACGCTATGCAAGAAGCAGGATGTTGTCCGAGGAACGGAATGTGGTGTGTTGTAAACATGGAACATAGCTAGGAACTGATTCAAGAAAACACAAAACAAAACACACAAAACCCAAAAAAACTGAATCATAGAAATACAGAAAATGAGCAGATCAAGATGAATGATCCCAAATGATTATACTCAATGTCAATCAAGTATAAAATATTGATGCGTTATCAATAGCCAACCCGATGTTGCCGTAGATACACTTTCTTTTGAATTTCTTGAAATTGAAAATTCAATGTGTGTAATCTCAGGTGACAATGACGGATTTCGTGGCACTGGCAACCTCAATTGAGTAATAACCAATAAAATCACAGTGGAAAAAAATTAATCCATCATTCCTTATAACTTGAACATGTTAATTCTAAATATAGGCACCTTTGCTCTGTCAGTTTTAAAATAAAAATAATAACATTACGATAATAATAATGTGTATAATAACAATACTTCTAATAATAATATAAATATGTATGTTCACCGTAAACATTAGGTTGGCTGGTTGGCTGGCTATTGATCCAGATGTTCATGACCTTGTTTCTAATGTACAATATAGTAGTTCCTGCAAGTATGTGTAAGCTGCTGTTTAGTTTTTTGCAAAGTGTTCCATTTGTCTGTCCTATGAGGAAGAAGCGCTTTTCAAACACCTACCAGAGCTGCGGACATTCAAAAAGATGGTGCTCTCCAGTCTCATACAGATATGTGCACAGCCGGCACTATGTAATATGTTCTGGTTAGATTATGTTCTAGTGACTGTCAAGTTGTATATGTTAAGTGTGATGTCAGAAAATGTTGCTTTGGTCTCTCCATGTCAGGAGGTTGATGTTGTATTATGGATTTGGAATGGCCATATGTTTGAAGATTTCTCTCCCAGTATTTCCCATTGCCCATATATTCAGTCAGCTCTCTTTGCTCGCAGAATTAGAGTTGATGGTGTGTATTGTTGCCCTTGACTTTATCCTTTCTTAACCTGTATGTCTACCTTGTTACTGATAGGTGAATTTGAGTAAACCAGGATCCATTGCATAACTATTCTGACTTCATGAGATGAGATGTTGGTTGGCATCTAGGGATATTTGGATAAGTTCAGTCTTACAATGATCATCATCATACAGAGCTTGAAAAACAGATAATTAGTCTACATGTTACGATGCTTTTATCTTTTGATAGGGAGGCATGAAATACTGTCTTCAAGTAGTACATATCTACTCCCGGTGCTGTTATTCATGCTTCATAGATTGAACAATTTGGATTGTCTGTCAGTTTTGTTTAAATTTCTTCCATTTTTAGAAGTTTATGTAGTGGTAGATTTCTTGTTACTCGCTGTGTTCCTTGTATTTTGTCTGAGAGATGATGTGTATCTTTAATCTCACTGACATGATGGAGGGCTGACTTATGTTTTATTTTCTACTTTTGTTGAATGTTTTACAAGATGTCTGTTAATGTGGTTTTTGGTAATTCCGTTATTGCAAAAATCAGTTAGATATAGGTAACTAAACGTTAACATTTATATTTACAGAAACTATACTGGTCGTTTTACGTTAGTATAACATTTGTTTTTAAGCATGAGTAAATCAATCAGAATATACGTCGTTTAGATGTATTGCCTAACCTTGTTTTGTTGCTCTTTGCTCTGTCCCTGACAAAAACCTTTGCCCGTAAACACATATCGTAATTGTTTTATTTTATTAAAGTCCACGTGAAACTGGTTTATTGGTTACACATGTGCAATGATAAATCATTGCAAAAACAGTGATGTGTGCACTTTCAAGTAATAATATACCCCAGCGGTTCTTAATATGTTATCCACGTATCCCTGGGGGTCACGAAGACATCACTGGCTTGAAGAAAAAATATTAATTTTCGTTTTTAAAATATAAAAAAATATAAAAAATATAAAGACAATGACAAATACAGCAGATATTCATTTAGACAACGTTTAAACAATTTGATAGATGCCGTTCAAACATACGTCCTTGTTGGAATTGAAGCGGGTAAGGCTTCTGACCCAACACGACTGCAGGAAATAAGTCCGTGATCGCAGACTTCCAAAAACACCGCCACTGAGCGGAATATCAAAGGATGTAGACCAGATAGAATCAAAATTCACGACAAGAAGACATAGCAGTTTTACTAGGTCGGATAAATTAGAACCAGCAACCTGATTGATCGTGTCCTAAATCGATAGAAGAATAAAACTTGATAAGACGATTGACTGCGACGATCTTGAGAAAGATAGAGTAAAAAGTATTGCATGTAATTGTATTTAAATATATTTTGGACGAGCTGATCGATGAATTTGAAACGCCGATTTCAAAATGATCATTGAAGTGCATCCAGTTCAACGCAAAATGAAGTTTCTTGCAGTCAGCTCTTTCTGTTTCTCTTTCTAAGAATCGACCTCAATGCACTCCGGGCATACCCATAGGTGCTCAGTCTATCTCATCAAATGACGGAAGGTATGGATGATGATGGTCCATGTAGCTCGCTGGTTGTTAACGTCATTTAATGCGCCTCACTCCGCTCGATCCTCGTTTAGTGTCAAAACTTTGCAGTCTGTGGATTATTGCTTCATCTATTGCAGTGTCCTCATTCAGCACGAGGTAATTGATTGATTTAAAAATGTCACTTCTGTCCATCATCAATGTGCCCACGATGGGAAACCGTGAAGCAAAGATGTCAGCTCGTTCATTGCCCAGAACCCCGGCATGAGCAGGACAGTAAATTCAGGTCAGTGCCTGGAGGTTTGAGGCCTCAACAGCAGCTATCCACTCGTACCTAAGCCATCTCTTCTGTACTTTCTGAAGTACGGCTTGCGCGTTTGTCACGACGACTGCCTTTGTTATAGAAGTCTCAGATATCCATTTCAGTGTTCAGGCCACTGCTTCCGTCTCCATTCTCATACTGGAGGTTGTTGACATGTATGCCGTACTGCTCTCAGCCACGACCTCTCCTCTCACTCTAGCCGAGAAACTCCAGCCTGATGTCCCACTGCGCACGACTGATCCGTCGGTGTATATGACAGCGTCCCTCTCCTGGGTGTCCGCAGTTAAGTCAGCTCTTAACGCGCCACAGCTTTAGCAAAGAAATTATGTCGATTGGATTCAGGTATACAGACTCAGAAGATAATCAACTATCTCAAGTGCGCGTCCAACGGGTCATGAAATCATCTAAACTGCCGCGTGATATAGATAGATAACATAAAGTAAACGAATCAAAATAGTCACTTTTCTTTTTTAAACTAAGAAACGAGAGTTTGGGGAAAGAAAGAACACGGTAACAAAAACTGCAACTAGTTGTAGTAAATACATTACTGTGATTAACTTAACTTACCTTATTTACACTGGTTTAGAAGACTCTGCAGAGTATGTATACAGTCAGTGTAATTTGCATTTCCTTGCTCTAAAAGCTACGCGCATCCAAAGTATTCTTAAATGCATTATTTGTCCCTGCCTTTATTCTTGTGGATGGCAGTATTTTGACAAATTTGTTATAATTTAATGTATACATTTATCTGATTATCTTATAAACATATATCTAGTCATCTCGAATTCTTCTCTCTTTTAGACACTGTAGACCGGGTTTTCTGAGTCTTTCCCCATAACTGTAAATCTGGAATCCCACTATCAGCTTTGTCGCTCTTTTTTGTATTCTTTCCAGCATGTTAATATCCCCTCTATGATAAGGACTCCACATATGTACACTACTCCAATCAAGGTCTAACAAATGATTTATACAGTTTGACTATCACTTCACTGCTCCTACGTTTAATATTTCTTTTTATCATACCCAACATTGCATTTGCCTTTTTTACCTCTAACTGAACTTGCTCACTCACCTTACCTGTATGATCTATTATAACCACTAGGTCCCTTTCCTTATCTATCTTTATAATACTGTTCTCGCCCGTTCTGTAATCATGTTCTATATTGGATCTACCCATGTGGATGACTGTACATTTATCTACATTAAACTCCAATTGCCTGTTCGTAGACTATTCTCGAATTTTATTTTAATCATACATCAATATATCCACTTCTGCTTTAGATGAGACACTATTGCATTTTTTGTGTCATCAGCAAATTTTGCAATCATGGATCCCATATCAATGTCCTAATCGTTACTATATATCAAGAACAAAATTGGTTTCAAAACCGAGCCCTAGGGCACTCAACTTTTCACTTCACAGCACTCAGAGTATTCCTTATTTATGCCAATCCTCTGCCTTCTTCCCGTTAACCAATGTTGAATCCGTGTGGAAACTTCCCAACCTATTACATGTGATTTTAACTTTCGAAATAATCTTTTATGAGGTACTCTATCAAAGGTCTATGCAAAATCTAGATAAATAACGTTCACTGGCTCCCCCTTTGTCTATCATTTTAGTAACCTCTTCCATTAACTCTAATAGATTCATTAAGAATGATCTTCCTCTAGTAAAACCATGCTGACTATTTCTGATTAGATTAATATTGTCTAAATGCATTACAATGTTTTTTATAATTATTTGCTTTAACAATTTACAGATTATGCTTATCAAACTCATCGTTCTATAATTCGCTAGATCTGATCTGTTGCTCTTTTTTAATCAGGGGATCATTCCTGCATCTTTCCAATCCTATGGAACAATGACATTTGCAAGTGACTGAGAACATCATTTAGACAGTGGTTTTGCTAGTTGGTCTTTAATATCAAATAGTAATTTTGGATGAATACCATCTTGACCTGGACATTTTTCCACTTTCAACTTCTCCGATTTTTTGAAAACCATTTCATCTGTAATACAGAAGGATCTTAATCTCGCTCTATCCATTTATTTTTGAGAAAAAAAATATATAGTCTCTGGGATCTTGGAGATGTCCTCTTTTGAGTAGACTGTGCCAAAGTACTGATTGAGTAGATTAGCTGCCTCCCTATTATCATTTATTACTTTCCCTGTACTGTCTACGAGACGGCCTACTTTGCCTTTCGTGCTTTGTTTATTGATAATATAAGAACAGAAGCGTTTACTATCAGTCTTGATCCTCTGACCAATTTTTTTTTCGGAGTCTATTTTTGCGGTTTTATACATTTTCTGAGCTTTGTTCTGCTTGTTCAACTATTTTTAATGTTTTTTTGGGTTTGCTACCACTATATATTTTCCCCATGCTTTATTTAGCTCTTCTACATGTTACTGCAAATCTAGTTATCTACTTTTTACGCTTGGGGTATACCTCCCTACATGGAACACATTCCTCATTTAGCATTTCTAGAACTGTTTTAAAACTCTCCAATTCTTGTTCAACATTTGTTTCTCCTACAATGTCTTTCCAGATTATGTTGCTCGCTGCCTCTTTCACCCTTTTAACATCTGCCTTAAAGCAGTCGTATGTTCGCGTGTTTATGTTTACTTCTTTCCATGCAATAAGATCCCAACGGATGATTTGATGGCCACTTGAGCCAAACAGTTCTCCAACGGTAACGTTTTCACTCTATTAAAAACTAGGTCGAGTGTGTTTTCGTCTCAGGTGGCTGCTTCTACATGCTGAATTACAAATTGTCAGTTATACACTTAACAAAAGGTTTGGACTCTACAAGTGCTTCTGCCATCTCCCATTTTATTTATAGAAAGCTGAAATCCCCTATTAATAGAAATGTCCCTCCACTTTCCTCTGCTACTAATCAGCTCCTCATCTTCCTCTCTTTGACTTGATGGACATATATAGCATACTCTAATCACTGTTTTTTTCACCCCCACTTTATTTTTCTCCCCATACACTTTCATTTTTCTCCCAATACACTCTCATTTTTACCCATCATTGTGACCTTTCTGAGCTTTTTTTCCTTGTGTTTCCATAAGACTTTTGTATTTATTCATAATTATTTCGGCGCCGTCTCTCTTTACATTATTAATTCCTACCAATACCACAACATGAGTTTCCTTTGTCATCTATCCTCTTAATTCTCCCCTGTATGTCCTCAATCCTTTTCTCCCCCAATATCCATTTTTTTCAAACATGCTGTGTTGTTTAGATGAATGTCTGCCAACCTGCCTTACAATTACCTACTACCAATACTTAACTCTCAGCATGGCCTCATTTGAAGTGGCTTAGCTAATAGCAATAACAGGAAACCGCACACAATAGCTGAAAAACGTTCATTTCCAACTGTCAAAATCATGGTTTTTGCCATGAAACTGTTCATAGTGCATTAGCGAAATGACATAGTTAAGAAGCGAATCAACGATTCGTCAGCCAATATGAATGAACAGTCATCATAACGACCTCGCATGTCCCGACATTTGTCTCTGCAACTGGACGAAATCAAAACTTAACAAACAAAGCGTACTTATTGTATTACGTTAGCTGGAGCACCAGAAACATATTTTCGCAAACTTGATGTTCGCCTCTTTTTTGTTATATATTACGATTGAAGACGTATTCAACAGCTTCAACGAGTTGATCACATATAAAGACATGGCTTGGTATATATATCATCCCTAACTCACGCATTACTTTGCCTACTTCCCCTTTCATTCTATGCCATCTTTTCACATCTTTTCACATTCTATATATAGGACACACTAGAACTTATTCTTTAAATATAAAAACACAAGATACTTTATTTGTTGCAGAATAATAATTTAGAACATTATCAACTAATCTAAATTCGACTAATCCTTCTAAACAGAGATTTATAATATAGATTGATGGAATGTCCGGATCTAAACGTAGTTTTGAATCTGCTATGTCTAACTTTTCTAAGAATTTGAACCAGATTGCACCTATTTAATCTCGTGATTCTTGGGATCCTTAGTCGTTAGCGTGACTGACTGCTCTCTGAATTATGCAGCTTCTACCCGTCTAGTCTCTCGTGTGCAATAAATTGTTTATTACATGAACGTTTTGAGCGTGCTCCCTGGAGAGTTTTAGGATTCAAATTATTGTCTGTCAATGGGCTATGCTGGAATACAGCTGACAAGTCTCACATGGATAGCATTGCCAGCTGTGTAAGGAACTGCTATTTATGTGTTACATTTACGCTTTAGTTTTCTGTCACATTCAGCGGATCATCTAGCTAATAACCGCCAATAACGAGGTACTTCTGATACTATCCCGGTTGACCAGTTCGAAGCTCGTGTCATTGCTCTTCATGTATCGCCTCACAACCTGTCAAGTTTCCCCCTTTGTGGAGCTTGTACCAACTTTCCTGAGCTACCTTGCCTCCATATACATCTTGCTGTATAATTTTGGGTCTGCAATCAAGTACAACATTTGAAATCTACTAATTATTCCCTTGTCTCTTTAAATTGAATAACAACTTTCAAATTCCGCACGTGTTAAAAATCTAAAGCACTGTCGCCCAGAACTATTATAATACTTACAACAATTTCTAAGTTTGCCTTGTCCTTATTATTAGAAAAATACATCTCCCTGCTGGCTTTGTTATAATTGACTTACGTTCTGAACTCTGACAGAACTCTCGCACACATGTGTCAAAACTTACTGTCCTTTTCTAAGTCATCGTCAGTCATTAGTTACCAAATTTAAAGTAATATATGCATGACATGTTTACATATACCTGTCACCAACACCATCGCACAATTCCTGACATTGACACTGTAGTGTGCTCATACCTGACAGAATGACATACTATCTGACAGGTACATTGTATTTAACATATTCATGACAGTAACACTGCCACAGGTTGAAAGGGAAATATTAGCTTCTAATGAGACACGAGACAACTTAAAACAGACATTAAATGATTTAGTTATAATTATCATTTCTTTAAAAATATTTAAAAAATCAACCGAATTCAAGACTTTATGAGCAGCTTTGCAAACATATGGCCATTAAACATTATCAACATGTATATTGTGAAATTCTTTGGCTATCAAAAGGTAACGTTTTGTCTCGTTTTGGGGGATTGAGAGAAGAGATTACAAAAGATTTCATTGTTCAGTATTGTGACATCAATTCTCTTTTGACAAATATTTACGTTTGTAAAAGTTTTAAAAAAAAAAATATATCTACTGATTTATATAAGCTCAACTTAAATCTTCAATTAGAAGAAGTTACAGTTCTTTTTTTAAGTTGAAGAGAAGATCAAAGTTCAGTTCAATTAAAATGCCATCTCCGCATCTAAGGTCGGCTGCAATTGATCTCCAGTGTACTCTATCTCTTACAGTAATGGTGCAATCTGAGAGACTTTTCCAGTCCATTTCCTGATGTTATTCACCCAATTAAAGCGTCTGCATCTAGAACCCTTGCCTTCCACTTTACCCTCTAGTATGGCCTTCAACAAGGAGGCATGCCTTGTTGTATGACCAAAGTAACAAAACTCTTGTCATCCTCAAATTTTTCAATACTTCCAAAATTGATTTCTTCTCTTTCCAGGAAATGCGACCCAATCTTATTTATACCCACATTTCTGAGGTTTCAATACTCTTTTTCAACTTGTTATTCAGTGTTTATGTGTTCCAACAATAAAGCAGTGACGAGTACACAAAACACCTGGCAATTCTCATTTTCAAATTCTGATTTATCTGTTTCGATTTCAGCATGTTGTCGAACACCATCTTGGCCATACCTAATCTTTTTTCGACTTCTTTTTTCACATCTGACTTCTTTCGTTATTATATGACCTTAGTCGTAGTCGACCTGTACTTCTACAGGGACAGATGCCTATGTGCAGGTTCCAGCTCCGGTATGAGCTGGATGTAAAGATTCATGGTCAGTTAGTGTGCATGAAGTAGAAGTGATGTTTACAACAGCAGAGGAAGACAATCTGATAGAAATACCCACTTATGGTGCTCTGAAATAGTGTTCAAGGCGAGCCCCCTTGCAAATGTTTTGGCTCACATATAAACTGATTTTCAGTAACTATTGAAACGAGTTTTGAAAGTATTCATGCATTTTGTAATTTTAAAAAAAACAACATATTCTGTTCTAGTTCATCATCAAAATAATTATATAAACGGTTTGACAACCGTAGAGTCAGAAATTAGAAGACACGTTGCTGACATAACAAGGCGTTAACAAGCGAAATGCAATACTAGTGTTTTTGAGTGTATTAAAAAAATATATAATTTTGCATAACACGATTCCTGACACTAAGAAGACGCATTATACATCTGTTAATGCAACATTCTTGTCTTTGAAAGCTTAACCAGGAAAGAACGGATTTTTTTTTAAATTATTAAATTACCAGCGCTCGTATAACATCAAACACATACAAAACATGCATAAATATATAAGCTACAGAAACAATAAGTAAGTAACCGTTGTCCTGTTATTATATACAACAACACTGCCACCCCTGACAGACCTTTAGATACACAATCTCACTCAGAAATTAGTAAAGGATATATATAGATGGTTCCATCAACTCGATGTTTGCCCACACTCTTGTTCCGTTCTTTGAGAAACGCTATCATAATTGACCCAGGCCTGATGTCGGGCTCCTACAGTCTCTTTATACATAATTCCTTTTTTATATTCCGAAGCTTCAACTCGTTCAATGTCATTAACACCAGCATGATTCGTACGGTAGAACTAAATCCAGGCCCTGAACAGTTGAGGCCTCTCTTTCGTTTATCTACTAATGCGATAACCAATGGTTCTGTATTTATCTAGGTAAGGAAATACATTAACACTCTGAGACTCTCAAATAAACAACCGAGAAATGGCAACACACGCAAGGTATATTTTCGGCACTCTGATAGATTCCATACAATGGACAGACGAAAATCAAGTAATTCGCGCTCCATTAGTGAAACCTGGAGCTTAAGATGGGGGTTATGGGGGGGGGGGGGGGGGGGGGGTTGGGTGTGGCTTGTGTGGGAGCAAAGAGTTGTCAGTCAAATAAAACATACAAATTATACGTCACGTCCTAGCTACTGTTTTGGGATTCTGGAACTATCACATAAAGCTGGTCAACGGAATGGGGATTGAAGCTGTCACATATATCTGGTCAACGGAATGGGGATTGAAGCTCTCTTTCCCGGAAATGCGACCCAATCTTTCTTAAACCCACATTTCTGAGGTTTCAATACTCTTTATCAACTTTTTAATCAGTGTTTATGTATTCCCGCAATAAAGCAGTGACGAGTACACAAAACACCTGGCAATTCTCATTTTTAAATTCTGATTTATCTGTTTCGATTCCAGCATGTTGTCGAACACCATCTTTGTCATATCTAATCTTTTTTCGACTTCTTTTTTCACATCTGACTTCTTCCGTTATTATATGACCTTAGCCTTAGTCGACCAGTACTTCAGCAGGGACAGATGCCTAGGTGCAGATTCCAGCCCTGGTATGAGCTGGATTTAAAGATCCATAGTCAGTTATTGTACATGAAGTAGAAGTGATGTTTACAACAGCAGAGGAAGACAATCTGATAGAAATACCCACTTATGGTGCTCTGAAATAGTGTTCAAGGCGAGCACCCTTGTAAATGTCTTGGCTAACATATAAACTGATTTTCAGTAACCATCGAAAAGAGTTTTGAAAGTATTCATGTATTTTGTAATTTAAAAAAAAACCATGTTCTGCTCTAGTTCATCTTCAAAATAAGTATATAAACCGTTTGACAACCATTACGTCATAACATAGACAACCCGTTGAAGCTATTCATGCCGATATAACAAAGCGATAAAAAGCGAAATGCAATGCCAGCCTTCACATAAGAGAAAGTCAACAATTTAATTGAATTTACAAACAAATTTTCACACTGAAAATGGACCATCGTCTATGTCTCAGAGGACTTACATAAATAAAACAGCATACGGATTGACGAATACCTGCTAAGAAAACGACGATTTAAGGAAATGTATATATATATATATATATATATATATATATATATATATATATATATATATATATATATATATATATATATATATATATATTCACTTGTATATTCGATAAAACGCAGTGTAAATTATAATTTGTAATTAGCAATTGTAATGTAATTGTAAAGTATAAATTAGTAAGTAACGCTTCGCCCTGACACTGTGGACACTATCAACTTATATTATAATGTTATTTGCACTTAGCAACTGATGCTACTTTCCTAAACTGTGTTAATATAAGCACGCGATGAAAATAAATGAGTAATGAGAGTCACAGATGTGGAGCGTCCATTCAAATTTTACTGCAAACGAATATTTTATTTTAATTGTCTTATCTTTTCTTGTTGATTAACTTTCATCAATGTTTTCAGCTGCAGCCATTGCTTTCTATTGTAAATACACAGCCCAGAGTAACCCCACATTTAATGTTACATGGATTTGTCTTAAAGTCTACAATCCATTTCCTTTTATATATGTTTTATTTTGCTTTTGAGTTGTTGCATGAAACTGTAGTGTCGTACTAATCTCCAGAGTATATTTATTCATAACCAACCTATCTTTCAAAGACGTTTTAGTATTCAGCACATTTGAGGTACAACTTGCATTCTAAGCTAATGGCAATTATACACAATCTGGTAAACTGGTCTGAACATAGTCTGTTTTTATTAGAAACCTGCTTCTTCGTCTCTCTTTTAACTTGGAGCTCAGTGCTTTTGAGTTTACTAAAAAAAAATATAACTTTGCATAACACGATTCCTGACACTAAAAAGACGCATTATACATCTGTTACTGCAACATTCTTGTAGAGCTTCTGTCTTTGAAAGTTTAACCAACAAAGAGAGGAGATTTTAAAAATTATTAAATTACCATCGCTCGTATTACAGCAAACACACAAAACATGCAAAATACATGCGCCACAGAAACAATAATTGAGTAATCGCTGTCATGTTATTATATACAACAACACTGCCACCCCTGACAGACCGTTAGATACACAATCTCACTCAGAAATTAGTAAAGGATATATATTGATGGTTCCATCAATTCGATGGCTGCCCACACTCTTGTTCCGTTCTTTGAGAAACGCCATCATAATTGATCCTGGCCTGATTTCGGGCTCCTTCAATCTCTTTATACATACTTTGTTTTTATATTTCGAAGCTTCAACTCGTTCAATGTCATTAACACCAGCATGATTCGTACGGTATAACTAAATCCAGGCCCTGAACATGTGATGATCTCTGTCGTTTATCTACTAATGTGATAGCCAATGGTTCTGTATTTATCTAGGTAAGGAAATACATTAACCCTGTCAGACTCTCAAATAAACAACCTAGTACTAGCAACACATATTTTCGGCACTCTGATATATTCCACACAATTGAAAGACGAAAATCAAGTAATTCGCGCTCCATTAGTGAATCCTGGAGCTCAAGATATGGGTATTTGGGGGGGGGGGGTGGTGTGGATTGTGCGGGGAGCAAATAGTTGTCAGTCAAAAAAAACATACATATTCTACGTCACGTCCTAGTTACTGTTTCAGGATTCTGGAATTGTTATATATATATCTGGTCAACGGAATGGGGATTGAAGCTGCCACATATATCTGGTCAACGGAATGGGGATTGAAGCTGTCACATATATCTGGTCAACGGAATGGGGATTGAAGCTGTCACATATATCTCGTCAACGGAATGGAGATTGAAGCTGTCACATATATATGGTCATCGGAATGGGGATTGAAGCTGTCACATATATATGGTCATCGGAATGGGGATTGAAGCTGTCACATATATATGGTCATCGGAATGGGGATTGAAGCTGTCACATATATCTGGTCAACGGAATGGGGATTAACGCTGTCACATATATCTCGTCAACGGAATGGAGATTGAAGCTGTCACATATATCTGATGAAGGGAATGGTGAGTTAAGCTGTCACATTTATCTGGTCAACGGAATCTTGATTGAAGCTGTCACATATATCCGATCAACGGAATGGGGAGTTTAGCTGTCACATATATCTGGTCAACGAAATGGGGATATAATCTGTAATCATCATGTGGGTGGCCATACTATTGGAATGTCGCATTATGCTCCAGTCAGGTCCACCCTTACAAGAATGACAAAGCAAATAGGCAGAGCCACTGTAACCCTCCACCAAAGAAAGGTGGTCAAGAGTCAACTACGCTCAGCACAAGTAATTTTGGGCAACAACATCTTCCAGGTAAAGTAATGGTTTCTCTTTCAACATAGCCAAGACTTGGCATATGTAGCGAATTAAATGTTGCTTGTGATTGTGATTAACAAAATAGCAATTGTCGGAATTATAATTGCCTATTTCGTTTCAGTTGTTAGGTGTCTATGTTTACCGATGACTTTAAATATACGTACTTTGCTTTCTAATTGCCGTCGCTGTGTTATAGCAGGGTTTCATATTCAGACACAATTACCGCCCTTGATTGATGATGTTCTAGATAAATACACTAGCAACGTAATATGAACTACTTGAATATCCAGTCTCTAGCTTGTTGCTATGGAAACGTAGATCACAAAACTGTGTCATGTCTTTGTATTTGGCAGAGAGCTGGCGGACTAGTTTTGGTTTCTTATGTCTTTTATCCGGATTGGAGGGTTAATACTGCCACGCTGCTACTCTTGTGTAGTTGACACATCATTAATATGTATTCTACTATTTGTTGTACTCACCCCATATGGGCAAGTGCGGTCTTTAAATGTTTCAACTGTTCCAGGTGTCAGTGGACAGTGTATGAGAAATGTCATGTCTGGAGCATAGAAGTTGTGACTTGCAACTTAAACTCGGAGAGCTTCATGGTTCGTCGAAAATAACAGCACTGACCCAGATAGTGAGAATATGAGACAGCTTGTGAGCCTTTTTGTTGTGCATTTCACGAACATCAGCTCTTCATAATCCGCTGAATTAACAGCAACCAAAGGTGTAAGAGGATCAACGAAAAGAAAAGTCTCGTAGACTATCTCTGTCTCTCTCTTTCTCTCTCTATCTCCCTCTCTTTCTATCTCACTCTATCTCCCTCTCTCTATCTCTCTCTCTATCTCTCTCTCTCTCTCTCTCCCCCTCTCTCTCTCTCTAGATTACTCATGTCGGGTTAAATCGGAAAACGATATCTGAATCAAATTGGTCAGAGGGGTCAGTCATAGCCTTTTACCGAAAGTGAGGTGTACCTTAAGACTACCCAGGAAGCCACAAACCTCGTTGTGAAAGTGTTGTTCCATAGTGCAGTTCTAACAATCTGAAATAGGCAGACTGTCAGGGGCTAGTACATCGTGGCTCTATAGATCTGAAATAGGCAGACTGTCAGGGGCTAGTACATCGTGGCTCTATAGATCTGAAATAAGCAGATTGCCAGGGGCTAGCCACATCGCGGTTCTATCGATCTGAAATAAGCAGACTGCCAGGGGCTAGCCACATCGCGGTTCTATCGATCTGAAATAAGCAGACTGCCAGGGGCTAGCCACATCGTGGTTCTATCGATCTGAAATAAGCAGACTGGCAGTGGTTAGCCACATCGCCAAATGTCAAAGTGCACCACGAGACCACGAGATGTAATTCTAGTGAAAGTGTTAGATAATATAAACAGATGGAAAACATAATATGTGGTTAGATCCAGAGGTTTCATGCAGATCATGCTGACAATATTTTTTTTTAAACAGATTAGTCATAGATAGAGTAGAAACTAATGTTGTAAATTACAGGTTTGAAATAAATGAATTATCCTGAATTTTAAATATTCGCAAGTCTAAGCCTATTCTATGTTGATATTGTGTAGATATAATTACTGGTAGAAGTGATATTGGCCGCTACACGTCACAGGGTAAGAGTGATACATGTAGTATAAGTATTGGAGAGACTGCCACGTGTTAGAGTTTCAGTTTCTAAGAACCGACGTCACTGCACTCCGGGCTTACCCATAGGTGTTAGGGTACTTTGGTTCACGTAACCAACATAGAAATGTGGTTAGCACTTTCAGAATGTGTTGAGTGTACAATCGTTATGTCTGTATCTGATATTCTGATTATGACTGCTTTGATAAGTAAGGTGTCTGTTATATCACGATATGTTAATGTTGTCTGTATCGTTCATCTTTGAGCATAATTATTATCACTATTTGTGATCAGTCGTTTGCTACAGTTGTCTTTATTATTTGCTTCCTGTCTCTTTACCGCTGATCTGTCTCATTTAAACAGAAACAAAAATAATACCACTAACCTGAAAACATATTGTGCTACAACATCCCAGCCAAAAAGGTGAAGATGAACACTTGATTCCAACTGTGCTGAATATTTTTAAAACCATTGCACTGCAAGCTCATTATTATGTATTACTCCCCGGTGATGTCAGCTGGACTACTGCAAGATCCATCCTATTAAGTATCCCCTGGGATGTCAGGTTAGCTACTGCAAGTGCCATGCTCTTAAGTACCCTCTGTGATGGTAATTGGACTACTACAAGTTCCATCGCCTTTAGTATCCCCGGTATGTCAGGTGGACTACTACAAGTTCGATCACCTTCAGTATCCCCGGTATGTCAGGTGGGATACTACAAGTTCGATCACCTTCAGTATCCCCGGTATGTCAGGTAGGATACTACAAGTTCGATCACCTTCAGTATCCCCCGTATGTCAGGTGGGATACTACAAGTTCGATCACCTTCAGTATCCCCGGTATGTCAGGTGGGATACTACAAGTTCGATCACCTTCAGTATCCCCGGTATGTCAGGTGGGCTACTACAAGTCCGATCACCTTCAGTATCCCCGGTATGTCAGGTGGGCTACTACAAGTTCGATCACCTTCAGTATCCCCGGTATGTCAGGTGGGCTACTACAAGTTCGATCACCTTCAGTATCCCCGGTATGTCAGGTGGGCTACTACAAGTTCCATCACCTTCAGTACCCCAGGTATGTCAGGTGGACGTTTACATTGTCAATCCTACTCAGCACCCCCGGGATGTCAGACAGACTTCTACATTGTCCATCCTACTCAGCACCCCCGGAATGTCAGACAGACGTCTACATTGTCCATCCTACTCAGCACCCCCGGGATGTCAGACAGACTTCTACAGTGTCCATCCTACTCAGCACCCCCGGGATGTCAGACAGACTTCTACATTGTCCATCCTACTCAGCACCCCCGGGATGTCAGACAGACTTCTACATTGTCCATCCTACTCAACACCACCAGCTATGCCAGGTGGGCTACTATAACTCCGATACCAGAAAATATTCTAAAAGACCTAAGAACTCCGATACTCTTAGCTTCCAAAACAGCAACATATGATGTTTTTGTTGTTTTTGTCACTGTTGTTGAAGATACTCGTGCTGAGTTAAATCTTGACGATTTTTCTCCTGTGGTCTGTTACAGCGGCTCTTTTGCGACAAAGTGGACGGGTTCTGACTGCTGTGCAATCCTAGGATCTTCAGTAAGCTCACAATTATTTGGGATAAAAGTGTAGATTCTTACCATGTTGGCCAGACTGCTGTTGCCGTCTTAACCAGAGATGGGATCTTGGTCAGTATGTTTCCCCTGGGCCCGATTACTCTTTTTTTCCTTTTTTTTTTTTTTTGATTTAACATTTTGATTTGTTTGCTATTAAATGCATACAATCGTAATGTTAGAAACCAGTTTTAATGTTGGAAGTAAAGTGAATGTTTATACATTCAAATAACAGTAAAGAGTCTCCGTGTACCTTCATCCATCCGCCATCCTCATTGCCTACCTGTGTACAATTCGTTATATATATATATATATATATATATATATATATATATATATATATATATATATATATACATATATACATACATATATGGACATAATGCATATATCTCTACATACTCATGCATGCCTTTTAGACACACACACACGTACATACACAAACATACATACACACACCCGCTTATAAATACACGCATACACACATGTATAACCACAAACACACACGCAAGTGTTACACATATACATATTTACAACCGTACGCACACATGCGTGTATGTGCACCACTCATTCATGTATGTAAATTCATACCCACACAAAACGCATAAACGTGCATCTACACCGAAACCAACCTATTGTACTCTCCGAAGCTGTGAATCCTCTGAGCAAAGTCTCACTCCTTAATAACAATAATGTCAAAAATCCGCGGGGATCGTATTTCTAATTGTAGTGTACGGCTCAATTTCGGCATGTCCGTAGCAAATGCCTAAATTCCGCTGAAATTGTTAATACATTGCGTTGTGTTTCTGTGTCTGTTCGTGGTAATGTCTGTTCGTGGTAATGTCTGTTCGTGGTAATGTCTGTTTTTGGTAATGTCTGTTCGTGATATTGAGTAAATCATAATAGCTCAGTACATATTTACTTGTGTTTTTGTGTGCTTGTTTATTATTCGTTTAATCTTGTAAAGAGCTAATCTAACTATGTTACACAACATATATACATTATACATGTGTGTCTGTTTCTAGGGCGTTTGTCTTGCATAATTTACATTTTAGGGATTTACTCTTCTGCTTCTTCTGCGTTCATTCTCAATCTGCCGCTGCCAAGCCCTGAACAGGGCTTTGCAAGTAGCAGGATGTAGTCCGGAGAACGGATTTGCGTTGTGTCACTAGTTTACAGTTTCACTGCGATATTTGCACCTTCCGGTCAGACACATCCGTCTTCGGCAGGAGGGATTTACTATTTGAGTTATTTAAAAAAAACAAATATGTTTGTATACTGGTGTGGTTTCGAATATTACCCTGTAGGTGACAACCTTAATAGGGTTTGATATTTTAAGCTTATGTATATTGGAGAAATTGCTTGTGTAGTTTGTTATGAAGTAATCATAGCCTCTTTTGATTGTCTTTGACTAGGGATTCTAGTGTTAATATTAGCTTTTTATAAATTGTGTCTTGTTTTATGTGTAAATAGTGTTTCAATTTTGTCGATATATTTTAGACACAGTTTATAAAAGTGAAATATATTTTTAAAACAGTGTTGGATCGGAATTATTTAGTTTCCAAAGTTTAATTATTATTAACCCTAAGTAGTAATGAGACAGAGGGCAGTAGTTGGGATGTTTAATTATTTCCTGAAAAAATTTAATTCTGAACGATTATATTTTAGTTGTCATATCTTGTAGTGCGATCCCTCCTCTGTTTTTTTTCTTGCATTAAGGCTTTTTGTTTGGATGCTATGTTTTGTGATTTGGAAAATAAAACTTATAATTGCTGCGTAAATCGTTTAAATCCTTGTTTCAGGAGGGCATAATATGTTGACTGTATAAATTAGTTTATGTATGATTAGTGTATTAACTATTATACTTCGAACGAATAAAGTCGAGGCTCTAAATGTAAATTTCTCTAAACTGCCTTTATCGGACAAAACGAGTTTTCTCGTGTGTCTTTATTAGGGTCTATAGGGTTAGGTGTAAATGTTATCCCGTATAATTTAATGTTGTTAATTTGAGTTAAAGGGAATGGAGAGTTAGATTTATTTCTCCACTTACCAATACCAATTATACATGATTTGGGATATACATTTTAGATACGCTCTCTGCGCCGTATAAAGTAAAGGTTTGAAGGATATTTTTAATGGAGCTAATATTTGATGGAAATAGAGTGGTGCCGCCCGCTTAGGCTATGACTTGTTTTGTTCCCCTGACCCAGGAATATGGGTCCCTTTTATTGTTGGGTCTTGCCTAATCTTCTCTAGTAGGGGTTCTAGGACAAGAGTGTACAACATTTCTTCCAGCTTTCATTATCTTGTTCTGTTGGATCATCTTAAGAGAAAATGTATGTATGTGCTCTTCATTATTAGGCGGGGTACGATGTATGTTGTGTTTCTTTGTTGCGCTGTATGGCTACGGTCGTTCAACTTCTTCGCTGATTTTAAAATAATGTTACTGTCCGTTGCATAGAACCTATCGAAAAATGAAAACACGCTATGTTTTGGTCTTAGCTATTTAGCTCAGAGCGAGACTACTAAGTGTCTACCTCTTGCGATTTCCATGTACATACCCTACTGTTTTCCAGTTATAGTCTTAATTCACTCGTATCTGGCAAACTCTAGATGTTTTCTTTGCATTGAAAGCAAGAAACAGAACAATTGTCATGAAGAAATGTAAAATGGTGCAAAGAAAAATTACAATGTTGTGAGTGATTTTTGTGCATTTGTTAATACGATTCAAACTGTGACAACAAATTAAATGTTCGGTTTACAAAACTACAATTTAGTTGAAGGTTACGATGCCACAAAAATAAACACTGTACTGGAGTTAATTCAAAGTTGCTTATGACATTTATCTTTGCGAGCTGACGGACGTTATGTTAGATCTAAATACATTCGATTTATGATGACAAATATATTTATCTAAAATGGGTCAAGATGGCGCCGGACATGGTCGCAGTCGATTTCCCTCTTGATAAAACGGTGTTTTGTTTGTGTTTTCTATGATAACTCTCGGACTATTAACGTGATTCCTGGATATAAATGTGCCGACTTGTGAATTAAGCATACTAATGTGAAAGAAGTGATGCAACGAAGTATATAACAGTGTATTTTTAGTTGTGAAAGGTAGACTAATGTGAACAGTTTCGATGGGACAAAGCCTGGCCGAAACTTGACCCGGTCAAAAGCTAGTGTCGCTCCGTGCTGTATCGTGACCTAGATAACGAAGCATGAACACTGAAACGAAGGAGGTCACCCTGACCCCGTCAAACATACGGTACTTCAGAAAGGAGCTCATCGCGCTTCGATCAGCACACTACGTCCCTTCAAACTCAGATCTACATCTGTTGCGTGTGCTGAAAATACACTTAGCCGAGGAGGCATCGGAACTCACAAGTATACAATCAAGGCGGAAGACCAGAGGAACGAGAGGTGGAAGAAGAATACACAAACAAATGCACTCAGAAACAGATACCTCAAAGCTCCACCCCAGCGATAAAAGAGAAGGGAAGGGCTACCGAGAAAATGAGGCACACGCTGACACCATACTGTCTGCATCCGAGCCCTTCACTAGAAGTCTTGACAATGTCTTGCCTCTAGAACATGTTGAGTCCGGACGAGAGAGTGAGGAAGATCCTGCGCACATCTCCCTCACTATAAACACATTGCGCAACTCACGACATCACCCTACAGATCACACCCTGACTAGCAGCTCGCAACTGGCAGGGCCCCCAAACTGCAGCGGCGGAACAGGCAGAAAACGATCACGAAAACTACCCATCACGCTTGCAACATGGAATGTCCGCATGCTACTGGACAACACCAAAGCAAACAGACCCGAACGACGGACAGCACTGATCGCCAGGCAACTGGCTAGATACAACATCTGCATAGCTGCCATGAGCGAGACACGACTGGCAGAGTAAGGGCAGATCACAGAAGAAGGCGCTGGTTATACTTTCTTCTGGAGCGGCCGCAGCAAAGAAGAACGCCGTGAAGCTGGAGTTGGCTTTGCCATCAAGAAAAACATGGTCGACAAGCTCACAAGCATGCCCAGAGGAATTAATGACCGCCTGATTACACTGCGTCTCCCCCTAATAGGAGGGCGCCATGCAACACTGATCAGTGCATACGCACCCACAATGACAAATCCTCAGGAAACAAAAGATAAGTTTTATGAGGACCTTGAGGCGCTCATCGCTGCAGTCCCCAAATCTGACAAACTGGTCATCCTCGGTGATTTTAACGCTAGGGTTGGCACATACCATACAGCCTGGGAGGGGGCCATTGGCCGACATGGTATCGGAAAATGTAATAGTAGCGGACTGCTTCTTCTGAGGACATGTGCCGCAAATGAACTACTCATTACAAACACAGCTTTCCGACTACCTGTCCGAAATAGAACCACATGGATGCACCCAAGGTCCCGCCACTGGCACCTCATTGACTACATTATCATCAGACGTAGGGATCGAGCGGATGCTATGGTAACGAAGAGCATGTGTGGTGCAGAATGTTGGACCGACCATCGACTTGTCATTGCCAAGCTAAACTTCAAGATCCAGCCCAAAATGCGCCCCCAGGGAAAAAAAACACCTAGGAGGCTAAATGTCTCTCAGCTGAAATACGAACCCACGAGAGGAGGCTTCCAGGAAGAGCTTGAGGGCAGACTATCTGAGCTTCGTTTTGAAAAGAATGACATCGAAGAGAACTGGGTATCACTGAGAAACACACTCTACGACACAGCTGTTAAACACATTGGCCCACTCACGCGCAAGCATAAGGACTGGTTTGATGAGAACGATCTGGAAATACAGGGCCTTCTCGATGCAAAACATGAAGCGCACAGGGAATACCAGAGGGACACACCATCTCCGGCAGCAAAAGCTGCCTTCAATACTGCTCGCAAAGCTGTCCAGACCAGGCTTAGAGAGATGCAAGACTCCTGGCTCAGCAAAAGAGCTGACGAAATTGAGATGTTCGCCGAGCGTCATGACACCAAACGATTTTACGAGGCACTGAAAGCTCTCTACGGCCCGCAGCCCTCTAGTAATACTCCAGTTCGCAGTGCGGATGGGGTACTGCTAACAGATAAGGTTCAGATTCTAGACAGATGGGCAGACCAATTCTGCAACATACTAAACCACCCATCGTCCATAAATGAAGAGGCCATCCGGCGAATGCCGCAGGTGGAACTGAACCTGGCGTTGGATGAAGTCATTACTGAGGAGGAAGTCGACAGGGCAATCAGTTCACTATCTATAGGAAAAGCTCCAGGAGCTGATGCAATACCAGCAGAGATATATAAGACAGCTGGCCCATCCCTCACCAGAAGGATCACTGAACTCTTCTTACACATGTGGGCTGAAGGTAAAATTCCGCAGGAGCTAAAGGACGCCTCAATCGTTCACCTGTACAAAAGAAAAGGCAACCGTCAGGAATGCGACAATCATCGTGGAATATCTCTACTCTCCGTAGCAGGCAAGATCCTAGCGCGCTTACTGCTAAACAGGCTCAACAAACACCTTGAACAAAGCCACTACCTCCCAGAAAGCCAATGTGGATTCAGAGCCGGAAGAGGAACAGTGGACATGATTTTTGCCGCTCGCCAAGTACAAGAGAAGTGTCGAGAACAAAATCAGGCTTTGTACACCACATTTATTGATTTGACAAAGGCATTTGATACAGTAAACAGAGGAGGGCTGTGGATGATAATGTCTAAGTTTGGCTGCCCCAACAAGTTCATAACAATGGTGAAACAGCTACACGAAGGCACGTGTGCTCGTGTACTAGACAGCGGTGCAATCTCTAAAACGTTTCTAGTATCAAACGGAGTAAAACAAGGATGTGTACTCGCCCCGACTTTGTTCAGCATGATGTTCGCGGCCACGATGACAGACGCCTTCAGATCATTGGAGCTTGGAATACCCATAAAGTACCGCACAGATGGCAAGTTACTCAATTCCAGAAGAATGAAGGCCAAAACAAAAGTGGCTGGCGACATAATCAGGGAACTTGTATTTGCTGACGACTGCGCTCTAATGAGCAACTCAGAACTGAACATGCAGGTTGGAATGGACCAGTTTTCTGCCGCATGCAAAAATTTTGGCCTGACTATAAATGCCAAAAAAACAGAGGTCATGTACCAACCAGCACCAGGCATGCCGTACACAAAACCAGAGACTACAGTCAGCGGGCAGACGTTGAATGCCGTAGACAAATTCACATATCTGGGCAGCACGCTGTCGAGATCTGTCAGCCTAGACGATGAGGTGGCAAGCAGAATAGCAAAGGCCAGTACAGCCTTTGGTAGAATGCGCTCGATGGTCTGGGCACGTCGTGGCATCAGCGTCAAGACCAAACTCAAAGTCTACCGTGCAACCATCATTCCAACCCTACTATACGCTTGCGAAAGCTGGACTGTATACTCTGGACATGCAAGGAGGTTAAACCACTTCCACACAGGTTGCCTGAGGCGAATATTCCACATCCGATGGCAAGATCGTGTCACTGACATCGAGGTTCTCTCGAGGGCTAACATGCCCAGCATCCATGCACTGCTAGAAAAAGCACGACTAGGATGGGCCGGACACCTCGTCCGTATGTCAGACGATCGGCTCCCAAAGAAGCTTCTCTACGGCGAGCTGAGAGAAGGATGGCGCGAGAGAGGGCGCCCAAAGAAACGTTTTAAAGACGTTCTGAAGGACTCACTAAAAAGTTGCCAGATAGACATCGACACCTGGGAATGTCTTGCGCAAAACAGATCTGACTGGAGAAGCGCAGTCAAATCGGGTGTAGCTGCCGGTGAAGATGACCGTGTTGTGAAAGCCCAGAACAGACGAGAGACGCGGAAATCCCGAACAGCGGGAACACCATCCCCTTCTACAAACCTCGTTTGCCCGATATGTAGCAGATATTTTCGTGCTCGCATTGGCCTGTTCAGCCACATGCGCACCCACACCCAACAGGGAAATCTGTGACAAGGATGATGTCGGCGGTCCTCATCGACAACGATGGACAGCTATTATTATTATATGTTCAGTTTCTGCTTCATTTTCTCTCTTCTCTAATTCTTCTCTGTTTCATCTTCTCTTCATTTTTCGATTTTTATTTAAAATGTCCTTTGGTTTTTTGTTTGTTTATTCTTATTTTTTTTTTTCTTTGCTGCATACTCTAATTTGTAATTATTTCAGGTCTACTTCTTCCCCTTTAAAATCATCTTTTTCAACTGCTTCTTTATCTGTTCACGCTACTTCGTTCTTTTTTTTCCATTTATCTTCGTGTACTTAATTTTTCTATTCATTTACTTCTTCTTTCTCATTTGTTCACTCAATATTTAAACAACTCTCAATCTGCCTCACTGTTACTTCACGACAATTTTTCAAATTCTTTATCCTTTTATTTCCTCCATCCTTCAAACACTCACTCTCTCTAAACACCTAGATGTCAGCATTTTTAAAATTATTTCTCTGTCAACATTCACTCTATCTATCATTGGATTCCATTTCTGTAACGCTTTTTGGTTTAAGTATATTTGCAAATAACATTCTACCACTCATTCTATTTTTCTCTCGTGTATTCTTTTTTTCCCTCTCTCTCTTTCTTTCTCTCTTTCTCTCTCACTCTCTCTCTCTCTCTCTCTCTCTATTTTCTTTCTCATTTCTTCCATTTATTTTCTGTGCCAATCTTGACGTCTCAATTTGTATGCTTTCATTGTTATGTCCCTCTCTCTATTCTCTAGTGATCACTATCTGTTGTACATTGTCTTTGTTTTACCATCGGTCTGTATCTCGCTTTATCTCCGTCTCTCTATCTCTCCCTCTCTCGTTCTCTCTTTCTCTCTCTCTCTATATATATATATATATATATTTATGTGTCATTCCCTAGGTTTTTGTTACTCACCCTATCTAAATCTATGTCCGTCCAATCTGTATATCTCTCTATATCTATCTCTCTCCCTCTCCCGTTTTCTCTCTCTCTCACTCTCTCTCACCCTATGTTTTTTTTACTCGCCCTATCAAAATATGTGTCCGTCCTACCTGTATCTCTCTCTCACTCTCTCTCTCTATCTATCTCTCTCAATCTCTCGGTCTCTATTTCTCACCTCGGCATGTGTGTATGCCTCTTTAGTCTTTGCTAGCTTCTCCCTTTCTATCAGTATGTCTCTTTCTTTCTCTTTCTCGACTTTTCACTCCTGGGTATCTTTGAAGTGGGTAACTATGTTTGTATCACTATTCTCATCTCTCACTCACTGTCTCTTGATGACACGATCTGCCACGTTGTCTGTCGACCAATGTGTATTACTCCATATCGCTTTCACTCTCTCTCTCTCTCTCTCTCTCTCTGTCTCTCACTTTCTCGCTCTCACCCTATTTCTCTCTCTGTCTCTATTTACCATAATTCATATTGTTGTATGTCCATATGTCTCTGTCTGTCGCTCCGTTTTTGACTATTTCAGACCCTCTTTGGATGTTGCTCTCTTTCTGTCAAACTCTTGTAGGCTGCATTTATTTATTGGAAAAACTCGCTCTCCTTTAATTATTATAATCTCTCATTATCTCTCGCTCTCTCTCTTTCTCTCTTGCTTTCTCTCTTTCTCTCTCGTTATATATCTCTCTCTCTCTATTTCTCTCTGTCTCTCTCTTTCTATATGTCTTTTTTGTGGATGTTCGTTATTTGGCCAGTTGGGTTTTTGGAAGTCTTTTGTCAGTTTGTGTCATCTGCATTACGTGTATGTCCTGTCTATCTTCAAGTCACTGGGGGAATGTCATTGTTTCTAGCACTTCTAATGGCATGTTCCTCATGGCCCTGGTGGTGATGATAGTCGCTTGTTTCTGAGATGTAATTTTTGTTAATAAACAAGTGTTTTCTCATTGCAGGTTGATAAACTGAAAACTATAAATGTGGTTTTCTTTTCGTTTATGTTGAACAACCATAATTGTGTCCAGTTCTCTAGTTTTCCAAATGCTCTTTGTTTTCTTAGTTTTTGTTTGCATCGTCCGCGTAGATTGCAGCAAGTACTCTATTGTAGATGCCCTCCGTTTTTTGGGATAAAGATCAGAAGAGCGCAATGGGCAATACTACCCCTTGTAGAGCTCCTTATTGTCATGTTAACTTACTCCTGCGTTTCACCTTTACCTGGACTCTAGCTGTTCTATTAAATTAATGTATAAGCACTAATATTTCCAATGTGAGGACTTTGGTCTTGAGTCCATCTTTCCAAACTCTACCGAAGACTGTTCTGGTGTCTATGCACATGACTAGTATATGCTTATTTTTCTGAAAAAGTATAATAGGTATTATATGAATTATAGGTCATGTGGTCTTCTGTTGATCTATGTTCTCCGAATCCACTTTGATGCACCGGCGTTTGCTATTGTTTTTGCAGGTCCAACATAAGTCTTCCATTGACCAGTTTATCCTTCAGTCTGCCCATGCGACTGGGTAGGCTGACTTGACTACGACTACCTGGGTTCAGTCTATCCTTGCCTTGTTCACTGATAGGTTGATGGGCGACTTCCTTCTATTCTGCAGGCCCATGGCATGTCTTCCGTCTTGCACTTATTATCTTTAAAAGCATCTTATTTACTTTCTGCACCATCTTTATTGGTTTATTGTGTGCGATACCATCCTTGCAAGGTGACTTGTTGAGTTTGAGTTCCTGGATTGTGTCTTCTAGTTCTATCAGTGTGGACCTCGATGTCAATTTACAGTTGGAAAAAAAAATGCCGTTGTGCGGACGGCTATGTCTGTGAATGTGGAGCAACCAAAGGAGTCACCACTCAGGCATAACTGTCCCAGGATGTTGGAATCCTGTTAAATGGAAACGAAAAAGCATGCCTGATGGTAGGTTTTTGTGAAACAATATGTGAGTATATCGGACACGGAAATGTTTTTGTTGGTTTGGTTAAAGGCTTGTGTTTCAAAGTGTCGATATGCGACGTATCTCTATCTCTTCCTGTCTGTGCTCATTTCTCTTATTCTGTCTCTCGCAATGTTAACAGGTTCTTTGTGTGTATTCCTGCCTTTCCATCTCTCTATATATGTCTTGCTGTCTCTCTCTCTCTTTCTCTCTCTCTCTCTCTCCCTCTCTATATGTGTACCTCTTTTTTCACGTTCGTTCACTTTATATGATTTTTTAGTTCACTCTGAATGGCTACATCTGTCGTTATGGCTGTATGTATGTCTCTGTCTAACTGGCTATACCGTTATCACTTGTTTCCTATTCGTTTCTTACTATCTGCCTTTTTCTGTCTCCACCTCAGTCTATCACGTCTATTACGCACATACATAAAGAAACTTTGTTATCATTCTCTCTATCTCTCTCTCTCTCTCTCTCTCTCTCGTACTCTTTGTATATCTCTCCATCTCCACCACATGTGTTCACTCTTAATGTATTTTTCTTTCTTGCCATTCGATTTCAAATAATCGTATTTATCTCCTTTATAAACTTGGCGGCCTCCCTCGGGCTTCTCTCGTCGCCATACAGTTTATCTCGCAGTTTGATTGGGAAGGTTCACGTAGTCACTTTTGCCATCTCGTGGAGCCGGCAGACTCGTAGAACATGTTCTCTCCACATGGGTACATGTCTTAGTAATCAAACTGTATATTGTTAAACAGATGATTTTAAATCTGCAGTGAACTATTGGCAAATCGATTGATTTCTTCTTGGTAAGCAATATTATGCTTCTGCTATATCAGTTTTGGTTGTTCTATGCGCTATTTTTAGAAGTAATATTGTATTAATTTTGGTTCATTTTTTCGTATGCAAATATTTTTTCAGTGTGAGGTCTAACTCCTCCCTCCTTTGCTATTCGGTCTGCTTCCTCGATTCCATTTATATTTCATAATGCAGGAATATGTCAAAGACGCAACAGTTCCCCCCAGTGGCGATGGTTACAGCTTTTATTAAAGGTAGATGACAACCAGCAATAAAAGACTATAGTCCCTCGACAATCTGATAACAGGAGAACGAGCTTTTATACTAGATATAACGGAATACATGTATGCGAGCTGGGGCGTTCATCCAAATAGCGCTGTAGTCTCTGACATGATGGTAAGATTAACGATGACTGTCAGAAATCGACAAACCGAGCCATTAAGAACATGATCACAAGTTCAGAGAAATGATTATTAAAGTGGATTCATTCAGAGAGAAATTCTTGCAACACTTCATTCAGCGTGAGCCAGGTCGAGCGTGCAATCGCATTGGAAACATACAGCAATATAGATGAACCAATGTATGCTCTGGTCGATTTAAATCGATTCATCAGAGAAGCAATAGTAACACATATGACCCAAGAAAGTAAAGACATGTATGACATTCTTTCAACAATAAACGAGGAAACGGTTAGATCTCAAATAACCAGAGCAAAAGTAGACTATTTCCTGGATCAACGTAAAGGCGAGAGTGCCAATTGTGACCATTGCCTCTGCTTGAGCCCTGCAGAAACACCGCAGGATCTTTGTAGATAGATATTGTCACACTCATGTTTCATCTATCAAGTAGACGAAGTTTAAACTAAAATTCAGAGTTGTTCATAGTAATCCGAATTAAATAAAGAACGATATACTGATCACACGTTTAAATACGTGGTTGATTTGTAACGAGACCAATGTGCATGCGTTTCCACCATACGCCATGGCAGTTAGAGTAGACAGGGGGAACTTATCTTAACTTTATCTTCATTATCCTCATGTAGCATGTCCTTTGCAGAACATCGATTTCATGTATGTAAGAAACTATGTCTTCCGCCAGTCTTCCAAGCCTGCTCCAAGGTAAAATCCAAGGTCTCCTTAATATCCTGAGTCCATAGTCTTCTCGGTCGGCCCCTGCCTCTCTTTCCAGTAACCATACCCTCAATAACCACTGTCTCCAGTCCGTTGTGTCGTTTGACGTCCAGAAAAAACCTCAGTTTTCGACTCATTACATCATTGATGAGCCAATTCTCCTCTACATTCACGTCTACCCTGACGGATTTGTTTCTTTCTTTCTTTGTCCACGGTATTTTCAAACCTCTTCTCTAGCACTGTGTTTCAAAGGCACCTATCTTTGCTCTTCCTACTTTTGTAATCGTCCATGATTAACACCCATAGATTGGCTAAGGAAAAATGCATGTCCTTAGGATCTTTAGTTGTAGTTCCTTGTTTGTATTATACCATATATTTTGTATACACCTTATCGTCTGGATTGCCATAGTTAGTCTCCTTCTTACCGCCTATGTACAGTCTCCATTGCTGTTTAGTATTGATTCCATATATTAGAAATGTGTAACATTTTCAATCTCTTCGTCAGCAATTTCGATTTTATGTTGGAGTTTTGTCAGTTGTTGTGATCTTAGTTTTCTTTGTATTCAGGTAGAGATTCTGGTCTTCGCTGTGCGTCTGAAGTGATGTACTTATTTGTTCTAATCCATTGGCGCTGTTTGAGGGCAACACTATGTCGTCGTCATATCGTACTTCCGGTATCTGCTTTTCTGTTATTGTGAAAGGATCGAAGTCTGGAAGAAATTGTATTTGCCTTTACATTCCTGATGATGTTTTCCGCATATATGTCGAACATGTATGGTGAAAGAATGCAATCCTGTCAAACTCTTTTTGTATCACGAACCAATCTGAGATTTCACAATTAATTCTGACGGCTGCTTGCTGCACCTTGTATATGATTTTTCTTAGATGAACCAGATGTGCTGGGAATCCGATATATTTCATAATCTTCCCCATTTGCTGATGGTTTACGCATTCAAAGACTTTGGTGAGTCTATAAAACATGCATATAGGTCGGTATTGAATTATCTACTTTTACCAATGGTGTTTCTCGTGTTGAAGATATGGTCCATTGTGCTTCTTCATTACATTAACCATGCTTGAGTTTAGTTTATTTCCTAGTCCATATTTATTTATATTCTTTCATAATGATACGCAATAAGATCTGGCTGGCGTGGTTTTATCAAGGCGATAGTGCAATAGTATGTACATAACTTTAGATTCCCTTTCTAAGGTATGGAGATGTATACAGATCGTTTCCTTGTTGTTTGCCATTCTGTGTTGATCCAGGTCTTATCACTGGCTGCATGGCATTTGAGGATGGTTACCTCTCCTCCAGCTTGTATCGGTTCATCGTGTATACCATCGCAGCCTCGGGTGTTCCCTTTATACAACGCATTAATCGCTGCTAAAACTTTGCTCAATGTGAGTTCTGGTTCTTCCTCTTCATTGTTTGTTAGCATGTCTTTTGTATTTTTTTGTTGCCCCCGTACATCTCTTCGCAGTATTCCATCCATGTTCCTAGACTGTCTTTGCTTTATGTCATAGTTTCCTCGTTTCTAGCATGTATTGCCTGTTCAGATAGCGGGATTCTCCAGTCAGAGATCTAATCTCGTTGAATGATTCGCGTTTATTCCCCTGCCCCTGGAGTTCCTCTATTCTGTTAAATATGTCCATTATGTGATGTTTCCTATACTGCCTAATCTTTATCCTGATTTGTTATGTAAAATTGATGTATTTGTCAGTGTTTCGTTCTGTTCCTGCCTGTCTCAGTTTCCTTCTTGACTCTACGAGTCGCAGTGTCTCATCCGTAATATAGTTCTGATTATTACTCACTTTCTTAGGAATATTTTCGTGTGCTGTTGAGATGAGTGCTTCTCTCACTTGTGACACCAATTCTTCAGTATACATATTTTATATCGTTGCCATTAGTGCCTCCAATGTGTTATCTATTTTCACGTTATATGCATATGGTATTGCTTGGACATAAAACGTATTGGTCGTGTGTTCGTCCGTCGTAGTCTTATCGTAAGTACAGCAATCAGCAATTCAAGATTCGTGTAGAAGTCCGCTCCTGGAAGCGTTTTAGTTGACAACATACTGGACCACCACCTGTGCTGTACTAGAATGTAATCAATCTGATTTCTATGCTTGCCATCGGAGGAGGTCCATGTGTATAATCCCCTCGGATGATGGTTAAATAGAGTGGTGGCAATGGTGATGTTATTCTCCAAACAGAACTCAACTAATTTGTCCCTCTTTCGTTCTTGTGTCCAAGACCAAAGGATCATCATACTCTTCTTTCTTCTGCTGTTCTTTCTGCGCCAAAGTTTGAGTTAAAATCCCTATTGATGATCAGGGTGTCTCGACTTTGTCTTATCTAGTGTGTCTTGCAAGGTATTATATAAATCCTTAATTTCAAAATCAAATAATGTTTGATATTTATGCATAAACCTTATCCCCACTGCATTACAAAATGTTTTCAACATGAGAAAAGTCACTCTTTACATTTGTATCTTAATGTGTACATCCTCACCTGCAATGTTTATGAAGCTCCAAAATTATGCTATACTGTTTGCCTCATCCAACTGCATCATGTTCCAGCACCTCACGTTTTAAAAATATTGTTGACTTTGAGAACCGATAACCATTTTATTTGTTGGTCTATCGAAATTAATTCTATGTGCGTAGAAACATAAATTAATAACGATTTTGTTTATGCTTTTGTTTTTGTGTGTGTCAGATACACGGATATGCAAGTGAAACATATAACAAACACCTACACTTATATTTCGG
Organism: Ariolimax columbianus; assembly: GCA_036924085.1. Classification (NCBI taxonomy): domain Eukaryota; kingdom Metazoa; phylum Mollusca; class Gastropoda; order Stylommatophora; family Arionidae; genus Ariolimax; species Ariolimax columbianus. The sequence continues at coordinate 151,517,682 of JAVGWX010000002.1, read as the reverse complement.
ATATATCTGGTTTCCAAAAACATGTTTCAAGCGCCACAGAGCAATGTTTACTTTCAAGAACGGCATATCCGTTACTTTCCACCACACGCATCTACATGAACAAACTAAACAAATCTACCTCCAAAAAATCCGTTGCAACAGATAAACTTGATCATCCTCAATAACGTGATGAGTCCATTCGAGTGAAGAAGAGCATATTTCGTTTCAAAATTGTTTTCATAAAAAATAACAACCGCTTTTCCGCCATTGAAACCGGTCATGGCTGAAGTAATGTATTTAAATAAAAATCCCCCAATGTTCAACTGTTTCTATAGCAATGCGCTGGATATTTTAACACGATACAAATATCGCGTGGCCGAATGGTTCCGCTGTCCTGCCAACTGACAAGGAGGACAGCGGATCGAATCCAGAGTAAGGCAAAGATTGTTTTTCTGACGAAAAAAACAACATTGGCAGCACACAACGTGGAGACAGCAGTGGTGATGCGGCCTGCAGTCATCTGTAACCCCTCGATAACCACCTGCTACGGGAATCAAGTCAAACAACGACGACAGATATCGCTAGGCGTAAGGTTGTACTTCGTGGCTTGCAGCTGGAATACGGGGTATATTGACAAGTCATGAATTTGATATGGTGAAAAATGTGTTTACAATTTGTTTGGTACAAATGTAGGCTGTGTTTCTCGTTAAGTATAGTTAGTGTAAGTGTGTCACCGGTATGTAGGGCACGGTGTACTAAGAATGCATTATATATAAGGTGTTAATTAGTACAGAGCAGATCCATACTTGATGAACTATTGTGATTCCGTGACTTAGGATCCACACGATCAGATTCAAAGATATGTGTGACGTCATTTGCAGTTATTATGTCCGTCTATCAGTCATTACGTCTTCGTCTCTTTGCTTCTGACCTTCATTTTACGTTATTGTAAATAAAATAGAGTAAAGATCTCGTTCACATGTTGTCTTGCGTATTCACAATATGCAGTTAGGTCCATAATTTGTAGCCCAATGGCCCGTTAAGGTTGACCTAGTTAGCATCACACCTGTCACCTTAACATCCCAGACTTGCAATGGCACTCAATGTTTCAGTACGAATCCAACAGCTGAGGAACTAAACTAAAAAAAAATATGCAGCATAAATGGTGGATTGAACCTAGTTTGCTGGACCGGACAGTTAGTGCAGTAAACAGTAAGTGTACTTGAGGACTGAGGTTGCAGACGGAATGAGGACAAATCGTGAAAAACCCAGACTATGATAATAAATTCACCTATTTGGGACGTATATGTGGCATTCGATTATCTTGATAGCAATAAAGATTAAGTGGAGATACACATAAATATGTCAAATTGAGAATACAAAGGACGAGAGAAGCTTTCACTGGAGAATTATGGAAGTCTAAAGAAATGAAGTTTTCAAAATGTTGGTATATAGAAGATTTGGTCGCATTTCTTGGAAAGAGAAGAAAACAAATTTGGAGGTATTGGAAGTATATGACCAGATGCATTTCATTATATTCTTTGTTCTGCCATTCCGTGTCTGTGAATCTGTGTTTATGAAAAGTATAATACGTGTTTCTTTGTATTTGCATTGTTTGGTTAATGTCTCTTTATGTCTGTTATTTTGTTTTTATGGCTCTGGTTCACTGTCTCTATATGTCTATTATTCTATTTTAATGTCTCTGGTACATTGTCTCTATATCTCTGCTTCAGTCTATGTCGGTCATTATCTCTTGTGTTCTATGTCGCTCTCTCCCTCTCTTCCATTATGTCTGTCTCACTTTCTGCCTGGCAGTGTCTTGTTTCCTCAATGTATGGCTATTCTGATCGATCTCTCTCTCTATCTCTTACACGTGTTCACTGCCACTTGCCACGTTGCATGTTCGTTACTGTCATCCTGTTATTGTGTCTTTATTTGATTTGATGTTGTTCTGATGTTTCTGTCTGTGACTTTTAATATGTCTCGTTTCATTGTGCGCATGGTAGGTATGTCTTCGCATATGCATGCATGTCATTATATGTGTCTCAGTGTCTTTGTGTCCTTTTGTATATTCCTCCCCATCAATTCTCTGTCTGTCATCATGTCTCTGTCTTATCCTGTATATGCCAATGTGTCACTGACCCACAGTCTCTCTATTATTACTTCACTATGTATATGTTTGTTTCTGACAGTCATTATGTATCTGCTTTGCGGTTTGTCATTCCGTTTCTATCACACTCTTTCCAGTATATGTATATTTATGTGATACTGTGTAAGCCATAATGTTTCTTCCTCACTGATATAAACATATCGACAGTGTGTATTTGAGGCTTGTCTACTGTAACTCTGATTACCTTGTCTGTAATATGTATCATCCTTGTAGCGTGTGCTATTTCATATTGAATGTGGCGCAAATGGATTACCCTCAACGATAGACTAGTTATTCAGTTCTGATCGCCATTGATGAAATGTTTGGGACGTATATGTTTTGTTCGCGCACATGATACGTTTTGGCTGGTTTATCTCCGTTGCCGTCTGTTGGTTTCGGGAACACCGGAATAATTATAGCGTGTATGTGTATATGTGTATGGCTTTGACTTTGACTTTGTGACAACATTTTGTGTGAACATCTGGAACATTATTTGGTACTTACAGTTTCCGATGCCATTTATTTTAAGTATAGAGATTTGGTCCAGGGCATCCTGCATTTCTAACTTATAGGATGGCACATCCCCGCGGCTTTTCGGGACACATGCTTACGGGAAAGATTCCAGGAGTAAGCCATGAGGAAAAATCTGCATTCTGCGCTAAATCCAGTCGTATTCATAATGTCTGGCAACTGTACAAAGGTAGCCCAAGACGAGAGAGTGAAGTTGGTATAAAACCAAAACCATGTTACGCGTCCACGTGGAAGCCCTAGAGGCAGATTGCACTAGTCAGTAGTAAAGTAAAGTCAAGGGATAGGAATCGTAAAGGGAAGACAAACACAGTAGTAAAAAAAGCCAAGTTATCTCGGATGTGTAGGGCCGAAAGGCACATATATCGCAACGCCGCTGTAAACTACGGCATAACATAACAACGTCATTTTCACGACATATGCCGAAGAAGAAGAAGGGAAGGAGGAGGATTTCTTATAAGCTGGATAACGTAAATCTAAATGAAGTGTTGGACGTACGCTTCGGAATAATGGATTCGGTTAAACAAATTAAAAATCAAATTTATCTCGCATAATGTTAGTTCATTATTTTCATAGCTGTCACTTGCTTCCTGTTTTCTGTAGTGTGTGTCTTTCTCTATTGGTATATTCGCCAGATTTGTTATCTCAGCTTGTCTGTTCATGTTTCAGTCTCACTGCTTTTTATTATATTTGCATCTGCACTTCGGTCGTTATGTCTATCTCACATTGTTGTTGTGCCTTTTTATGTATATGTCTATCATTATCTCTCTCTGTGTCTCTCTGTTTTCCATCAGTGTGTTACTATGTCTCACCATATCTTATATTGCAACTATACATCTTTCTACTGCTGTCTCTTTTCTCTCAGTGCCTTTATGTACTTATCCCGTTTACCCCATTCTCTTTTCGAATTTTATCTCACATACAATGACAGTTCTTTAAAATACACTGGCGCAACTAGATTATTGTGTCTTTTCCAGCTTGGATCATGGATGTTTAGGGTAAGGAAGATTGGGCTGCAACACTAACAAACACAAGTTGAACGAATGTATTGGTCTAACGCAGATCACGCCAGGGTCATTCACCGTTTCGACAGTAGGTCGACAAGGAAACGAGGCGTCTAGGTGGAAGACTTTGTTTGGTGTTCAAAATGGACGCTGATGGGGCTTGGTGACAGTCTGATACTGCCACAACCGACTACGACATTTAGAGTGACAGTGACTCGTGGATAGTCAACCAATAACATTTAGTTGGGGGTAGTTCTAAATTTGAGTGATGGCTAGGTCTGACAGCCAAGAGAAGACAATTGGACAGCCATGATATTGATTGCGACTATAAAATAATATGCAGTGACAAACTCAGGTGCTTGGCTAGGATGAAGGTTGAGAAGCTATTATGAAGGCTGATAGAGTGAGTCTGATTGTGAGAGAGTTTGTAGGGTGACTGTATCGTCATATACCTCGAGTTTTCGGCAGTTGCACTCCATAGGTGCTTATGATTGACGCCATATGAACAGCAAGAAATCTGAATGAGCGTTGTACGTGCAGGACACATTTTCAACGATTTATGTTCTGAACGGTTACACAGATGTACAGATCGCCTAACGACGAGATCTGAATGTGTGTTGTATGTGCAGATCATCTGATTGGAAGTGATCTAATTACATGTGAATGTACAGATTCGTCTGATTATGTGAACTGATCTATGTAATCTGATCGCAAGAACGAGTGTGTTGATTTTGTGGGAGCGTACATATTTGCGTGAATACATAAAGTGATATACATATTTGTGAATGCACAGTTAGCTTGATCGTAAGTGATCTGATCGTATGTGAATGTAGAGATTGGTCTGAGTATGTGAAGTGAATCTATGTAATCTGAACGTGAGGACGAGTTTGTGATTGTGTGTTAAGGGAGCAGAAGAAAGACGGCGAGATAACTGGAGCCATTACGTTGTGGCTAAAATATTTCTTGAGGGTGGCACTTTTCATTGTTGCGGGTTTAGACATAGAAATTGGGTTGACCCGTAGTTTGGAGGAAACATCATAAGCTAGTGCTTAAAACTGCCTTTTGTAGTTCACTATACATATTATGATTACTTAGTTTATATGTACTTTGCTGTTTATTGATACTGTGCAATGATTATTCTTGTAATATATAATATTGTGTTATGGTCAGGCTAGTGTTTACTGTGTTTTTCTGTGTTGAAGTCGTGTCGTGGTATAGATAATGTTGTAACTCTTAGATAAGTAAACTGCTCAACTAAATCTAGACTACCACATTATAATACACAGTCTTACGTTGTTTGAACGATAAACATACATTGAAGCACATGAGAAATGGCTCAAAGAAGCCCTCCCGCATCCTCCTCTTCCGCTCTCCCCTCTATAATGTTCACTTCTCCATCTCCACTCTTTGTCCATAGCTCACTCGGCAGAGCCAAACTGCCCCCCCCCTCTTCAAAAAACATGTTATCATCTCTATCGCCTTTCCTTGTCCACAGCTCCCACAGCAGCCCCCAAAACGTTCTCCTTACCATCACTTCTCAACCTCCTTTCCATCTCCTCTCTTTGCCCATAGACCTGTAATAAACCTCACCGCCCACCAACATTCCCCATTCCATCTCCTCTCCTTGCCCATAGACCTGCAATAAACCCCACCGCCCACCAACATTCCCCATTCCATCCCCGCTCCTTGCCCATAGCTCCCTCGGCAGCCTCACAAAGAGTATCCTCTCCATCCCCACTCCTCCATCCCCGATGACAAACGAGTCGGCCAGTGACCATCACGCTTGAGTGTGCCTATCAGAGCAGGACAAAGATCACTTTAATTCGCTTAGCCAACGGTGTTCCGTTCTATCGGAACACCACACTGATGTCTTTTGTTATTTGGATTTGAGCCACACCAACAAAATGGTGTATTGGGATAAGTTTGTTTTTTTTTGGAGGGAGGGGGGGGGTGGTTTGTCGTTTGTGGGTCTCTATAGTCAGTGGTGAAAACTAAATTAATGTTCTCAAACCCTGGCTCAGATGACCCTAGTTATATCAGTATTGCGAATCATTATTTGCTGCTTGCCTTTGAGAAAGTTGTTAATATGTCCTGCCTATCACGTGTTAGTTAGTTATTCAACACATAATTTGACATGTCTTTCTCATTATTTGTTCACTTCTGTGATTTGTTAGCTGTGTATACAGCACGTATCTCTCTCTCTCTATCTCTATCTCTCTCTCTCTCTCTGTCTATCTTTGACAGTTTGGATATGTCTTTGTCTTTTATTTGTTATTCACTCTCACATTATCTCTCGATGTATATATTTCATTGACGTCTCTCTCTCTCTCTCTCTTTCTCTCTCTCTCTCTCTCTCTCTCTCTCTCTCTCTCTCTCTATCCTCCTATGTCTTTCTCTTTTTCTCGAACTATAATCTCTTCTCTCTGCTTGTCATTGGTGTATGTACGCATGTATGTTTCTTTCCCACGATTTCTCACTCCCTGTCTGCCTCTGCACGCATGTATTTGTAGCATTCGCTGTCTCTCATCCTGTTCTCTTTGTCACCATGCACATATTTATATCCCGAGTTGTTCGCCGGGGTCTTTGTCTAGGTCAGGTCAGGTCATCCCGTAACCGGTGAGGTCGTTGGGGCGCACATGAAGACATCCAAACAACCCCACGTCGCCCCTATCTGTCAGATGCCGCTGCCTGTGACTCTTCTGGCCGGAGACTGGTCCATTTTTGTATGTTCTCCTCCCATCTCTTTTTGGGCCGGCCTTTTCGCACCTTCCGTGGAGGATTGCATTTGCAAGACCATTTGATCTCGATATGTGACCCTACCAAGTGAGTTTCCTTCTTTTGACAGTTGCCAAGAGGTTTCGAAAGGCCCTATGCTGTTGTAATTCTATCTCGTATTTCTTCATTTGTAACTCGATCTTTGTACGTGACGTTTACAAGATTTCGGAAACATCTCCTCTCCAAGGACTGTATCCTTCGTTGAAGGTCAGCTTTAACTGTCCATGTCTCACACGCATAGATGAATATTGACAGGACCAGTGTACGCATTAATCTGATTTTTGTGCGGTGTGCTAACCGTTTATCTTGCCAGCTTTTGTTAAGCCGTGCAAGCGCCGCTATTGTCTGTGCTATTCTGGCCAAAACCTCACATGTTGATCCTTCATCACCGACAATCGACCAAAGATATTTAAAACGGTCAACCACTTCGAATTCCTGACCGTTAGCTTGTATCCTGTTGTTAAAGCCCGTGGCGTTGTTGGTCATTCATTTTGTCTTTCCAGCGTTTATCTCCATACCATAGTCAAGAGCTGTTTCATCGAGCCTTCTGACCCATTCCTGGAGTTCTGCTTCTGAACCCGTCATCCCCGTCGATATCATCTGCAAAACGAAGGTTGGTAATCGTTCCGTTCCCTATCTTGACAGTACCAAAGTGACCTCCAAGTGCCTCACTCATAATTCCCTCAAGGAATATATTGAAAAGAGTTGGAGAGAGTGTACACCTCTGTCGTACACCAACAGATGTGCGAAACCAGTCCCCTCGCCTCCCATTCACAAGAACTGCACTAGACGCCTTGTCTTACAGGTGTTCAAGGACCGTTATAACATTTTCGTTGATATTATACATTATCATGGTTGCCCAAAGCGCTTTATGGCATACCCTTTCAAATGCCTTCTTAAAATCTACAAACACATGATACAGTTTGCTGCTGTTCTAGATATTTCTCGCTTAGTAGCCTTAAATTAAATATATGTTCTGTAGTTATTATTCCCTGTCTGAACCCTGCTTGCTCCTAGGAAATGATGTTCTCTGCTTGGGGTTTCAATCGGTCAATGATTAATCTAAGCATGACCTTACTAGGGTGACTGGTGAGGCTTATTGTTCTGTATTGTAATTTTGGCACAGCTTTAGGTTTCCAGACTTATGTAATGGTATAACTATTGATTTCGTCCATTAGTCCGGCCAGTTTCCTGTCGCCCATATTTGTTGCAGATGTGTGTCAGACCTTCCACCACTACCTCTCCACCTGCTTGTAAGAGCTCCGCTGGTATATTGTCCACGCCGGCCGCCTTCCCTCTTCTCAATGTCTTTACTGCTACAATTACTTCTTCCTTCGTTATCAGTTGGTTATCCTCTATATTTGTTGGTGTTGGGGAAATTGTTTTCTCAGGTTCGTTTCTCCCTTCATAATTATAAAGCTCGGAACAGTACTCTGTCCATCGTGCCAGTACGTCATTTTCCACAATAAGGCACTTGCCGCTTTTATCATGGATCATAAGGTTCCTACCTTGTCTTGGTGTTACCAGTTCTTTGACAACCTTGTATGCTCCTTTAGCATTATTTCTGTTTAGTCTATATTCGATGTTTGTGCATTGCTTACATATCCACGCTTCTTTCGCCTCTCTCATCTTTTGTTGAATGGCTTTCTTGACCTCTTTATAACTGCCGACCTCCTCCGGTTGATGATTTGAGTTTTTTTTCAGTGACCTTCTTTTATCACAAAGGTCTCGAATGTCGTTGGTCACCTATGGTTTTTTTTTTGTCTAGGACATGGACAAAAATAGTTCCACTGCCTCAAAGAGAGCATGTCGTAAGAGGCGACTAACTGTGAAACAGGACATTCCACCGACCATTGTTAGGTTGTTTGTTAAGAGCAGCATGATGGCGCCTAACAGGCTGCTATAGTGTTTGAGTCTATTAAGATAGACTCGCACATCGGTTAACCACCCACCGTAAGTGCTTTCCCAACGCAGCGGAGTATTAAGTTGCTCAAGCCTAGACAGCTAAGAAGGAAACTCTTCTCCAGGCTACATCCAGCTCATCCCAGAGACCTGCAGAGGGACATCTGCCCCTGTAGAAGTACAGGTCGACTAAGAACTAAAAGCTTTATATATATATATATATATATGTATGTATATATACAAGGTGTGTTAACAAATTATCCGATCTTTCGACCGGAAAACAACCTTGCGACTGTACACATTTCTTCAGTCGGTCCTGCCGTTGTTGGAAGCATTACGGGAAGGCCTCTTTGGAAATAGAGTACAGATATGTTGTCGCATTCCGTATAATGTCTGCTCATGACTCTAATCCAATCCCGTTCAGCGGAATTTGTATGTTGGGGATCAGCCAAAAATGGCAGGGCGCAGTGCTGGGAGAAAGTAGAATCTGGCAAAACAGATGTATGTTGCGTTTAATCAAGAAAGTCTGAATAGATGAGCAGAATGAGATGATGCGTGGTCATTGTGAAGCTACATAATTCCAGTAATCTACATATCCGCTCGTTTGGATTACAGTGTAACAGTTCCAGTCGGAGCATGAGCGTTTTGGTCAGGGGTGATGTTGTCAGCGACTCTGAGAACAAAGGTACATGAATGTGTGCCAAGATCACTCTCCGTCTTGACACTACGCCGAGGTCACTCTCCGTCTTGACACTACGCCGAGATCACTCACCGTTTTGATACTAAGTCAACAAAGGAGCACGGTGTTGGGAGAAAGAATGTGTCTAGTACAGATAGGAGCTAGGTCCTGACCACTATGGCGATCCGATTTGAGCAGTGGGATGAATGACAAACAGAGATCTGTTGAGCTTGCAGCGACATTTTGAGTGACATGAATTCGGAGTGCTGTGTTCCAATGCCAGCTGAATGGAGGTAGAAAAAACTGGAGGATGTCTAGGTCAAGACATCCCCCAGACGTCGATTGGATAACTTTGATACTGCTTCAGATTATATAATACTAGATAAAGTTTAACTCAAGAGACTGGCTATGGGGCGATCGAGACAGAGAGAGAGAGATAGAGAGAGAGAGAGAGAGATAGAGAGAGAGAGAATTTCGCAAGGAGTCTGTTTAGATCGTCGACTTAATAGAATAATGGTTGATATGCTGTTTAACGAATGTTAGTGAGAAAGAACAGAATGGGTTGCTGAACGCCTTTGAGTCGTGGCCAGTCGCTCTATAATGTATGTGTTGGGCGCTCTGTGTCTAGAAGAGATTTGAATGTGTGTTGTACGTGTATGACACCTTGTGAACGATGTATGTTCTGAATAGTTACATGAATGTACATATCGACTAGGAGAGATATGGATATGTGTGCTGTGTGTGGTCGTGATTGATGTGGATGAGTGTAGTAATATTATAGATAGAATAACTCCAGTGGAAACCTGAACTCTGCTACAACAACATCACGAAGATTACGGATGGCATATAGGTAGCACTCTTTGGGAATGTTTTGTCCTTGTGGTGCGTTCTTGTAAATTCTCTTCACTGTGACACCTGCATCTTGGTTTCGGGGTCATACGTAAAAACCCATGACTCGTCACCAGTGATAACAGTGATCATAAACGCATGCCTGGCGTTTGCGCAGTTCAGCATGTCCTGTAAGATTTCCAGACGGAGTTGCCTATGCTCCATCGTTAGCTGCTTAGACACTAATTTCGCAGACACTCTCCACATAGCCAAGCACTCGATAACAATGGAGTGTACCGACCGATATTTATCTCCACCTCATCCGCAAGTTTTCAGATGGTGACACGGCGGTTCTGTAAGACCAAGGTCCGTATCATGGTCAATGGATTCATCATTGTGTCTTGTTCATGTCCTACGGCAACGTAATCAGCTCTCTACGGCCAAGTGCGGCCATGTGCGGCAATGTGTAGTCAGCTTTGAAACGATTGCACCACTTCTTAGTGTGTAATATGTTCATGTTATTGTCACTAAAAGCCTGTTCAATCTTTCGGATTATTTTCACTTGAGTATCATTTAGCTTTTGCAAATATTTGGTGTAACAACGCCACTGCTTTTTTCCTGTCATTTCGTGGTGAATGAAAACCCGACCTTTGCTCACTAAACTCAACACTGAAAGGCTAATTACCAGCCACTAACTCAATATGTAGGCGGAAAAAATTCACGAATGTGCGTGACACTTCTCTAAACTTACTTGCACAAGATCATCCCATGCTTCATTTGTTCTTCGGAACAAAACTATTCGGTCAGATACATTTTTAAACGGCTAATGTGTATGCGCGTGTATATATATATATATATATATATATATATATATATATATATATGTGTGTGTGTGTGTGTGTGTGTGTATGTGTGTGTGTGAATGTGTGTGTGACTAAATCTCCTAGTTTTATCAATGTGTGCATATATCTCCTTCATTTAATATCTCGCCCCATTCTTCATCGAGTGAATATATCTTAGTCTTAGTCTCGTGTGTCATCGTGTGGATGTGTCTCTGGTACGATCTGGTATATTCTGGCACACGTTTGTTGTTGAATGCATGTATTCTACAATTATACCTTTCTATTTGTCTGTCATATCTTGTTTGCTTTTCTTTGTCAGTTACACGATCTTTCTCTAGTTCTTTATGTCTGTCTGTCACTCTGTTACTGTGTTTCATACTATCTCGCGATGTGTCTTTATACGTGTCTATTGCTATAGCTTTATCTCTCAAAATCATTCTCTAACTTTTGTCTAATTATGTGTCCCTCTTTCTGATCTTCTTCTAAGTAGAATAGCTGTCCTCCTAAAACCAATATCCTCATACTTATTGGGATCACCATCCTTTGTCCCATTGTTTCTTCTTCTCCTTCTTCTTCTTCGTTCGTTCTCAATCTCCCACTACCAAACCATAAAAAGGGTTTTGCAAGTAGCACGATGCAGTCCGGGTAACGGAATGCGTTGTGTCGTAGTTTACATATTGACTCCCATATTTGCACCTTCCAGTCCGACTTCATCAGGCATTTTGGGTACCTAGTTTGCGTTTTCTATTCGATCCCTTCTCCCTTGCCAGTCTGCCCTGTTGTAGCCTGCCATCCAGTAGTGTGGGGGTAAGGAAGAGTACTGGCAGTTCGTGTTTGCTTGGCCCTGACGGTAGCAGTCATTTTTTGGTCGCTTTTGACCGCATGCGCTAGTATCTCATTTCAATGTTATCTTTAAATATTCTATATTTGACTGTTTGAGACAAGAGTCCCAATTTGTCTCTTGACATGTCTCTATCTGAGAATGATGCAGTAATGTACCCCGACGGATCAGTGCTGCGCAATGTGACATCCGGATGGTTATTCTCGGCTAGAGTGAAAGGATAAGTATTTGCTTAGTGGAGTGGGGCATACACGTCAATAACATACAGTTCGAGAATGAAGATGGATGCAGTGACCTCAGAGCTGAGATGGATAGCAAAAGATGAAGCAGCAATCCACAGAATGCAAAGTTTCGATATTAAATGAGGTTCGAGTGGAGTATGGTGCATGAGATGATGGAGCAAGAAAATGTACAACCAGCGAGCTAATGGCACCATCGACACCCAAACCCTGCGACATTTCCATTTGCTGTGAGAGACTGAGCATCTATGAAAATGCCCGAGCGCAGTCACGTCAATTCTTAGAAAAAGAGACAGAATGTCTCTTAATGTATAAGTATATATCTCTTCGTATGTATTTATGAGCTAGAAACTGTGGTGTATCATTAGCTACTTCCGTTTGTCATTGTGCATTTTATTTTTGCCACTCATTCTTTCTCTATCTCTCTCTCTCTCTCTCTCTCCCTCTCTCGTCATTTTTGTCACCGTTCATATGTATCTTTGTAAGTGTGTCTATCTCTCTGTATCTCTCTTTGAGACGTCTATGTGTCTCTGTCTGAACATCGCGCTGCTCTTCAGTGAAACACTATCTTACTTTGTCCTCCTACTTTCGTCAGTCAATCTGTCATTCTTTCCTCCAATTTTCGTAATTCAATCTGTCACTTTGCCCTCCAATATTGTTCAATCTATCACTGTGTCCTTTATTATTCTTCAATATGTCACTTTATCCTCCAATATTCTTCAATATGACACAATGTCCTCCAATATTTTTCAATATGTCACTTTGTACTCCAATATTCTTCAATCTGTCACTTTGTAATCCGATATTCTTCCATATGTCACTTTGTCCTCCAATATTCTTCAATATGTCACCTTGTCCTACAATTTTCTTCATTCTGTCACTTTGTCCTCCAATATTTCTCAATATGTCACTTTGTCCTCCAATATTCTTCAATATGTCACCTTGTCCTACAATTTTCTTCATTCTGTCACTTTGTCCTCCAATATTTCTCAATATGTCGCTTTGTCCTCCAATATTCTTCAATCTTTCCCTCTGTCCTCCTAATTTTGTCAGGAAATCTATCCCTTGTTCCTTCTATTTTGCCAGTCAATCTTTCTCTCATTCAATCTGCCCTTTATATATGTCTTTGCTATCTTGCGTATTTACTTCTTTTCAACCTCTCATTTTCTACTTTATTTTAAAATAACATTCTTCAAAACCAATGTACTTTTAAGTATTATGGCATCCGTTGCTGCTCCGATAACCTTAAAGATTACCTACTTAAGACCCTCATTCCAACCTTATAACTTGACATCTCGCTCAGACTCTTCCCCCTTTCAAACCACAACGAACAATCAAAAGAATAATTTGGTCAAAATGTTTTCACTCTTTTCAATCGTCTACTTCTTCTCGTCTGCTGTGCCCGAGGACACGCTAGTCGGCCAGTGACCATCACGCTTGAGGGCTATCAAATCAGCAGCAAAAGCCCATTTAATTCGCTTGGTCTACAGTCTTCCTGGCTGTAGGGTATCGGTTCAGGTTTCTTATTTTTATGTTTATTTAAATTGACCTTCGACAAGTTGTTGTTTTCTTTTGGTCGGTCTCTATTGTCCCTGGGATACAACCAATTTCCTGTTCTTACACCACGACGCACGGCTCAGACGATCATTAGTTAGGCCAACCCTTATTTGCTTCTATTCCAGAATAAAAGTTGTTTATGTTGCCTGCTTGTCTGGAATTAGTATGTGCATACTGAATACTACAATTCATTCTCATTATTTCGTCATTCATTCTTGCTTCATGTCTGTAATCTGCTCCTGTTTTTTACAGGCTATCAGTTTGTCTATAGCTGTCCACATATTTCATACACTCTCTATGTCTGTCTATGGCTGTTCGAATATTTTTTACACTCTCTCCGTATGTCTTTGTTTGTTCGCATATTTCTTACACTATCTTTGTCTGCATTTGGTTATCCGCATATTTTTTTCACTCTCTGTCTTTGGCTGTTCGCATATTTCTTACACTCTCTCAGTACGTCTTTGTTCGCATATTTCTTACAATCTCTCTGTCTGTCTTTGGCTATCCGCATATTTCTTACACTCTCTGTCTGTCTTTGGCTGTCCGCATATTTCTTACACTTTCTCTGTCTGTCTGTGGCTTTTCGCATATTTCTTACACTCTCTCCGTATGTCTTTGTTTGTTAGCATATGTCTTACACTCTCTCTGTCTGTCTTTGGCTATCCGCATATTTCTTACACTCTCTGTCTTTGGCTGTCCGCATATTTCTTAAACTCTCTCTGTCTGTCTTTGGATGTCCGCATATTTCTTACACTCTCTCCGTCTGTCTTTGACTTTCTGCATATTTCTTTCATTATCTATGTATGTCCTTAATTCTCTTTCATATTATCTCGATACCTGTTTTCTTCTGTTCCTTAGTTTATACGTCTTTATGTGTGTATGTTATATTTCCCTGTTATTACATCCCTTTCTTGCTTCATATCCATCACTCTGTCGTCTCCCTTTTCGCTGACTTCGTCCATCTCGATGTATCTTACTCTGTCTCTCTCTCTCTACCTCTCGCAATCGTTATCCTCTATCCTTGTGCCTTTAAATGCAAATGTTAGTGTTTCTCTCTATTTCACTCTCTCTGTCTCTATCTCTCTCTCTCTAGGTCTATCTTTATATATACCTCGCTCTATTTATCTCATTTCTTTTCTTGTAATACTCAATGTTGTCTTATTTCTTGTAAACCTCAAATCTATTTTATTTTAGGCACCAATCCTGAGTTTAGCACCTGACACATCCCACGATCAAACCACTACTGAGAATGACCGGAATTACTAAAACAAATATTTGCATTTTATCTCCCCTTCCCATCTCGTCAACTTTCCAGCTAACAGAAGAATCGGTCATCGACCAGCACGCCTGCACGCGTCTTTGAGAGCAACAACAACGGTCCCTTTCATTCGCATTGTCGACAGTCATCACTACTTTCGTTTCTCTTATTTGTAATTGTGATTTGTTTCAATCGCTCCTAATCAATTGTCTTTTAGTTGGCCTTTTTGGAGGAGAAAACAGTCATTTGCTGTTCTATTGGCTAGTATCTTTTGTTGGAGGAGAAAACAGTCATTCGTTGTTCTATTTGTCGGTCTGTTTTGTTGGAGGAGAGAACAGTCATTTGCTGTTCTATTGGCTAGTCTCTTTTGTTGGAGGAGAAAACAGTAATTTGCTGTTCTATTGGCTGGTCTGTTTTGTTAGAGGAGAAAACAGTCATTTGCTGTTCTATTGACTGGTCTGTTTTGTTGGAGGAGAAAACAGTCATTTGCTGTTCTATTGGCTGATCTCTTTTGTTGGACGGGAGAACAATGGAGCATAGTTACATGGCTTCAAAGAGTCAAAGTCAGCGACTCAATTTGAACACCATTCGAGGTACCCCTATGCAACTTAAAAACCCTGCATGTGAGCAATAGTTTAATATAATGGTCATTGTGGGGAACCTATTGATACAGAATAATGCCGGTGCTAATTGCATGCCGATTCCAAATGTTTGCTTGGAAGTTTGTAAAAGCAGCAATTACCTTGGGAAATATGATGTGAACCTCATAGTCTATATTAGCTTCTCCGGTTAGGGTTTTACCAAGGTAAGTAAAGTGTTCAATTTCTTGTGGGCGTTGGTACTGGGCAGTGATGTTTGGTTAGTGGTAGAGCGTACCGGACCCAGGTGTATATATTACCTCCTTTTCTTTCCGTAAGATCAAAGTTATTGTGCCTGTAGCCAAATATAGAGAAAACCCATAACAGTGCCATACAAGACGCTTAGTGATGAACATAATGACTGGTACATGGTGGAAGGGCGCGCAATCAAATGAATTATGAATATGCCTCAAGCAATTGGGAGACATCCGCCAAAATAAACACAGTAAAACTAATGATAGTTCAACATATAGGTCTCAAAATTACTCTTGGGACATTGAAAAGCACTCATATTTCAGAGCTAGGGAAAACAGAGAATATTGAACCTCTCGAATTAAAAAAGACATCAAAATACCTTATTGAGCTGGACAAGCTAAATAGGCTACACGATCAACCTCTACAATTTAGAAGTTCCAAGTGAGAACTAAAAACAGAGTACTAAGAAAAAGCATAAAGATTCTGGTCAGAGAAATCCACAGAAAACATACAGACTTCCTTGAAGTCGAAATGGAAAAGTGCAAAGCACTCATTCCATAACTATTGACACAGAGCCAGAAGTTATATGGATAACAAATAACAGTGAGCGGTCAGCAATATAAAAAAATGCTTCATCTGCGGGATCTCAGGAGACAGTATCCTAGCAGCTCCTGGACACAGGAATATTCAAGTGGTTCGGCCACGCTGAGTGAAAGAGGAGAGGCAGTAGAATCTACATCGCACACTCCAACGAAGTGATACATCTCTCATATCAGCAGGAGACACCTGCACCTATTTCAGAGCTGAAGCAATAGTTGTTCATATAGCAACGCAATGACAACCTACATAGAATTGGTCTCAGAGATACCACCACGGGCGAATGCAGATCATCAAAGCAAGCACCATAACGTATCCAGCAGGACTTCCATCCTTATACAGACCAAATAGATGCAGTCTGGCTCGGGGAGCAACCGTGTTCGACATGTTGTGGTGAACCGTCTAAGATCTGACACGTACAGTGTCCTTCCTGAACCTCGCAGGACTAGAAACATATCATACTTTGATCGAGGAAGAAGAAGAAGAAGAAGAAGAAGAAGAAAGAGAAAAGGAAGAAGAAGAAGAAGAAGAAGAAGAAGAAGAAGAAGAAGTATACTCAGTTAAAAACTCATCCATGTCTGTCTGCATATCCTGTTCTGAGCACATGTTATTGTGGCAGTCACCAACAAAGAGAAGATCTAACATCGTTCTGGAACCATAATCCAGGGTGTAGCAAGCATTCTTGACTATAACAAATTCAATTTTTCTCAATTATGGCAGAAAATTACTACCATTTCCTAGCACGTGGCAGTTACTACATTCGCTATAAACTGTTCTTTTCTTCAATCCCTTGTTCTTTGTTGCTTAGATTTGTGTTACCATTTGTTATCCGTTTGCTACATTCTGACACTATATGCCTGCCTTTATTTCATCTAATTGATGTATAGATCCAGTATATCTAATGATGTGCCACTCTCAATGCCTATTAATACGCATCTGTATGTTTGCCATCGTGTCTGCTTGTCTATAGAATTTTGCCTATTTCTCTACATGTCTATAACATATCTCTGCCTCTCTGGTCTTGTCCACCACTCTGTCACTGTCTCACGCTATGCCCAACTATCCCACTGTAAATACATCTCATTATTTAGCTTTTTCTTGTAGTTTCTCTCTCTCTCCCTTTTTCTCTCACTTTCTCTCTCTTTTTGTGTCTCTTTCTCTCTCTCTCTCGCTCTCTCGCTCTATCCTTCCTTCTTTTTTTTCATTTTCTCTCCGGTGATATACAAATTATCCTAAATGAGTAATGTTATTTTTATTTACGTAGCCATTTCTGACTGCATTTTCTTGATCAACGGACACTATAATTACATAAAGACAATGGTACTAACCATACGATTCCCACAACTCGCCACCCCCCTCCGCCCCACCTCGACCCCGGCCGCCCCACTCTGTACTTTCAAAACAAAAATAACAATCAGAAGAATATCTTCAAGTAATTAGTTTCTCTTTGTTTACCCTGCCATTTTCATTAACTGACTGTGGTACAATATGTTCCTGTTCTAGGCTATGGCGCAGACGACCCAAGTTATATTTAGCAAAGATAAATGTAAAGTAAGATCCATAGCAGACGCTGCTGTCGAAGATAAAGTGTTAGAGAAATGATTGTACGTGGACATTTATTTAATGAGGTGATTTGGTCTGTTCCAATTCATCTCTACCTTCCTTTATATAACAATAAGACACGTCGACTGGATCATGTCATAAACTGGAATTGTACTCATACAGTTTACCGTGAGAAGCGTCTGCTCTATCTCAACACTAATAAGAAGCAAAATCAGTCACGATTGACTATGTTTTCGAAAGAAAAAAATACCAATCTTTTATATAGATGTAGAAATAGTGTGGAGATAAAACAAGAACACATACACACATACTGTATGTGCTTTGCTATGGATATTTGTTCATATTGACGAAGACAAGTGTTTATCAACCACAGACATAATCTTGTTGTTTATATTAGAGCCTGTAAGATATCAAAGCTTAACCTTTGCTAAGCTCTGAAAACGGTTGTATTCTAAGCCAGGCAGCCAACAGTGAGAATGAAAATCATGTTAACTTTCGATGTGGGAATTGCTGGACTACCAGATGTCAAGAATTAAACAAGAGTGGCAATAAAAACGACTAACTGTTGATGTTAAAGAAATAATACTGAGGCATGGATTGATATTACCAATTGAATACACCGTAGTAATACGACGGTATATATCAAACGTTCGTATATTGCGACATCAATAGACACCGCAGATTATAAGAATGGAATACGTTTGTTCAGCACTAAACGTTATCTCTGCATGACAATGCGTATTTCTGGTAACGGATACATCCATTATATTTGAGGGGGGGGGGGGGGGGGGCTATGCATCTCTTGAGTGTAAGCGATTCCTATCTGGGTTTAATCTAGATTGCCCGTCTCATCACATTTGTTTACATTAGATACCCCAACAAGTGCATTACACAGTGCAGGAGATTTGATTACATCAGTAGCTTTTTTATTTTAAGCAATAAAAGTTAAAACACAAACGTCGATACATATATATATATATATATATATGTATATATATATATATATATATATATATATATATATATATATATATATATATATATATAAATATATATATATATATATAAACAGACGCACACTCACTCACATACACACACACACACACACACACACACACGGACACACGCATACACACAGACACACATACGAGGGCAGTCCAAAAATAAACCACACTTTGCCAAAAATGTTTGTTTCTTTACTTATAATTTAGTTACACGTGCTTCCTTCCAAATATAATCATCCACTGTTTATAGGCCGCTCCTAAGGTTTTGTATTCAAATTTCTAAATGCATCTCCTTTTCTGGGATAGCATACACTGTCTTGTAGCGAATTGTCTTTGATCTCTTCTGTGGTCTGAAATCGTAGACTTTTAATGATGGATTGCAACTTTGATGACAAGAATAAGTATGCAGCAAATCTGGAGAAAGACATCAATGTGGCACAAGAGACGTCTCAAGCTTTGCCAAAAAAAAACGACTAAGCAGTGACGTGCGTGTGTGCAGTGACGTGTGTGCAGTGGCGTGTGTGCAGTGACGTATGTGCAATGACGTGTGTGCAGTGGCGTATGTGCAGTGACGTATGTGCAGTAAGGCATGTGCAGTGACGTGTGTGCAGTGACGTATGTGCAGTTACGTATGTGCAGTGACGTATGTGCAGTGACGTATATGTAGTGACGTATGTGCAGTGGTGTTTGTGTCTCTATTTCCATATCTATCGATCAACCTATGTTTCATTTCCTGTTGTGACATTTTTCAGATAGTTTCCGTGAGCATTCATACGATCCAACGGCTCCTGCCTGACTTTGACTCTTTGATTTGTGTGTTCTTCTGCCAGCTCACATTTAGCGACAACACCATGCATGCTCAATTGTATTTGCAAAATCATTTGGCACGAACCTGTAGAGATGCACGCTTCCTCGGACATTTCCGGGACAGTCAAGCGCTGATTTACGTAAATCACAGAGCTCACTTTCTCAATGTGATCGTCATTCATGGACGTGGAAGGTCGTTCCGATTTGTGGTCGCCGTTTTACTCGGGATAATTCTCCTCTACTTCAGGAACGTATTGGCAACTTACCGTACTGTGCACACCTGCCATTAAACTGAAACTCGCCAAAACAGGTTGACGGTGGTAAGAACGATGCTCTGCAAATGACATACTACATACTTACTTCTGATAGCGTTCTTCATGATCTCAGACTCTGGTACCATTCGTTACATTTCGTAACGCTTAAAACATTATCATCGTAGACTAGTTTCATAATTTGTAAAGTTTCAGTAACATTTGGTGTAATTTGAAACATAACTTCAAGTAAACATATTACTTTTCAAGATCCTTCATTGCTCAATTGTTACTTGTGCTCACGGCCTCGGATGCCATGGAGACTTACGGCAGGTAACTGATACGGCTATTAAAAGTCTAAGGGTCAGTGCCAGTGATCCATATGCACGCAGTAACTAGATCGCAACTCTAAGCTGCTGTCTTGATTAAAATCACGATTTCGTATTGAACTGGTAAAGTATGCAATTACCCACGCAGCCAAGGTAAAACATGCTAGGTTTGTCACCTGCTTCGAACGGAGTTGGGACGATCATCGACGTAAACGCTTCTGTGGAACGGGGCATCCAGTAAACCAGTAATATATATATATTTTTTTGTGTGTGTATGTCTTGGTCATTTTATCTCCATTTTAGCCATCTTTACGAAACAAGGTAGGAGGTTACCACCACCAGATCCATGTGTAACTTGCGAAGAGTCCAAACGGTTAATTAGGGCCAGATACATGGTTGTTGGTGGTGTGTGTGTGCCGGGCTGATGCAATACGATGCAAGCATTGATAAATTGTAAGCTGTGTCTTTAATGCAGATTTACTCGTTTGTATGAACAAATATATTGTTCTCCAAAATAAGAGCCAACTAGAAACTATTTTGTGGGTTTCACTCTCAGGACCAATACGTTAGAAAAGATTGGATTTGTTTCTTTTCCAAGACGTTGTAAGTGTTGTACGGTGTTATTAATTATCTTTCAAACAACTGCGCTATGCTTAAGGAGTTAACTGAAAGTCACAACAATCTTGCGAGTCTTGGAGAAACGTATGATAATATAATTATACTATTTTAGCAGCTGCACTATGGCATGATATATTCATAGTAATGGGCTACAACGGAGGATTTATCGACGTGCGCATAATGGTCGATTGCACCTGCATTCCTCGCGCAGTATAAATGTTTGCACTTTGCCTTCAATAAATGCGATGCATCACTAAAGTTGTGAATTCCCGCTGATCTGGTCAAATGCTGCGTGTTGCCCTGATCAGAGGATAGTTTGCAAACCACAACCCCACATGCACTTCACACTGTCACTTGATTGCACGTCTGAAACATTTTTGAATAGGAAATTATAGATTGTCACATAATGAAATGTCGTTATGTAAAAAGAGCATGCAACTGTCAAATCATAACTCAGCCAGAAGCGGTTCCCCGACGATCTCCTGAGAAATGAATACAAATAAAATTGCGGGCCTTACTGTTGCGGAGCCATTACACGATTCATCAGACGCCCCTTGATTAGGTTCAAGTTTGAGACGCCTGCTATATACTGGACATTCCGAACCACAAAATGTGGTTTTCTAAATGTGCAAGGCTAAATTGCATAGCGCCGGTTCACTGCTCTCTTTTAGAATCACGTCGTTCTGAAAATGGCCGATTCTCAACTCTTTTCTCCAGAATCATTATTGTGCTCTCCACCATGCTGCAATCGACGATACTGCTCGCTCTAACACCGATGGCGGTGCTGCTCCGGATGGTTAAATAACGCAGGATCTAGGTTCTCAACATTTAACTCCTTGATGATGGGTCGTTCTGGAGTTGGTGCCACAAAGAATTAGCGCCAACCAGACGTGTATATTGCGGTGTAAAATATTGTCAGTATCCAGGAGACGTTTTACTTATTGTTAAACATTGCATCTCTGTTGTTTATGATTCACCTGATGGATCTAAGTTAAGCAAAAGTACAATTGGCCTATTTGTAAAAGCGTGAATCTGAAAATTGTAAATAAAAATGTCAATAGCAATGATTCTACGGTTGCAATCCACAACATTCTTTTGGCACATTGCAAACATACTTTCATGGTCAACAATAAGTTATCATTGTCATCAACGAACAGCACCAACATCACTCCATGTTTTACTATATCGTGTAGGTTATTCAGGCGCTGTGCTTAGCCAATTCGAGAACGGACGGTTTTTATAGCACGACAGACACAATGTACGGCTAGTACTAGTATTCCCTCTGCTCGAGATATCTTGATCGCGTGTCTATCATTCCCTGTCTACACAACGAGATATTCACTGATTGCAGTGCCCGTTTTGAACGTACCTTTCCAATCATAATGATTTGGGTTAGACTGTCGCAGATGATTATCTCTTTTTAACAACACTTAAGAGATTCTGTCAGACATTCCTTAAATCGTTTGTATGACGTTTCCGTTATCATCTTTCTTCACTCATATTAAGATGCCTCTTTCGTAGATGTTCGCTTTGCATTTGATCACGGTGACCAGCTAATCCCAATTGGAGTTTTCTCCAAGGGCATGGGTGTCAGTCATGTTGACTCTGGATAGGATTTCATTATTTGTGACATGGTCCTACCAACAAATACGATGTATGCGTCTCAGACAAGTCAAGTGCGAGTGATTTCGTGTCCTGGGTCTCCAGCTCAAGCCTTCTTACGCATTGAGTAGGATAGGGACAATCATGGCTCTTTATACTGATTAAACATGTCGTACCAAATTGACCAAAATGCAGCTATGGCCTTTGCTTTTCTATTAGCCGTTCATCAGCAACAATCACTGATGTCGACAGGGTGCGTCCGTGGTAGACGAAATGTTCCACTGCGTCTATGTTCTGTCATTTCACTGTAACCCACATGTTTTTATGCGCTGTGCTTTGAACTGGCTCGCACATGGCCTGTTTTCTATTTGCGAATGGACACACGAAAGCAGAGATCTTGCCCATGCCGTTGTGCAGATTATTTTCTGTAACTACTTGAGAGCACAGTCAATCGCAAAAAAAAAGTTCTTTATGCCGTGTGCGCAGCACCATAATTTTCACATTTACTCTGAGCGGAATAAATAGACCTCCATCCGCACGAAACATTATTGATATGCTATTCTCAGTGTACATGCAGGTGTCTGTCACCATAGATGAAAACACCACTTTGAACAAGCTCGGTGCAAGTACATCTGCTTGTTTCACGCCCTAGTTTCCTCTAATGACGTAGCGATTTCGTATATGTCAAGCACTCGTTGTACGGTTTCACCAAACTTACACATTTTCCAGAGCAGGTAAGTGTGAACATGATCTGCCATATTCCAACTCTGCTGAGCGAATCAAATGCTTTTGTTAAGCCCATGAACGCGTTGTACAGATTGAGGTGTCGTCCTCGACATTTCTCGTGAAAGTGAAGCTCTGCAAATACCATGTCTGCAGCTCCTCGATAAACCATGCATCTACATTGCCTCTTCGGGAATTTGTGATTTAGCTCAAGACGGATCACTTGTTCTTCAATTTTGACTTGTCTTTTTACATATTTGTATATATAGCCACATCATAACTTTATTTTGAGTATTTTACACGTTACAATAAATCGAAGCGGTGGTTATACCAAAGGTCAACATTCGATAATAACAAAAACAGGTATGAGTTTGCTCCCTCGTTGCAACAGAAACACATTAAAAGAACACCAGAAATGCGCCAGTGATAAAGAACAACACACATAAATGCACATACAGAGTTTCTAGATTCCTTTTTAGTCTGTGTCCAGTCTATATAAATTATGTGTATGTTTCGTTAGACATATGCATTCGTATTTTACTTTGTCATTGGTGAAAGTCTTGCCGTAGAGTAATTTTTATTTCGTTTCTGACCCAGTGTGGGTGACTCTGTAATCAACAATGACCCATTTTCAGGAACGGCCCATGGATGTGCAATGTCCGTTTAGGTCACATTGTTTTTGCATGATTAAATTGTTAGCCGCTCCTTATATCAGCTATTGATAAAGTAGTGCCTTTTTTATAATGTTCACGAGTTTAAAACCCTGAGTATCTCCGGTTGATACACTGGACAACAGACTTAGCTAGAAATGGGTACCTACATATCAATTCCAAAATACAAAGCATTGTACACGGTAACTTGTTACTCACATCCTGAAATGTTCAAACCTAATTCAATTAAATGTTAACACTTCATCTCCAACAGTGATCTCAGCCACAGAAAACCTTGAGACTTGTCCTTGCATACGGAACATTTGGGGCCTCCTCGTCTGATTAGTCATCTCATCGTGTTTGCTCCTTCTAACAGACGTCGTGGAAAAGTGAAATTAGCGTTCCTAGATCATGGTTTTCTGCTCGATCAAATTCCACCGGTATTGAGGTCTACTGATAGATGGAAAGCTCTTATCATATTAACAGCATCAACCGACAAGGAGAAAGGTGCAATCCAACTGTTCACAGCATGCATCAACTGGCTAGGAGAGAGGTCCAGTCCACCTAATCACAGCACCAACCAACTGGCAGGGAGAGAGGTCCAGTCTACCTAATCACAGCACCAACCAACTGGCAGGGAGAGAGGTCCAGTCCACCTAATCACAGCACCAACCAACTGGCACGGAGAGAGGTCCAGTCTACCTAATCACAGCACCAACAAAATGGCAAGGAGAGAGAGGGTCAGTCCACCTAATCACAGCATCCATCAACTGGCAAGGAGGGAGAGATCCAGTCAACCTAATCACATCACCAACCAACTGGCAGGGGGAGAGATTATGTCCACCTAATCACAGTACCAACTAACTGGCAAGGAGACAGAGGTCCAGTCCTCCTAATTACATCATACATCCACTGGCAAGGAGAGAAGTCCAGTCCACCTTATCACAGTACCAACTAACTGGCAAGGAGAGAGAGGGTCAGTCCACCTAATTACAGCATACATCCACTGGCAAGGAGAGAAGTCCAGTCCACCTTATCACAGCACCAACCAACTGGCAAGGAGAGTGGTCCAGTCCACCTTATCACAACACCAACCAACTGGCAAGGAGAGAGAAGGTTAGTCCACCTAATCACAGCATCATCCAACTGGCAACGAGATAGATCCAGTCCACCTATTCACAGCACCAACACTTTGGCAAGGAGAGATAGGGTCAGTCCACCTAATCACAGCACCAACCAGCTGGCAACGAGATAGATTCAGTCCACCTAATCACAGCAACAACCAACTGGCAAGGAGAGATAGGGTCAGTTCACCTAATCACCGCACCAACCAGCTGGCAACGAGAGAGATCCAGTCCACCTAATCACAGCACAAACCAACTGGCAAGGAGAGAGAGATCCAGTCCACCTAATCACATCACCAACCAACTGGCAAGGAGAAAGAGCGTCAGTCCACCTAACTAAAAAAATATGGAAATTTCTTACTATTAGAGAATACTTTGGTAGCATCCTAAATACCATCCCTCTCTACCTCCTTTTTTCTCCCAATGTGTATATATACATCTCTCTCTTTCTCTCTCTCCCTCTCTCTCTCTCTCTCTCTCTCTCTCTCTCGCTCTCTTAATCTATATTTCTCTTTATATCTGTCCCTCAAATTTCTCAAATAATCAAACACAATTTGCATATAATGATCGATCAAAAGGCTATTTATGTTTTATTCCGAACGGTAACTAAACGCTGATTAACTTTTCATGCTAAACACTGATTGTGTCTTCTTTCCAACGGGTTATGCACACTGATTCAATTTGTATCCAACATTGACTGTTGTTGTTGGAAGCTACTCGTACTGAGTTGAGGTAACACTTGATGACTTTCCTTTGGAAGCTGGTTACAGTGGTTCTTTAATCCCGAGGTGTACATGAGAAGGTAGTCGTGGGTGCACCTGCGTGTAGAGCAATGCAAGGTTCTTTAGCAAACTCTCCCTGAAAAGGGCTTAGCATGTCGAAACCTACCTCTTCGGTCAGACTGCCGCAACAACGATTGATTCTTTGAGCGAGCACGAACGAACGGATACATGAACTTGGGTATTGATTAGTATGTTCTATTTAACCTTGACAGTGTTCTGTTCCTGCTACATTCATTAGCAACTGATTAAGTAATCGTCTAATATCCATTTACAACTACTACATGATCGTCATGAATCCATTAAACACTGAATACGTTAATCTCTAACAATTACTAAATACATCAATCTCTAACAATCACTAAACACCGAATACCTTAATCTCTAATGATCACTACATACATTAATCTCTAACAATCAATAAACACTGAATTCGTTAATCTCTAACAATCATTAAACACATTAATCTCTAACAATCACTAAACAGATTAATCGCTAACAATCCACTAAACACATTTATCTCTATCATTTACCAAACACATTAATTTCTAACAATCACTAAACACATTAATCTCGAACAAACACTAAACACTGAATACGTTAATCACTAACAATCACTAAAGAACTGAAAAAGTTAATCACTAACAATCAATAAATACTGATTAAGTTATCTTCCATCATTCACTAAACACCGAATAATCTCTAACAATCACTAAAGAACTGAATAAGTTAATCACTAACAATCAATACATACTGATTAAGTTATCTTCTAACATTCACTAAACAACGAATAATCTCTAACAATCACTAAAGAACTTAATAAGTTAATCACTAACAATCAATAAATACTGATTAAGTTATCTTCTAACATTCACTAAACAACGAATAATCTATAACAATCACTACACACTGAATAGGTTATCCTCTAACAATCACTTAGCACTGATTAAGTTGCCACCGAGTCATAGTGTATGAAATATTTGCGCATGTGTGTGTCTGTGATTGTTGTTTATCTTTGTAATACTTTCTGTTATGTATTTGCTTGTTACAAAGCGCCGTGAGTCAGTTGACTCAAGACCGACTTCAACGCCCTGTTCCCCACCCACCATATCACTTACAGTGTTTTTTTCTGAAAACACGCTGCATCTTCGGCCATCGGGGTGGGGATTATCACTGTAATCCCCAAATTGATGTGCTTATTGAGAAGGTTTGCAATGAATACATTTTGCATTCGTATTGGAATGTACTGCAGCCTGCCAATCAAATGTGAATGAACTTATCACTAACGGCTTCCAACATCAACCCTTGAGATCTGCAACAGTTAAATATGTTGCCATAGACTTGTCCTCTGTAAGTGATTCTCCTAGCTACATACATGTTTCCCACCAATATAGAACAGTTTTTACATTTGTATTGAACCGCCTAACCTAATTATCACTGGCAAATTCACCCCAAGCGTTTTAGCCCAAGCGACTTGATAGCGATGCATATAAATACATAAGCGGATATTTCTTAGAACGGGAGGAATGCCAAATGACAAGAGGATGTAATCAGTGTACGTTTTGCAGAAATATCAAGTGTTATTGGGAATGACGGAAAAACGGCAAGTAGAATAAAAACAAAATTGCTGATATTGACAAATCATTGCAGTTATGTGTATATGTAATTTTCATAACATTGTTAGTTTGTTTGTTTGTTGTTTTTTTTGTTGTTTTTTTGTTTTGGGGGGGGGGGTGAGAGGGGGTTGGGGTTGTTCCTTTTTCCTGAAGTTTTACGATGTCCTTATAATTCTTCATTCTTTCCGTCTTTCAAGTGATACTAGATTAGGGGGTAGGGTGGGGGTCTTATATTCCGAGGTGTTCCAAAAAGGTGTGCCTGAGCCTACCTGGATGTAGTGCAATGACGACATTATAGTAGATTCACAGACAATTGCGATTTCGATCTCGCCTCGTTAATAAGGCTGCTATGATATAAATTGTTTGCAGATAAATAAAAGCAATGTGATCGGCGTGAGGTGGTATATTGGTGATTATAATATACCTGATCTGACGTGATGTGGAATATAGGTCAGTATGGTACAACTTTTCTGACGTGAGGTGACGTCTTGGTCAGTTTGGTATACCTTATTGAA
Source organism: Ariolimax columbianus (assembly GCA_036924085.1). Taxonomy (NCBI): domain Eukaryota; kingdom Metazoa; phylum Mollusca; class Gastropoda; order Stylommatophora; family Arionidae; genus Ariolimax; species Ariolimax columbianus. The sequence continues at coordinate 151,490,090 of JAVGWX010000002.1, read as the reverse complement.
ATTGAGGTGGAGTCTTTGTCAGTATGGTATACCATATCTGACGTGAGGTGGGGTCTTGGTCAATATGGTATAACTTATCTGACGTGTAGTGACATATTGGTATGTTTGATATATCTTATCTGACGTGAGAGGACGTCTTGACCAGTTTCGTATACCTTACATGACGTGAGGTGGAATCTTTGTAGGTACGGTATAAATTATCTGACCTGAGGTGGAGTCTTGGTCAATAAGGTAGGCCTGATCTGAAGTCAATTGTAATCTTGGTCAGTTTGGTATAACTTATCTGACGTTATGTATAGTTTTGGTCATTATGGTATACCTGTTCTGTTATCATGTGAAGGCTGGTTCAATATGGTATAACTTATCTGACGTTATGTACAGTTTTGGTCAGTATGGTATACCTGATCTGTTATCATGTCAAGTCCGGATCAATTTGCTATAACTTATCTGACGTTATGTATAGTTTTGGTCAGTATGGTATACCTGATCTGTTATCATGCGGAGTCTGGGGCAATATGGTATAACTTAGCTGACATGAGGGGAGGTTTAGTCAGAATATAATACCTGGTCAGACTTAATGTGAATTCTTTATCATAATGTAGTACTTCTTCTTCTTCTTCGTACGCAGTCAGACAGTAACCAATTTTTTTTCGAAAAAAGCGGCGGTCATCCTGAGGCTGTCGCCACTGCCATAGAGCTTGTCTTGCAGTTCCACTGGTGATGGCCACATCTACTCTCTCTGATCCTCGTATGTCGGGCAGTTCTGCAGCAGATGTTCAGCGGTCATTTTACCAGTACCGCACGGGCATTCGTCGGTACACCCTATCTTCAATTTGTTGTATAGGTGGTACCTCAGTCTATTGTGGCCAGTGCGAAGTATAAAGACAACGACCTGCTTTCTTCGGTTCAACTGGTAATAGGCATCGTTTTTGGTGTAACCAGTATGTTCGGTTTCCCATTTGGTCATATATCTGGCTTTGATAAGCCGTTTTGACTCTTCGTACGTCATACTAGTATCTGTTTGTGGTAGTCTTGCACCTTCTTTTGCCAGTCTGTCTGCCTCCTCGTTGCCTTGGATGTTGCAGTGTGATGGGACCCACTGTACCACTACCCTTTTTGATGCGGACTGCTGGCACAGTTTGCAGAGTGCTGCTCTTAAGTCATTAAGCTCAGAATTTTTCTGGCTTTTTAGCGCTGTGACTACGGCGAGAGCATCTGTAAGCAGGACTATATGGCTTTCATTTTCACTGTGTGTCACCATTTCTTTCACTGCCGCCCTCAGTGCCTCTGCCTCCGCTCTGAAATTGCTTGTGTACTTACCAGAAGCGAATTACAGTGTTATTGTTCTGCCATTTGGTAGGTTCAGGAATGCTCCTGCCCCTCCGTTCTGTGTAGTATTTGTTACAGAACCGTCGGTGTATGCATGGGTCCAGTCCATGCTTGGGTAGCGTTTCGTTATGAAGCTTAGGGTAGTATCTCTCCTTTCTTATTCAGTCTGGCAGTTTTTGTTTGCAATACCTGGTATATTTTCTACCACCTCTGGAAATATATCCTGCCTCCAGGTAGGTTTTCGTACAGTAGTGATGGGTTTTGGTGTTGTTAGTGCGTTTATGGGATCTTCGTGCATCTTTGCTTTAGCTATTTCTGCAAAGTTTCTCCGCTTTAGTTTCCAATTTCCCATATTGTTTAGTCTCTGGTGCATTGGATGGTCGGTCAGTCTTCGGAGTTTCTCTGACTGCAGCTGGGCTCTGCAGTCTCTTCTATCGGTCATGGATTGCAGTTTTGTAATCTTTTCAAGTTCTACAATTGGCGTTGACTTCATGCCACCTGTTATAATTATCATGGCTTGGTTTTGAAGTTTGCTAACTTTATCGAAGTTCGCCTTCGCTGCTGTTGTCCATGCCGCAATGCCATACTCGAGAACTGGTCTCACTCTTCCAGTGTACAGTTTCTTTAGTATGCCTTCGTCTGCTCCCCAGATTGTGCCAGCAAGTTTCCTCATGATTGCCATTCTTTCTCTGGCTTTCATTCGGTTTCTCTCAATCTGACTTTTCCATGTCCTGCGCCGATCAAATGTGACTCCCAGATAGGTTGGGTTGTCGTTTGGCTGCAAGAATTTGCCATTTAGACTTAATTTAGTATTTTGGGGTTTTAATGAAAGCGAGAATATTGTGCCTGTGGTTTTCTCCTCGTTTATTTTAACCAGCCATGAGTTCGCCCACTCTTCCAGCGATGTTAGGGCCGTCTGCATCCGATTTCTTGCTATGGTGAGATTCTTTTCAGAGGTCCACATAGCCAGATCGTCTGCAAACATTGAGCTATGGACTCTTCTTGGTATATTCTCTGTAATATCGTTTTTATATACCCGGAAGAGTGTGGGTGACAGTACTCCCCCTTGGGGTACTCCCTGCTCGAGTGTCACCTTTTTGCTCATCTGCCATTGTACTTGGACTCTGGCCGTTCTTTGTTTGATGTAGTGGTTGATCCAATTGTACATTTTTCCACAAACATCACTTCTTAGCTTGACTCTAAGTCCGTCTTTCCAGACTTTGTCAAATGCCTTTTCCAGATCCACCCAAACAGCTACTGTGTGTTTCTGTGCCTGGTAGGCATCTTCTATCTCTTGGGCTATGAAGATGACCTGGTCCTCAGTGGATCTGTGCTGTCTAAAGCCGGCTTGCTGTGGAATTAGTATTCGTTTTTCTTCCAGATGCCACATCAGTCTGGTATTTAGCATCCGTTCCATCAGCTTGCCGACACAGCTCAGTAGGCTGATGGGCCTGTATCCATTTGGATCTGTTTTATCCTTTCCTGTTTTTGGTACTGGTACCAGTATTGCGTCTTTCCATGCCTGGGGTACAATTCCCCTTTTCCAGCTTTGTTTCAGGACCGATAGCAGTTTCCTCTTCGCTGTTTGGCCCAGCCCCATCAGCATTTCGTTTGTTATCCCGTCTTTTCCGGGAGATTTCCTTTTCTTTAATATTTACATAGCCTCTTCCATTTCGCGCATTGTTAATTTGGCCATCATGTGATCTTCAGGTGCCGTATTCATGTTGTCGTGCCCCTTTAGCTCTTCGCTAATGTCAGTATGCTTATCTGCAGGGACCTCGATGTGGTTTGCTCTGGCATAGTGATCGACAAAGGCGTTTGCGGCTTTCTTACCTGTGATCAAGTTCTCGCCCTGCTTGATGGTAATTTGTTTATTTGACGGGGTTTCGTCGTTCATGGCTCTGACTAGCTTCCATAGCTTGTTCCCGTCTTTGTCCAGGTTTAGGCTTTCCGTTTTACTTTTCCGGCGTTCTCTTGCTGTTTGCTTAAGAGTGTGTTTGTATATCGTCGTGGCGGCTTTGAGGGCGATGTTTGCCTCCATGGATTTTTCTGGCTCTGCCATGTTCCTAGCATTTGTTAAATGCATCTTCCACTTTCTGCAACTCATAATTCCAGTAGGGCTTATAGTTTTTCCTAGCTCCTCTTGGGATGGTTTTAGTGGCGGCTTGCATTATTGCATTGCTTAGGCTTTCCACCATGGGCTTCATTTTGGTGTTTCGTGTGTTGATGGTTTCACACAGCCCATCTGTCAGGATTGCAAATCTGTCCCAGTCGGCTCGTTTGTAATTCCAACGTGGGAGCGGTTTTGTTTCCTGTGGGCCTACTTCCATGTCAATGGTTAGCCTGATCGGCCTGTGGTCGCTACCTGGCAGTTGGTTTAGCACCTGGCGGTCTATTTTATGGTGTATGTCATGTGTGGAGAAGGCCAAATCTGGAGTCGAGGTGGTATGCCATGTTCTTGAATAGAAGCTAGGGCTATCCTCCGGCCTATTGATTAGGGAGACATTTGCATCTATCTCCCAATCTTCCACTTCGTCACCTCTGCTGTCTGTGTCAGAGTATCCCCATCTCTCCGAGTGGCTGTTGAAATCTCCAACTACTATGCAGTTGGAGTCTCTGACCTCCATACTCGAGAGCGATAGGTCTCTATTTGGTGGTCCGTACAGATTGAAAATGCGGAGCTTCGTCTCTTGATCCATTATGTCAACTCCTACAATTTCTGCTTTTCCGGTGTGATTGACAGATACCGCGCTACTCGGTATGCAGTTTCTGGTCAGTATCAGGACCCCTCCTTTGTGGCCTTCTCTATCGAGACGGAAGGTCTGGTATCCTCTGATTAAGTATTTATGGTTTTTGTTGAGGTGCGTTTCCTGGATACATGCCACGTCAATCTAACCTTTATGCAGGTGATGTGTTAGGGAAAGTTTTTTGTTAATGACTCCCTCCGCATTCCTCTGTAGTATTTTGAGGTTCTTGAGATTTTGGTCAATAAAGGTTGTTCCATAGCCATGTGCCTTGACTCCAGGACACATGGGTGGGTGACCTCCAGTAGTCAAGGGTGGGCCCCTTCGAGGCGTGAGGCCCGGCACTAACGCTGCCTGGCGGGACTCAGCAGGATAAGCGCCATGCGTTTTTCTAATCGGTTGTACTGTCATCATGCTGCGATTTACGTTGCACTGTTTTGTTAGGCTTGCGGCCCCGTGCATCCGATTTCAACAGGCGTTTCTGTAGGGATGCCCTGCTTAGCCTTTGGCTGTCCCCAGCCTATCTGCAAGGCATCAGTTGTTTATGATCAGAGTTGTCTCTCTTATGGAAGTTGTCTTACCAGACTATCGAGTCTTCACTACTGGTGTCTATAGGGGGCGATGAAGATATGTGAGATGATATGAGATATGATATGTACTGGTTTACTCGGAAGAGAGGCAGTCCAGTGTGTCTGTACCCCAGGATCGTCACGTCCTGCCAGAACCGTAGCATTTGCATGTGAGTGGGGTATCTCTTTCTCCCTTTATTTTCTTGGCTTCTATGCAGAGATGGAACGCCTAGCATTCCCCGCCACCTGGGATGTTGACACAGGGGGGCAGGTGTGCAATGTCCGCTGGTCTGCATCTCTTCTGCGTCCAGCATGATAGCTATATGTCTGATAACGTACAGAGGTAGATATCGAAGCAGAAGTGCATTTAACCAGAGGACAAGCCTGGTAATGTCACAGAGATGTTATTCGCCTAGTGTGCGGACATATCTCATGGTCATTGGTTGAGTCTCGACAGTTCACAGTGAGGTGGCTGCTCTACTGTTTTCGACACCAGGAACTAAGTCTTATGTTGGTGGTTTCGCACCCCATCGCCGTATAAGGTGAGTATCAAGCAGCTGTCCGCCCGCTTTGATCGGCGTACGGCAGAGACCTCTTTCTGCGGCTCTACCGGATAGGGCTGGGACGCGGGCCCCAGGTCCCGAACTTATAGGAGCCTCCCATTGCATTGGTGCTGAGATTTTGGGCGGGATTGAGGGCTTTTGTTTGTCAGTGGCCAGGTATTTGAAATCTGCGGTTTCTGCGGGGTTAGACACGATTTCCTTAGCGTTCTTTCCTTTAGAGTGTTAGAGAGCTGACTTGTCTTCCGTGAGTCTAATACCAGCGTACGTTCATTATTAGACCCAACGGTAGTGCTCCTGATTTGTAAGTCGTTCTACAGTATTGGCGTGTTCAGTCAAATTAAGCCGCAGGTTCCACTCCTGGTGGTGCTCTTCCGTAAATTCCTTTAGCGAGACAATCAAGTTACTTAGAGGGTAGCCCCAGATTTTCGAGAGTCTAATTCCAGCAACCGTTCTATCTTAGACCAAAAGAAAGTGCTCTCGGCATGTCAATCATGTCAGTGTTTGGCCGTGTTGAGTCAAATTAAGCCGCAAACTCCACTCCTGGTGGAGCCCTTCCGTCAATTCCTTTAAGTTTCAGCTTTGCAACCATACTTCCCCCGGAACCCAAACACTTTGGTTTCCCGGAAGCTGCCCGCAGAGTCATCGAAGCAACTCCTGCGGATCGTTAGTCGGCATCGTTTATGGTCAGAACTACGACGGTATCTGATCGTCTTCGCGCCTCTGACTTTCGTTCTTGATTAATGAAAACATTCTTGACAAATGCTTTCGCAGTAGCTCGTCTTGCGGATATCCAAGAATTTCACCTCTAACGCCGCAATACGAATGCCCCCGTTTGTCCCTGTTAATCATTACCTCCAGTTCCAAAAACCAACAAAATAGAACCGAGGTCTTATTCCATTATTCCATGCACCATTATTCAGGCAGCCGAGTCCTGCTTTAACACTCTAATTTTTTCAAAGTAAACGAGCCGGCCACCCAGGACGCTCAGCAAAGAGCACCCGTGGGAGAGAGCCGGCAGACGGTAGGGCAGGAGACAACGGGCAGTGAACCGGCGCGAGCCGGACCGCTCGCCTGCGCCTGAGATCCAACTACGAGCTTTTTAACTGCAACAACTTTAATATACGCTATTGGAACTGGAATTACCGCGGCTGCTGGCACCAGACTTGCCCTCCAATAGATCCTCGTTAAAGGGTTTAAAGTGTACTCATTCCAATTACGGGCCCTCGAAAGAGTCCCGTATTGTTATTTTTCGTCACTACCTCCCCGTGCCGGGAGTGGGTAAGTTGCGCGCCTGCTGCCTTCCTTGGATGTGGTAGCCGTTTCTCATGCTCCCTCTCCGGAATCGAACCCTGATTCGCCGTTACCCGTTACAAACATGGTAGGCATGTCACGTAGAATCGAGATTTGATAGGGCAGACATTTGAAAGATGCGTCGCCGGCACATGAGGTCATGCGATCAGCACAAAGTTATCCAGAGTCACCAGTGGGGACGCCGCAACCCCGCGAGGGGAAACGACGAATGGTTTTGAACTAATAAAAGCGCTCTTTCCGAGAGGGTCGGAGCTTGGTAAGCATGTATTAGCTCTAGAAATGCCACAGTTATCCAAATAGGATCGTGTCATCTAAGGAACCTCGACTGATTTAAGGAGCTTTCGCGGTTTCACCGTGAGACAGTGTGAACTTAGACATGCATGGCTTAATCTTTGAGACAAGCATATGACTACTGGCAGGATCAACCAGATATCTGTCGGAGACGTACGTACAGCACACACCGGTCGGCGGAGGAAGGGTGTGTGAAAAGCCTCACTGGGACTGCCGCAGGGACCGACTGACGGGACGGACGGACGGTTGTTCCACCCGTCCCTCACTCCGTCGACCTAGGACCGCCTGACAGGGGCCTCCTACACGCACCAGACGACCGAACGACCGGGCTCGCTCGAGGAGGGATGGCAGCGCTCTGTGCAGAACGGATCCCAACGACCTCGGCGATGAATTTCACTGGGACTAGAGACAATTTGGCCTGCCGGCCTGCCCTTCTCCGGAGGAGAACGCAGGGCCTTGAGGCACGATTCCTGCTTTCCATTTGCCGGTCACAAGCTCTTTGCGAGAGTCTGACCACCAGCGAGACGAACTTTCGAGCTCTGCTATAAGCCTTAGATAAATCACCACGGACGGACCACGTTTCCTGATACGGACCAGACAAGCGCACCTCGGTGGAGGAGACGCCACAACAAACCGCACCCCAATCGCTCTACGGGGAAAGACAGGCTAGCGTTTTCCGCAAGCCCGCGCTATCGCTCCGCCTGGCGGGACTGAGATCGCTTTGGTTGAAATTGAGTCGCGGCGGCGAGACAACTACCCCAGATATAATGTAGTACATGGGCTGATGTAATGTGTCGTTTTGATCAGTAAGTTTAACCATAATCTGACAACACGTGGAGGGGGAAGGGTGTCTTCGTCAGTATGCTGTACCTTATCGTTACGTGATATGGAGACGTAGTGGTTCTAATGTTTGTTTTCTATAACAGAACAGAAGAAATGTTTTTATAATACATATACATAAGCAGATGTATACGAGGAGCAGTTAAAATGGTACCTGAATTATTGTGAATGAACAGATAAAATCATATCAACGAGTTAAATGCATTATTGTGTATGAACGGACAAAGTCAAATCAAAGAGTTACACAATTTTTTTTTTTTTAAGAACAGACAAAGTCATATCAAATAATGCCTTAATTATGTTGCATTAGCAAACAATATCATATAAAAGCGTTACTTTACATATTATGTATGATCAGACAGTGTCATATCAAAGAGTTAATTTAGTTATTTTGTATGAGCAGAAAATGCCATTTCAAAGAGTCAATTTAATTATTTTGTATAAGAAGATAATGTCATGTTAAGGTTCTAGTTGTATTCTCCCTTTTATTTGCTGGCTGTATTTGCTGTTCTCAATATACCAGAGCCAAACAACAGGACTGAATTAAACCAGAGATAAATGTGTAATAATTGTCACCATAATGTCTTATAGTTGTTTTTTTATATTCCCCAACATAGCCCCATACAATTTGGTTTTCACATACTCTATGTTACTAGTGTCAGACGCCATCGAGGATGGAGTGTGAAATGATACACGTTATAAATATCACGAGGAGAAATAGAATGATAAATAAGGACATCAGAAATGGGGTATATGTTACAGACTCTGCCGAATACATATCAAGACAGAAAATAAAATGAATGGGCCATCTCACGAGAATAGAGCCCGTTCAGTTACAAATGACAGTCAGCTAAAATATCTGGTTTTGGGAGCAGATGACTGATGGATCTTTTCCTTTTCTGTCTCGTAATTCTTCCGATCACAAAAAAACCGTCTAGGCCATTCGTCCATTACTCTACGATATACGGAAGTATGCTTCTACAGCAGACATTATAACAGATAATTATGCAGTAAAACTATCAGGTTTTGTTCGTTGTTTCTGTGAATGGTGGGAGGTAATAAGCCCATTAAGTTCCCAGTAATTTATGCTTGAAGGATTTGAATCATACTTTTACTCAATTTTTATGGTATTCTTTAAGTGTAGCATTCATTGTATTATGCTTTCCTTCTGACACGTAGTTTCTTGTCCGAGACGGGTAGGACCACCTTCTCAGTCACCTATTCTCAGCGTGGTAGTCGTTCGATTCTACATTTTCTAACGAGTAGTATCTCAATACCGATCGGTTGGGTTTCATCGCTAACCACTGCTCGGAAAACGCTAAGAGCATTTAGGGTCACGGGAACATACTTGTCAGGACCTCCACATGTCATCCACGGTCGTGCTCGCTAGAAACAGGTTGTGTTGCAGCAGTCTGACCAATGAGGTGAGGACGCCACCTGACATCCACGGTCGTGTTGACTGGTACATGTTGGGTTACAGCAGCCTGACTAATGAGGTGAGGACGCCACCTGACATCCACGGTCGTGTTGACTGGTACATGTTGGGTTACAGCAATCTGACCAATGAGGTGAGGACGTCACCTGACATCCACGGTCGTGTTGACTGGTACATGTTGGGTTACAGCAGTCTGATTAATGAGGTGAGGACGCCACCTGACATCCACGGTCGTGGTGACTGGTACATGTTGGGTTACAGCAGTCTGACTAATGAGGTGAGTACGCCACCTGACATCCACGGTCGTGTTGACTGGTACATGGTGGGTAACAGCAGTCTGACTAATGAGGCGAGGACGTCACCTGACATCCACGGTCGTGTTGACTGGTACATGTTGGGTTACAGCAGTCTGACTAATGAGGTCAGGACGCCACCTGACATCCACGGTCGTGTGTGTTGACTGGTACATGTTGGGTTACAGCAGTCTGACTAATGAGGTGAGGACGCCACCTGACATCCACGGTCGTGTTGACTGGTACATGTTGGGTTACAGCAGTCTGACTAATGAGGTGAGGACGCCACCTGACATCCACGGTCGTGTTGACTGGTACATGTTGGGTTACAGCAGTCTGACCAAATAGGTTGAGCACCGACACTGTGACTCCCGTAATGGGAAGCTTACCGAAGAGTCTCACATTGCACTACATTCAGAAAGGCCCCAGTCTAGCTTCTCAAATGTCAATTGAGGTGAATGGAGAGCCATTGTCACTTGCCATAAAATACAGTTCACTGAGACCAAAACTAACTCAAGTACGAGTGGCCTACAACAGCATTGTTTTTACTCTGCAAATGTATGTTTTCGTCTAAACCATGTGCTGGTCGTCCATGGTAATAAACGAGGTCTACTTTGTCAGCTGTCGCTGTTCGCATGAGTTAGAAGATGACTAAATAAGCCAATCGGAGCCTTGCATTGTCTGCTGCACTTAGTACGGAAAAACAAAACACCCTCTTGCACAAAGTTAAAGAAGGCTTTGATGTGAATTGACTTGTTCAGCGATTATCTCTTTTGATAGCCTCATCTATTCTTGTTATCTCATGTCTCTGAACTCCCTCAGGAATAGTACTGTGTCAGTCTGTGCGATTGGTGGCGATTCTTTCTCAGTTATCATGATTCCTTCCGCACTGAAACTAACAGATAATGACCATGTAACCAAACTGTTGGTCCCAGCTAACGACATGCTTCTAGTATGACAATGTTCCTGTATTGACCCTGTTACACACAACGTTCTAGGCAAATGACATACAATTTGACATAAATCAACAGCATTCTGTCTTGTCTTAGTCAAAGCAAAAGCGTGCACCTGTAAACTTAAAATCCCCAATGTGTCTCGAAGCAAAGGTGGACTGAAAACGTGAAATTCATTTTTAAATTGAGTGGCATAACAGGAAAATAGATAGCAAGCAAGTCAGCAAAGGAAGGAAAAAGAAGAGAACAACATGAACAAGCAATCACAATCCATAAAAAATAAAAGTATCCAAGCGAGAAGAGAGAGAAGACTAACGTCTGGTCAGAAACATCGTTCTGATGGGACAAATGCTTAGTACGGGGGGATATATTGGAAAAGACTCCTCACTGGAAACAGCCTGTTTAATTGCAGTCGTGTTAACGAGGCAGGGAATCTACAAAATCTCCGTAGTAGTAAGCGACACGCAGATAAAGCCAAGGACAGCTTAACTGGGTCCACCTTCATCATCATGCTCCGCATGTGTGCAAAGATACTTCAACTCACCATCATAAGCCATTTTGAGGACGTTCAAAGGGAAGTCCGTAAGGAAAGTCGAACAAACGCGCGACAATTGCCACTGCCTCGATTAAGCGGGGCAAGTGGCACTGTCGCTCATGAACATGGGACATACCATATTGAATAGCCATTTACCATATTAACATAGGCCGCATCACACGTATGTCCGCACAGACAACCAGTACACACAGACAGATTAACAATTTATATAGGACTGCAACTGCGAAACTATTACTAATTCATGGAGACGAAACTTCACACAACGCAGTTCAGGAGACTTGAAGCAACTCTTCATGGTGGTAATATGTCTCTAAATAACTGACCTTAGCATAAATACATAATAAAACAATAGGGAAATATAAGTAAAAGAGGAAGACGATACACTTAGCCGTTCCTCTTCTGCCCTGCTGAGTAGATGTTTTCCATAGAGTCCGTCAGACTCTTCCGCAATATATCTTCATTCTGGCCTGCCTTCAGGTTTGTCCTTGGTGTTAGCCATTACGTGACAGTATAATCATAGCAGGCCATAGGTTGGCATGTGGCTCTGAATCACTGCCTTTTGCGTGGGATGATGGTCGTACTTGCCGGATTTTTTTCAGTCCGCGCACATGCCAGAACATTTGTAGTTGAGATTGACCCAGTCGAGTCTTGTATGGCCGTGTTTACAAATGGCGAGGTACCATAGCTGTGTTATTTGCGTCCTCGGTATGTGGACCATCTTTCAAAAATACTACATTTATGAGCATTTGAAGCTCGGGTTTGTGTAATGTGTATGTCCTTGCTTCGTAATCGCAGAACAAGGAAGATGTAGCGGTTCTTCCATTTTTTTTTTCGCGCATGCATCTCTTAAGCTGAGGAATTCTCTATTTATGACATTGGGAAGTCAATTCATTATGTGCATTTTGACGGATAACCCTTTTCTGGTGGTATCAGTACGGACTTGAAAACAATAGTAGATTCCCAGAGCTAATGTAGCTAGCGACAGCGTCAGGAACGCGTGTTCAGATATGACTGTTTACAGATAGCGACAGCGTCAGAGACACTTGTTCAGATATGACTGTAGATAGCGACGGCGTCAGGAACGCGTGTTCAGATATGACTGTGTGTAGATAGCAACAGCGCCAGGCACGCGTCTTCAGATATGACTGTTTGTAGATAGCGACAGCGTCTGGCCCGGGTTTTCAGATAAGACTGTTTGTAGATAGCGACAGCGTCAGGGACACGTGATCAGTTCTTCAGATGTGACTCATAGCAACAGCGCTATCCTCGCGCTCTCAGATGGGACTGCGTATTACTTAATGTTCAGTCTGACAAGTGCGCGACAGACTTCGTGGGACAAAATTGAACGGCTTCAGAAATTGGGATCTCTTGCAACATACTGGATTTTTTTTAAGCTTGCTTTTTTTGCGCCCAACTATAACTCTCTCTTTCCCGATGCGAGCACACTGTGTGATAGCATTACACCAGTCTGAGCTGTTCAGAGAAAGCGACTCTCAGGGAGCGATATTATTTTATAAACTGTTCATAGGTGCTTTGAAGGAGTACTTTTACCGTATCAATTTTGTCACCTGTCGAGCGCGTGCTTCTCCTGAGCTCACAATACAACATCTGCTTAAGTAGAATCTCACCGAACGTACGAACAACATGCCCAGTTTATCTAGACTGTTATCTGCATCAGAGCATGGATGCCTGGCAGCATCGGCATGCTGGTGACTTCAAAATCGATAACTCTATCCTGCAGGCGATCGCGAAACACGGGCGGAGACAGATCCCTGGATGATTGTTGAGTTTCCGGACATGTCTGATATAGAGCGTATTGAAGAGTGGTTACCACGACAACATGCTATAAACATTACTTCCGTTTTCTTCTGTATTGGGGAAGTTGAAGGTAACGATCGACAAGCACTGTGGTCGGAAATGAAGTGCTATATACTTTACTGTGATAACTCACAGTTATGTGAGGTTTGGTGGCTAGTTCCTTTACCAGTTGCCTTTTTTCTTCTCTCACCGTCAGCCAGTTACCAAATTACAACTAAGTCGACTGGAGCTGCCTGTAACAGGAGTTGAACCCTGTACCTTTGCCATGAAAAGTGAGTGCTCTGCGACCATGATGATCATATGCTTCTTTGTATTGACGTGAGACCAAATTTAGTGTACTGAACAGCTGAAAACACTTACAAAGTGGGCTGAATGACCGGTTCTGAACATATATTAATTTATCTGTTTTTTAGAAAAGATAATTCATATAGTTGCTTCTTTTCCTGTTTGTGAAATACCTTAAGTGCCTCAGATTGGACATTCGCATCTGATGTGTAGGCAAGTGGACCAGGTATGTGTATTATCGTATATCACATCAGATAATATCATGCTAAAAGACGTTGAAAGCAGCACCTAATCCTGTTTGGCTCCAGTTATAACTGAGAGATATGCATATAGTTCACCATGATGCACCACGTCAGCCGACATGCATCATGAAACTGGCTGACAACTGCGATGAACTTTTAGGGGCAGCCAAATTTTTCCATAATTTTACACAATGTGTTCCTGTCCACAGTGTCTAATGCCTTGGTTAGATTAGCAAAAGTGGTGCTTACAAATTACGATGCTTTACTGTTATTGTATCTGGACGTTCAAGCCGCAAATATTATATAAACCGGAAAAGCACGGAAACCACACATACGGCCTGGGAGTAGCTCTTGCTCAAGATGAACTGTTAATTGGTTGAGCAAGACCAGAGTCAAAATGTGTGAGGCAATTGACAGACTGGAGATGCCCGTGTGTTTATAACAAGATTAACGATTACCCTTAGGTTTGTTCATGGGGACAATGGTCGTATTTTTTAGTTTTTACTGGATGTGACCAACGTCAAAATCGAGCAAAAAAGGTATGATAGTGTGAGAAAGTACCCGGCCTAGTGCTCCGTAAACCTAATCAGAAATACAATTTGATCATGAGGCGTTGCCTATTGAAATTAGACTGATTGCGTTCTCAACCTCATCTGTACTGGACGATATAGAGAATACGTCATTGGTAGCAACTTTAGGGATTCGTGTTAAAGCAACCTCTCTGATAGTGGTGGACAAATTAAAATAGATCTGAAGCGCTCTGCCCAGCGCTCCAGAACATGGACCTTGTCAGTCAACAGTGCTGCGACACCGGCATTAAGGACATGAGATGTTTGATAAGACAGAAGACGAAGACTGTTTTAATTGCAACGCAAGACCGCTTCCTCTCAATTGTGTCTGCATTTCGCAGCTGGATTTAATCGGCTTTGCTGATGAGCAAAACATTATGCATGCCCCTTAGTTAGGTCTGGACAAGCCTGAGGATATTATTGAAGGATTATTTCATAATAAATACAACACCAAGGTATGTATTACAAAACGTCAAATTAAATGTTGCCAAATACTTGTTTTGATTCCATGCACAAAGCAAAGGGTCAACACAACTGACAAAGAATTTCATGAAATAGATCTAATGATAGATGTACTTGAGTTTGACATGTTTTTTGTTGTCCAAAGCTAGTTCTGATAAGTTTTTCTTTATGGACGCAATGTCTTCAGCAAGGAGCTGACGAGGCCCTTCTTAAAAGTGGGGGCATGTTAAAAAAGGTTGTCGTGAATGCAGTGAAACACTATCTTTCTCTCCAAATCATCATTTCGAAAACACAATACAGATCATTCACCTCGACGGCTAGGCTGTTGTCTCACAACGTAGTTCCTAATGCATTAACGTGAACGTGAATTGGGTATTCGTTTTTATATTTGACCTGACTACTGGCATGATCTAATTGGCTCTCCCTTCTTTATGTAGAGCGTGTTGTTCTGTTCAGTTCAGGTCATAATCACACCGAGGGTCGGCTGATCAGTTCAGTGTAGGTGCCACCTCTACATCAAATTTCGGCTAATCAGTTCAGTTTAGGTGTCACCTCTACATCAAATGTCGGCTAATCAGTTCAGTTTAGGTGTCATTTCCACATCAAAGGTCGGCTAATCAGTTCAGTGTAGGTGTAACCTCTACATCATAGGTCGGCTAATCAGTTCAGTGTAAGTGTCACCTCTACATCAAAGGTCGGCTAATCAGTTCAGTGTAGGTGTCATCTCCTCATTGAAGGTTGGCTGCAATGGATCCTAAACGTCATGCATATCCTTCCATTAATGTACAAGCTGACAGACTTTACCCTGTCCATTTTTGAGATGAAATCGTTCCATATATCAAGCGTTTAACGTCTGACATTGACCTCTCATCATTTATTTCAGTCTTTTTTCAGAGAAGGTTTTATTATCTGTTAATTTGAAGGAGAAATTGAAAGAAGGAAAGAAACAAGGACGGAAAGAAGGAAGCAAAGAAAGAAGTAAGAAAAGAGAAAAGTAGCAAGAAATTAATGTAAGAAGGAAGGACGAATAGAATGACGGAAGGAGGGAGGAATGAGGAAAAGAAGAAAGTAAGGAAGGCAGAACGACAGAAAGGAGGGAAAAACAGAATACAGAACGAAGGGAGTAAGAATGGAACAAAGAAATAAAGAAAGGAAGAAATTATGGAAGGATGGAAGTAAAAAAGTAAGAAGGGAGGGAGATAATACAGAAAGAAAAGGCAAGGCAGGTTGTAAAGAAGAAAGAAATAAAGGTATCAAGGGAGGCAGGAAGAAATGAGGGAAGGAACATATGAAGAAGCTAAGAAAGGGAAGAGAGGCTGTACGGAAGGAAAGAAGAAGGAAAAAAAAGGAAGTAATGAGAAAAGAAATGAAGGGATGAAAGAAAGGATAGACGGAAGGAAGGAAGGACAGAACGAAGAAAAAAAGGAAGAAAGGAAAGAGGGAAGGAAGGAAAGAGAAAAGGAAAGAAAAAAGAAAGGGAGGCATGGAGGGAGGAAGGAAGGAAGGAATAAAGAGGGGAGAAAGACGGAAGGAAAGAAAGAAGGAATGAAAGACCGATAAAGAAAGGAAGGAAGGAAGAAAGGAAGGAATGAAGGAAGTAAGGAATACGAAAAAAGAAAGAAATAAAAAGAAGTATATGAACAAGAAATAGAAGAAAAGGAGAAAATTTAAGAAAGTGAAGTAGAAGAAGAATACAAATTGATGTAATGAAGAACTACTGGACAATACAAGGCAGCAGGATAATGAATAACACATGGTAGAAAAATATATATATATATATATATTGTGTTAGTGGTAACATATAGAAATGCAGTCAGTAACAATACTATTACCGACTATTTCAGTCTCATTAAACGACCCGAGAAAACAAAAGCACATCTAGTTAATGTTAAGAGAAATAGCAACGAGATTAATGCCGGTAACTGAAAACAGAAAACAATGAAGGCAGCAGCTTAAGTTATACTACGGAGAATGGCCTTTCAAATAGAGATAAGACAGATCACTGGTCAGCGGCAAAGAAAAGAGAAAAGAAATGATGCATTCACAACAGAATACAGATTGTGAAAGTGATATAAATAGATTGATTACGAAATTAATTAAATCAACAATATTATCCCCGACAAAATCAATTTGCAGCTCAAATTACTCAAATAGAAATTCAAATTTGTCTTATACATCCTGTGTATTGTCATACAGTTTGTCCCTCAGCGACACATATGTCCTCTTCTCAGCTCTCATCCCCATAACGCGTGTCTCGCAGCCACCCATTTCTCCTCTACTCATCTCCATAAAGCTTGTCCCTCAACCACACATATCTCTTCTATCCATCTCCATAAAGCTTGTCCCTCAACCACACATTTCTCCTCTACTCATCTCCATACAGCTTGTCCTTCAACCACACATATCTCCTCTACTCATCTCCATAAAGCTTGTCCCTCAACCACACATTTCTCCTCTACTCATCTCCATAAAGCTTGTCCCTCAACCACACATATCTCCTCTATCCATCTCCATAAAGCTTGTCCCTCAACCACACATTTCTCCTCTACTCATCTCCATAAAGCTTGTCCCTCAACCACACATATCTCTTCTACTCATCTCAATAAAGGTTGTCTCGCAACCACACATATGTCTTATACTCATCTCCATAAGGCTTGTCCCTCAACCACACATATC
The DNA here is from genome assembly GCA_036924085.1 of Ariolimax columbianus. Lineage (NCBI taxonomy): Eukaryota > Metazoa > Mollusca > Gastropoda > Stylommatophora > Arionidae > Ariolimax > Ariolimax columbianus. The sequence goes on along the minus strand of JAVGWX010000002.1, from coordinate 151,473,154 downwards.
TCTTCTACTTATCTCCATAAAGCTTGTCCCTCAACCACACATATATCTTCTACTCATCTCCATAAAGCTTGTCCCTAAACCACAAATATCTCTTCTACTCATCTCCATAAAGCTTATCCCTCACCCACACATATCTCTTCTACTCATCTCCATAAAGCTTGTCCATAAACCACACATATCTCTTATACTCATCTCCATAAAGCTTGTCCCTCAACCACACACATCTCCTCTACTCAAGTATGTCACTATCACATATCATGTTGTTTGTACTTCTCATGCACATGCAGTTAGTTCCCGTCACCCCCCTCCCCCCCCACCCCAATTTATAAAAAAAAAATAACTCTTTCATTTAGTTGGTCCTTTGTCTTCCGTGTTACGAATACGATTATATGTAAAATTGTTTTCTTTTTTTAAAGTTTGCTGCACCAGCATTAACTAGATTTACAACAGCTAAAGATCCAGACATATACATATCTGCCCGTGATAGTTAGCTCTGCTAGCCCAACACAATTTTTTGGTACAATGAAAAAAGTTGTTGAATAAAATGCAAAAATGATAAAACAAACCTATCACAGATCTCCAATTTGATGAAGGAAATGAATGTGATCATTTGAGATCATAGATTGTATAGGGAAAAAAGAAGTCTGAGCTTGTCCAACAGTTGTAACAATAAAAGTAATGAGGATATTTTATGAAACGGCGACTAGTGAAGTCTGAAGCAGATTACAATGTTTATGAGGGAAATACATGGCGGGAGCGGTGAAAGGGGGGGGGGGTGGTGATTTAAGAGCACGAGTTATGTGTGAAGAAGTGGCGGTCAGCTCTCGGAAAAAGGACACGACTGCTGGTATTAACAACATCCCAGGCGAACTACTAACTCAGGAGGGAATCTGGTTATAGACAATCTCACGAAGATTTATAACACGTTCTTTCAGATGGGGAAATGGCAACCAAGTTGGACAAAGTTACTGATCATAGCTGTACCTAAGAAGCGTAACCTCCAACAATGTCAACATTACAGAACTATCAGTCTGATCACACACCCTAGCAAACGTAATGCTTAATGTTATTTTGAACAGGCTGCAACTAAGGGCAGAACACGTTCTAGCTCTGCTCCAGCCAGCCCGGCAATATCATCAGCAAACCAGATATTAGTAAGTCGCAGCACAACTGAACATATTTTTAATTTGTGGTTGCTAAACGAAAAATTTCTTCAGCATAATCAAAACTATAATAAGTCTGTGTTTTGAAAAATAATCGGTTGACATGGTCTGGTATCAGACACTATGGTCAACTATGCTAAGATGTAACGGACTACTGGGGAATGGTTCCGCACATCAACCGGTGTACGACAAGGATGTTTTCTTTCACCGACCTTATTTAATGTTTTTATTGAATGTATCATGTCCGAAGCTCTTAAGAGTCACGTGGATGCGTTCAGTATAGGTGGTCGAACACTCACTCCCATGCATACACCGACGGTTCTGTAACAAACACAACACAGAACGGACGGGCGGGGGTAATCCTGAGCCTACCAAATGGTAGAAAAATAACACTGTCAGTGGCAACTGGAAAATTATCAAACAATTTCAGAGCGGAGGCAGAGGCATTGGGGGCTGAAGTAGAAGCAATGCTGACAGGCGAAAGCAATGAAAGCCAGATAGTCCTGCTTACAGATTCCCTGGCCTTAGTTACAGCACTACAAAGCCAGAAAAATACTGAACTTAATGATTTAAGAGCAGTACTCTGTCAACTATACCAGCAGTCCGCACCAAAAAGAGTATTGGTACAGTGGGTTCCATCCCACTGTAACATCCAAGGCAACGAAGAGGCAGACAGACTGGCAAAAGAAGGTGCAAGACTACCACAACCAGATTCTAGTGTGACCTACGAAGAGTCCAAAAGGCTTATTAGGGCCAGATACATGGCCAAATGGGAAACACAACATACTGGCTACACAAAAAATGATGCCTATTACCAGTTGAACAGAAGAGAGCAGGTCGTGGTCTTCAGACTCAGCACAGGCAACAACAGACTGAGGTACCACCTATTAAATTAACTGAAGATAGGTGGCACTGACGAATGCACTTGTGGTACAGGGAAAATGACCGCCGAACATCTGCAGCAAAACTGCCCGATATACGAGGACCAGAAAAAGCACATGTGGCCATCACCAGTGGCAACACTAGTCACGCTCTATGGCAGTGTAGACAGCCTGAGGATGACCGATGCTTTCTTCAAAAAAATACAGGTTGACGTCTGACAACGTACGAAGAAGAAGAAGAAGAAGAAGAAGAAGAAGAAAAAGAAGAAGAAGAAGAAGAAGAAGAACACCCACCAATCTTTGGTTTACTGATGATATTGCCGGGCTGGATGGAGCAGAGCTATAATTTGCGAGCCTGATCTCAAACCTTGACGATGCCGCTTAAAAGTTTGGAACGGAAATTAGTACAGAGAAAAGTATACTTATGGTCAACTTCACAGAGGGCCTAGCAAGTCCGTTTACGATCAAAAGCGAACCATTGCAAATTTTTTAACAATTTACGTACTTATACTTTGGAGCACTGATGAGTGGACACAAGTAAGATCCCAGAATGACTAGCACCGCACTCGACTCCCTCCAGTGCTTGTGTTGTTGTCTACTGTTTGCTAGTTATGTTCGGAATATAATTAACAACTCCTTCACCAGGTAGTATCAACGACTTTATTCTGTAAAATGTATGTGTTTTCGAACGTTATCCTGTTTGTTATGCTGTATCTTTCTGTGGATGTGCCAGCATTAAGGCGTGGGGAACCAGCCCATGATATCGTTCAACGTTCTGGTTAATTGCACCCCATAATTCAGCTCAGGTTATCATTACTAAAGAGCCTTCATACTTGTATTGAAGCCGAATTCCTCCTTCCCCCTCCACTGGGGGTTACCATAATACTTCTACCAACTCCGCATTCTCAGCACAGCAAGAGTCACGCTGACCTGCAGGTGGACACAATCCCGATTCCTCGGTGGCGGAACAATTAGTCAAACACGGACAATGAAAGCCTGAAACAAATATTGGTCAAACAAACACTCCTCGCTGCCCTCATTCTAAGATAGTGGAGAACTCGGTTCCACATGGTGAGCATGTAGGGAATTCGGTCAACTTACTACGCATGAACAAGCTTCAGCAGTTGGACATGTTAGTGGTTTTTCGACGAAACGGGCCTTAGATGCTTATTCAAAGATTATTATTATTACTGATGAATGCGGCAGGTACCAGAACGGAGATCCAGGCAAGAACAGAGATGACCATGGCTGTTCTAACCAAACTGAGGCCACTATGGATAGACAAACGCATCAACATGAAATCATAGTTGAGTTTAGTGTATTCACTTTTCAATTCCGTGTACCTTTATGCGTGCGAAACTTGGAGTTTGGCCGCGGTTTTAGAGCAAATAATGTGTACAATGGAGATTAGATGTATGCGTCAAAATTTCGGCATTTCGTTTCTAGACTACGCCACGAATAAGGCAGTTCGGGACACCGTTAAAAGAGCGGTTGCCAAAGAAAGACCTATTGACTATGATAAAACTACGCAAGATCACATGGGATGCCCTATTTCAAGATATTCTGAGTTAACCAAGACGGTCTTGCAATGCATAATGCCTGAGAAGCGTAAGAGAGAAATGGCAGAACAAAAGTTGGGAAGACAACAGCAACGAATTTGACGGGAAGATCCATAGCTATGACAAGTATCTTGGCACAAAAAAAAGTGGAGTGGTGAGAACTGGTCCAACAGTTTACCGTATGTGTGCCCCAATGCCTTATTAGGTTAGGGAACTGATGCTGATGATGAAAAGTTGTATGTAGGCGATATAATGTTGAGATGTATTGCCAGTTTTAGGAAGGGAAATGTGTCGATTGTTTAGCATGGACTACTTGACAATAACATACATGTAAGTCAGGCTAGCTCGCTATATCCATTAATTTGATCTTGCTATTGGAAAACGTCATCATTTATTTATGATATTTACATTCTGACCGTATTCTTAATTCCATCTGCCCCAAAAAAAAATATTGTTTCTACAGATGATATCACTTTATCACGCCCAGAGGAGTTTGTAGACAGTTTACATACAAAAAAAATCATGAATCATTTTCGACAAACTTCCCGTTTCGTGAGGAATATAGATGTAATCGGAGGGATAAACTGCAGGCTCACGGGAGAGGACCTAGCTAGACAGGCTCACGGGAGAGGACCTAGCTAGACAGGCTCACGGGAGAGGACCTAGCTAGACAGGCTCACGGGAGAGGACCTAGCTAGACAGGCTCACGGGAGAGGACCTAGCTAGACAGGATCACGGAAGAGGACCTAGCTAGACAGGCTCACGGGAGAGGACCTAGCTAGACAGGCTCACGGGAGAGGACCTAGCTAGACAGGCTCACGGGAGAGGACCTAGCTAGACAGGCTGTCAGTTTTATAAGGGGAGTACTCGTTATTATTATCATAGCACAACCTTTAAAGCCGCTAGAGACGTCTAATTCCGCACATGGGATGTAATTGAGAAGGTGGTGTCATAAGATATCAAAGTTTACCTCCCCAAAATCCGGCAAACGTTGAAAAGTCTTGTAAATAAACTTGGCAATTGGCAGACTTCCACATAGGAATCATTACGGATGAGGGTAAATGACGATACTGGTACAATGGAAAAAAATAAGTCCAGGTTAACAAATTAATAAGTGAGGAGGGATCGTGTAATGGATCTGCTGGGAAGTGTGAATGTCGGTGGTGGTCTTATCTGCTAGTGTGAGAGGCGGAGTAGTCGCTATGTGGGGCGTGGTATACATGAAAGCGCCGTCTAGTATGAGAATGAAGATTGAGGCAGTGACGTTGGCTGTGAGGGTGTAATAAGACCGCTTTAATGAGCGCTGTAATTGTCTCTGATTCTCAGTCTTTGATTTGGAAGATAAAGAATGATTGGCTATAGCATGGGTGGATAACTGTTATAAAGGCGTAAATCCGACTAGATTGTGTGTGGATCAACAGTAGTATTAATGATAAGGCTTATTGGAGGGAATGAGATGATAACTTAATCTCATGGGCACCCGTAGCTGGGACTGTGGCCAAGGATAGTGAAGACATGTTAAGTTCATCAACAACCCCCTCTTTAATGAAGCACCAAAACTCAGTGAACATTCGATGGACATATAACAAAGATTGTGAATTATATGTGAGCCCAGCAGCGTGGGTTACCTGAGAGGACGGACCAGACGTGCTAGGGAAACCGTTCGTGCTTGAGTTAGCTTGACTTTTTTTACATTTATTTGATTGTGGGTTACAGTGACTCTTTCCCAAAGCGTGCTTGAAAAAAATTGGCTCGGCTCACCTGGGCTTGTGTGCAATGTGTGGCTCCTAAGTAATCTCGCTACAATATGAATTACACTGCAGATCCCTACCTAGTTGGTCAGACTAACTTGACACATCTTGTTTGCGGGGAGCGCCATCATAGACTTGAGATGGGTAGGTTTCCTTGATTAGTATGTTTCACTTATCTTGGCATGCTCTTAGCTCGGCAGGAGTAGTGTGTACATCCCACGAGCATCTGTATCCACAATCGTCACCATTGTAAGTGGTGGACTGAACACCTCTGGGTTAGCCTGGAGGTCAATGACGTTGACACATAACATTAGTTGGAAATATGCGTGTGACTACTGTTATATGAAAATGAGTTGAGGATTGTGATCAGGATTGTGTGCAGCCAGCGAGCTACAATAATCATCAGTATTAATTCACGTCGCCAATTCCATAAACATAATGGGCTGTTAATGGAACAGCTGAATGCAAATTGGATATTGGTTTTGTTAACATTATAACATGTCGCGTTACCATTTTGATTTGGGTACACAGGAATACGTCTTGATCTTCATTTTGCTGTGAAAAACATGTGCTTAAAGCACTCTATGAGTGAAAGGTGTCCGGTATAGGAGTTTTTAACTCACTGGCAACATGCATTGTCAGCCATGCATACCAAAAACCTACAAATTGGGAGTTTACATTCGAGATTTACAAAATAACCGTATACGCCCATGGTGCATACAGTCATGAAATAGGCAATACTTGGTTTTTTGAATATCATAAGAAGACGAGGAAGTACGGCCATTTGAAATTGAAAAAGAGTGATGTGATGTTAATTTTATTAAACGTAATTTAACGTACATCACGTGACCATGTTAATCTTGATTAACTGGAGCGTCCTTTAACACATTAACAAACGCGCTCACGTTATGAGTCTAGCGGAACTGGTTCGAACTTTAACAAGTTAACAAACCCGCTCACTTTGTGGGACATCCGGCATGGGATTGTCGTGTTGTTGATTCTTCTTAAAAAAACATACCATAATCAGACACCAGTTTCCAGCTGGTTACACTGAACCATGTCTGACAGTTCATGGCCTTATTACCCGTGGCTTTAGCGCCTTAAATCACTCCAGGAATCTGTATACAGTATGTTGATGTTGGCTCCACCTAACAATACGGACCGAAATGTTGGCATCGTTTGATTTCCTATCATATTTTTATCAGAAAGCACCAACCCTATGCCCTTAACCTTACTAGTCCAGGAACAGCCCCAATTCTGCTATCTATCGTATTGACCTGTGCAAATCCATTTATCAGTCGATCGCGTCATGCTAACTGATCCAGAGCTAACAGTGGGATCACCAAGACCTGTATCGATCTTTTAAATTGTTTTGTACTAAGAGTTTGCAGAATATAATGGTAGAGCAGTTTAAGGGCTCACTTCTATCAAAGAAGGTATTTTGTTCAATACACATCATCAACACTATCGGGACTTGCTTAAATGCAAAGGGACACCTGAATTACTGTAAGGCGGAATGTAATTAAATTGGTCACTTCATGTGACGAAAAGCATTGCCTTCATCCATTGAAGCAGCTAGTAAATCCTCGTGACGACAGTGACTGTTACGGGAATTAATTGACATTTTCACTCAGAATGTGCATATGCCAATGACTGCCTTGTTTTCGTTTAGTGCGTTTAAAAACTGATGTCTCACTTTAACAATATGTAACCAAACAACCACTGCACAGAAAAATGATGATTTTCGGAATGTAAAAAGTTACTAATTTTTACGTTAAAGCAAACAAAATGTCAGTGGAAACAGCAATTGATCTTTATTTTCGTTTCTTTGCAGTATGCAAAAACCAGCAAATGTAAATAAGACATACATTTTAAATGTTAAAGTATTTTAGAGGTATTTAGTTTGTGTAAAATCTTGAAAACATTAATCTGCAAGTGTTTTGTTGATTTGTGTAAGACTTACAGCAAATAGTATTAATTTTTAACAGTTAGATAGTAACTTCCGGTGTTCTGCGTCCTCATTACAAAATAATTGCCTTTTTTATTTCTGCGCTGTACATGAAATTTGATCTGGGTGAAGAATGGGTAAAAAAAAATAATTTTATAACACTTCAAATCATCGCAATGAAAGTATATACATATTTTTGTAGAGAAGCTAAAAGTGAGGGTCTTAATCAAAGGCTGGAAAGAGAGCAATGAACACTTTAAATGTTAGTAAACTATCATTGCATCGTTGAATTCAACAGAATTCAAAAAGTAGAGAAGAAAGGAATTTGTTTATTATTTGAGATTGTGTAGACTGTTTTTTTTTTAAAAAAAACATTTACACTGGAAAAATTAAAAATGGGGCTGAGAAGCAACAGCGACATTGAAATCTACATTACGGAGAACTTTAAGCGCTGCAGGCTTTACCTTTCGAAAATAAGCAGGCGATAAAGAAAACAATTTACGACAAGCCCCCATCTACTTGTAATAAGAATGGTTTTCTAAGTGCAATAAGAGAAATGCGTAAATAATGTTATGATATTATCTTTTAGGATGAAACAGACCTGGGACAGGAACCTACCTCCTACCAGTCGCGTCAGCCGGGTTGCACATTTATGTAAGGCTCCCTAATTTGGAGGTTAGCTGCGAATAAGAAAGCAGCCGGGGACAACAGTGAGTCGGCAGGCATGGTGAATGTAAGGAGGCAACTCTTCCACCATGCAATAACACAACAGGCTAATCACCTGTTTGTCTTAACAAGCGTTTACAAGCCATAGAGAAAACCGGACTGATCCTAACGGCGACGAACAGGCGAGAAATAAGGACCACGATTTACGGAACGTGACATGTAAGAAGTATATACGGAAAAGAACATGAACCATAACGGCAACATGTTATACTACAGCAGAGTTCGCATAACTGAAAGAGTCAGGGTAGGGGTGTACTGTATAGTGGATAGTAGTAACAAATAAAACATTAAAGGAGGGAAGTTCATTTCAGAACGACTGATGGTTCTAAGTCTGCAAGAGAAGGATAGTCAAATGGATATCGTCACTATGTATGCACCAAACGAAGACTAGAGCACTGACCAAAAAAAAATGACTTGTATGAGGTCCTTCAAATGAGCGTTGACGATTGTTAAAATGAAATAGTTCTCCTTGGAGACTAAAATTAAAGAGTTGGAAACCACTATTTTAGATGGGATGGAGTGATCGGTAGCTATAAAGAAGATGTATAATATGGCAATGGAACAAAACCTCGTTATTACAAATTCAAGGTTTCCACACAAGCGTATCCATGCCTACACAAGATGCGAGCCAGCAAGAAATGAAAGATCCATAACTGACTTGGCAATAGTGAGGAAAACTGATTTCAAGCATGTGAAGGACACTAGAGTGTTTAGAGAACCAGAGATAAGAAGCGACCACTACCTAGTTAAAATAAAGAGAGAAATCGATAAAAGTTATCCAGTCAGACAATACCCATCAACAAGCAGGAAACATAATAAACCCCACGGAAAAATACAATTAAGGCTTACATCCTAAAAGCACCAAACTATAAGAGGAGACATCAAGGGTTCATAACAACAACAATAGAAGGGATAGAAGAATCTGAAGAAAATGTGTACATGCTCTGGATAAAATTCAAAGACATCCTCAAAGAGGATGCAGTAGAGGCATGTGATCAAACCAGAGAAGGGTGAAAAAGATGGAATACACCATGGTGTACAGAAGAAGTGAAAAGATAAATAGGAGAAAATAAAAAGGCATGGAAGCAATACCTTCGGGCTAGGAATACAGAAGAACAAACAAAGACAAATAAAAAACGTACATTTTAGAACAGAAGAAGCAAAGAAGACTGCTCAAGGCCAAGCATAAATCCTGGAAGGAATTTGGAGAGAAACTAGAAAATAATGCTGAAGAAAACCAGAAACTATTCTACATGACACTAAAGAACACCAGGAAGGAAAAGGAATGCCCCCTGAAATTTGTTAAAGGTAAACAAGGTGCGCTGCTAACCACCCAAGAAGAGATAATAAACAGCTAAAAAGAAAATTTATCAGATCTTCGTGCAGTGGAGGAAAATTAAGCTCTGGAAGCAACAGTCTCAATTCAAAAATAGGGCGCCATGGACGGGAACTATAACATCAAAATGGAAGAACGAATGGTAGCATTTGAGAAAATTAAGACTGGTAAAGCAGCTGGGCATGCTGGTATAACATCAGAAATGGTTACATACATGGGAACGGCAGGAGAGATGCTATACATGAAGATGCTCAAGGCAGATTGACGCCATAAGAAGATACCAAGAGAATAAAACCAATATTTAAAAAAAGTGACAATCGACAATGTGAAAATCATAGAGGCATTTTCCTTCTTAGTGTCTCCAGGAAAATCTACACTAGTATTTAATAACGGCGATTAAGAGGTCCAGCAGAGCCAAATATGGGCGAGACTCAATGTGGATTTCGGGCAAACACTTTACACTCAGACAGCTAAGTGACAAGGCACTTGAGTATGATACGGATATGTATGTCTACTTTTGGGGATTTGAAGAAAGCATTTAATAAGGTCCCATGGGACAAACTCTGGGAGTGCCTGACAAGCAAGCACATCCCATGATCCTCTGATCTCTGCCATACAGAGTTTCTACAAAACATTCAGAAATTATGTGCGCACATCAAATCAAAAGTTAAGAGAGTTCAGGACCGCTAACGGAGTAATACATGATGGCATGCTATCACCGTGCCTTTTCATACTCCTCATGGATGAAATAATCAAAGCCTACAAGGAACGGACAAAAAAGTATGAAGTAGAGTACTGGAAAATGAGACCAAGTTACATATCGCAGCTAGCATTTGCAGATGACGAGGCTCTGATCACGAAATCCGAGATACATCTCCAGATCAACTTGCAGGTCTGGGAAGAAGAGTTGAAGAAGAGAGTAATGCATATCAGCAACTTCAAAACAAAAACCATGGTGATCGCCAGAAATGAGAAGAGACATCAGATAACACTGGACACGCGAGCACTCCGCTTTAAATATCTAGGAGTGGTAATAGCGCAGGAGAGCAATAAAAAAAAGCGTTTACTGCACGAAGTGGAGCAGCTGGTAGACTTTTCCAAGCAAGAAAACAGATGATTCTTCAGCAAACGTGAAAAAAGCTGGAAAACAAAGATGGATGTATACCGCTTGACCTATGTGCCTGTCCTGACATATGGAAGTGAGTCCTGGGCAACGACCACAACCAAAGAAAGGCAACTACAACATTCAGAAATGAGGTAGCTAAGAAAGACGGTTCAAGTGACAAAAAGAGATAAGATTCGTAACCAGACAATACGTAGAAGTCTCAAAGTCCAACCACTGTAGACACGAGTGGAGCAGTCCCAACTACAGTGATTTAGCCATGTCTGTAGAATGGAAGAAGATCGGATACAAAGGCGGTCATGGGAGATGCAACGTCAAGGACGCAGACCCCCAGGACGTCCCAAAGTACGTTGAGAAGACAACATACGAAAGTCACTAAATGATCGAAGGCTGGATTAGGAAGAGACCGGTGGATAGAACCGCATAGAGTTATCTCTGGAAAACATCTACACCTCACAGTAGAAGAGGAGCGACTACATAAGTAAGTAAGGACGGAACAGAAGTCAATGCTCACCACATGCATACTTAACTTAACATCTTTATACTGGTTTATAAGACTTTGCGGGATCAAGATACTGAGCAGCGGATGAGCTGCAGTGGTCAGCGACCCAGAGTTGACTGCAAGTGTCAGGGCCAGCGAAACAGAGCTGCCTAGACCCTTCTACACCTCCACGAGGTGATTATGGATAACAGGCTGCAGCAGGGCAGACTGGCTAAGGAGAAGGGATAGAAGAGGGTATGCTAACTCGGTACTAAAAAAATGCTTGCTGAAGTCGGATGTGTTGGACCGAAAAGTGCAAATAACACATTCAAGATGTAAGCTACGACACAACGCATTCCGTTCACTGGACTAAATTCTGCCACCAGTTTCTTTTACATTTCCTAAATCTGAAGATTATGCGCATCCAATCAGTCATTTAATGCATTGATTGGCACTGCTTTCACTATTTCCTGTGGCAATGCATTACAGGCATTCACCACTCTCTGACTGAATTTCTTAATATATAATCTGAACTTTTCTTTAGTTAATTTGTAGCTGTGCCATCTTGTTATTGTGGGTAGCTAAATTTTGCAGAAAACAAAATCTTGTAATAGTCTAATTTCTCAGTTCCTTTGATTATCCTATAACCTTGTATTAAATGACGTCGAATTCTTCTCTTTTCTAGATAATGGAAGCTCGTTTTTTTCTTAATATTTCCACATAAATTTCTCACTATCAATGTTTCCATTCTACTTTGTATTGTTTACAGCATGTTGATATCCACTCTGCGATAGGGAATCCACACCTGTCAACATTCATATAATCTAGATCTAACTTATTCTCTATATAGTTTGACTATAACTTCCTTACTCATGTGTGTAATACGTCTTTTTAATCAAACTTAAAATTGCATTTGCCTTTTTTACTGTTACCTGGACTTGCTCACTCATCGTACATGATCTATTATAACCCCTAGGTCCCCTTTCGTTTTCATCTTGCTAATATTGTTCTCGCCAATATTCTATAAGTATGTTTCATATTGGATCTACCTATGTTATGAAATGTACCATGTTCTACATTAAAATCCATTTGCCATCACACAGACCATTCTCGAATTGTGTATAAATCTGACTTCACTATATCCACTCCTGTTTTAGATGAGACACTACGGCATAGTTTTTGTGTCATCCGCAAATTTTGCAATCATGGATCTGATATTATTATCCAAGTCGTTTATATATATATATATATATACAAGTATATATATCAAAAAGAAAATTGTTTTTAAAATCGAACCCTGTAGCACTCCACATTTTACTTCACACCACTCAAAGTACTCTATAATTGTGTCCACTCTCTGCCTTTATCCCATAAACGAATTATGAATCCATTTGGTACCGTCGTCACCTGTTCCATAAAATTTTAGCTTCAAAAATAATATTTGATGATGCACTCTATCACAGGCTGTTGCAAAATTTAGATAATTAGCATCCACTGACTCCCCTCCATCTATCATTTGAGTAACCTCCTCTATGAATTCTGAAATATTTACAAAGCATGACGTCCCTTTAGTAAACACATGGTGACTATTCCTGATTATATTAAACTTGTGTAAAAGCATTACGTTGTTTTCTTCGATTATTGATGCTAATAATTTACACACTTACTTACACAATCATTGACCTGTAAATTGCTGGATCTGATTGGTTGTCCTTTTTTTTTTAATAAGAGGATCAGTCCTGCATCTTTCCAATCCCATGAAATAATATATTTCGCAAGTGATTTGCGAACATAGAAGAGGAAATCATTTTGCTAACAGGTCTCTAATTTCCAACATAAATGAATACCATCTTGACATGGCCATTTATCCACTTTAAACTCATCCATTTAAAACAAATACCATTTCCTTTTGTAATGCACATGTATTTTAATTTCACTGTATCATTGTATTTAAAAAAAATATATATGAACTTTGAGATCTTGGAGCAGTCTTCCTTTGTGTAGTACTGATTGAATTGTGCATTCCCTTTCCCCGTTATTTTTTGTCCAGTGTTATCTATGAGAGGGCATCTTTTGCCATTTCTGTTTTTTTTAAATTTCTAACCTAAATAAATATACTGCTGCTATCTGTCTTGATCTTGAACTTGTTGCTTTATTCTTTCACTGTCTGAGCTATGCTATGCTTATCCAAATATTTAAAATATATTTCTTTTGATTTAGCTTCCTTTTCATATTTTGTCCATGTTTTAGTTTTTGCTCTTCTAAATGTAACTGCAAATGTAGTTATCCCCTTGTTGAGCTCGGAGTTTACCTCCCTTGATTGAACACTTTCTTCTTTTAGTTTTTCTAAACTGTTTTAAAATTTTCTCACTGTTGTTCAACATTTGCTCCACAGACAATATCTTTTCAGATTACTTGGCTCTCTGCCTCTTTCATTGTTATAACATCTTTGATAGAGTAGTATTATGTTCTTGTACTTATAGTTTCTTCCTTCCTTGCTATAGGATAGTAACGGATGCTCTTATGGGCACTTGAGCCAAGCAATTCTCAAACGGTAACGCTTTCAATCCTATTTTCTTTAGAAGTGAATACTAGGCCTAGTGCTTTTTTTTGCCTCTGGTTGCTTATTCTACATATTGAATCAAGCAATTGTTAGTTATACACTAAACAAACGGCTATGACTCGACAAGTGTTACTGCCATTTCCTATTTTATTTCTGGAAGTTCAGATCCTCCATTAATAATATTGATCCTGCACATGCTTTTAAGCTACTAATCAGCTTTCCGTCTTCCTTTTTTTTTATCTTGATGAACATCTGTAGTATACTTCAGCCATTGATTCTTCACCCCCGCTTTCTATTTCTCCCCATACACTTTTATTTCTGTTGACATATGCTATATCATATGTGATAGTTATGTCAACTGAATTTGTAAAGTATAATAAAACATGATAAGGAAGGGCAATCATCAAATAGAAGATTTAAGAAATGTGTACCAATTAGCAAAGGACATCGAGAACAACAGATTAAATAAAGATGTGGCTCTAAAAAAGGTTATCTTACCATTTCCTGAAATGCATCTACAACCTGGATTTCTTGCCCGTATAAAGCAGATATAAAGGACACATCTATTCCATATAGATACAGTAATAATGGAGCTTTGATAAAGAAACTGCTCGCTTACCATTCTCATCCAAATACAATATAACTAGTGTGGGCAAAAGTTAAAGGATATTTTGCAGTTGAAATTAAAATATTAAACAGAGCGATGTTAAAGAACTTAGATATGCTCACTCTCAAAGATACTCACAAATTAAAGGGCTTTATATGAGAACCATGTTATACAAGAGGAAGAGAATTATTGAAACACATGATGGTTTATGTTTTATACAACCAAGAGCAGTCAGCAATATATTAGACGTGTCTGTCTCTGAATAAGTTGAAATATAGAATACATGTAATTTTAACAGGAACTATTTCACCAAGACATTTTCCAGGAAGAGGATGTGCAATACTGAATACCATTTCGTACCATAATTTATAATCATTTTTTTAAAACATGCCTTTGTTAGAACCCACCTAATCTTCAAGAAATTCGATCTCAGAATTGAATATAACATATTTTTGTCCGTTCCATATACTGTTGATACTTGTGACATCATTCTTGAACATCTTTCCAACTTCACATGCTGAATTACACGTTCGCCGTCTATGATGCGGTAACATGTCCTCGCAATTAGTACTTTTAAATAAAATACACGAGCAACAGGCAGATCAAGGATATTATTCGATGCGTACAAGTATACATTTTTTAGAAAGTGAATTGAAGATACGCCCTTGACTCCATTACATGTACATCATTTTTTAGAAGGTATAATAATTATTTCACAAGATCAAAGAAACTTGTTAGTTTAAGAAAATGGCATTATCTGCACTTTTGAATGATATAATCCTAATATCATGGAAATGTCAGATCACCTGCAAAAATTAATTGTAAAACGTGCAATGGTTCTAGAGATATTAGATACAATTTGGGGTCATGAGTTTTGAAACGCAACTTTAAAAAACAAATATTTTAAATCATCACTCAGCTAGTGACACATAAAGCAAATAAAGAAAGAGTATGTAGGCATGACGCAGATTTTGAGTTTTATATAAAACATTTTTCAATTAAGTAAGGATTGTCAATCGTTTTTTTGCATTTATCTCCCCATGTAACACAACCCTGCTATATTCCAGAATAAATAAATGAAATGAAGAAAAAGAAGACGATAGCTATACCACCAGTGCTAGTCTTCATTAAAAGACTGCAAAGCAAATGTTTCGACCATGTGACACGACATAAACCAGATAGTGTATTAAAGAAAGCAATGATATACATATATTTGTTTCAGAGCTAGTGATCGCCCACGCAAAATATGGAAAGCAGAAATAATAGAAGCAGTGAAACTACTCATGTACGAACTGATGCTAAAAGACACAAACAGGCCAAAAGTGAAACGAAAAAAGAATAACAATGAAGAGGTAAAAAAAACTGAAATTGTATCCTTGTGTTTACATACTTCATGATATTGGATGTTAAGAACAGTGTTACAAATCAAAATAAAACACAGTATTTTTACTTTTTCTTCTAGAAAAAACCCCAAAACAACACTTAGTGCTATAATATAAGGAAATAGATAATAGGAAGGAACGAATAGGACTTTTGCTTCAATTTGGATTGCAATTTACAACAAAAAAAGCAAAAAAAGGAACCGCAGCAAAGAACGGATGCAGTTCGTCATTTATAACAACATTTGCAGTGCAGGAACTGTATCTGGCTCACATATTGAAAAACTACAATAAGAAAAGTATATGTTCATACAGTTGCATTATTTCTAGTTATTCAATTGGATTTGCAATAGCCATACACAACCATATTTAGTAGTCTTTTGGTATACTACTTTGAAGAATGATTTGGATTGATTCCTTACTCCCTAGACACCACTTGTGCTAGGCGACTACGTAAGAACTAGTGAATTCAGGGCGGAAATGTCAGAAAATATTCACATACAATGACCAATCCTGATATCTTTTCAAAGACTGACTCAAAAAGGTGTATTTCAAATAATAAAATAGCACAATTTAGAATATATTGAATTTCTTCTTTTTAAGTATATATATATATACATATTTACTTGAATAATTTTTAAATGTTTTACAATTTTACTAGCAATATAGAATACTCATGAATAAAACTTGAATAACAGTTTTTTTTCTTCGCAACATATTTTCGCGAAAAACTAACTGACTAAACTGAAGCATAATTATCTTCCTGAAACTTAAAAAAAGTCTTCGCTATTGTTGGGTAAGGAGCGGGGTGGGTGAGGGGGTTACATTCAGTACTTGACGTCGTGTATTTAAAAGCGAGTTACAGTGGCTCTTATTACATCACGTGGTGAACTTGAATAGACAGAATGGGCTATCACCTGGATGTAGTGCCATGCGAGGCTTCTAAGTTAGTTCACCAGTAGGGATTACAGTGTCGATCTCCATGTCCTTGGCACGAATGCTATAAGACATGACATTTCCTGAATGTGACTAAATACTCTTCGATTGAAATACAAGTAAAAATCGGTACAAGTGTCTGGTGCAAAGGAATATATTATGCAACTAATCACTCAACCAATCAATCAATTTAACCAGTTAGTGTCACAGAGGTGCCATACATCAACACACAAAGTCCTCAAAAGTGATATATCCCCAGCCCAGTGACGAGTGTGAACAAGTCATGTTCTGTCAATTATTTGATGGTATCAACCCAGGACTTTGTTGTCCTCCTCGCTTCCTTCCGTCTTCAACTGTTCCCGGACATATATCTTTGGAGATGAAGTTTTGTCTCGTTATATATTATACTGTGTCAGTTTGCGACGTTTCGCTACCGAATCAAGTGGTTGATGTTGACCTATCAGGGAATGTGGATGTCTCTCATATAATCATTTGTTTTATGTTCGTTATAAGCGATGCTCACAGATCGTTCCTAGCATTTATTGTAAAAAGCTTATATTCTTATTTCCATATCATCAGGTAATGTCCAGCTTTCGCATCTGCACAAAAGAATAGACATTACTAATGATTTATATAACTTGACTGTGACTGCGGTGATAATGTTCCGTTTCCATATTACATTCCGCCTTGACAACGCGGCTGTTTACATTCCGCCTTGACAACGCGGCTGTACCCATGGCGATTCTTGTCTGAATTTATGTATTAGATCTTCAGTCACTACACATGCAGAACTCTATACATTAAAAGGTATTAACTTCGTCTACTTGTTTGTCATGTATCATGATGTTTGTAGAAGTCTGATTGTGAAGCCCATTCACCATTATTTTGCTCCTTTGTATGTTAATGTATGTTACAAACGCTCCTATGACTTCCCAATTGTATGGTAAGTTCTTGGAGCTCTAGTTCCGGATCTAGACATAAGAACGATGTTGCCAGCAACAATTAGGTTGTAGAAATGTTGACCACCAATCGTTAGAAAGGTTTTATGTTTCTGGAGTGTCTTCTGCACAACATTTTCTAAATATATGTTGAACAGCAGCGATGAACAAGATTTATCCTTGCCGTACTCCAACATGTGTTTTGAAGTAGCATTATTTTCTAGAGTCGCACTACTTGCATCTTTATCAGCTTATGTAATAATGTCACATTTGTTGCACCAAAAGTAAATGGTATCATGTTATGCCACCTATCTTCATGTCTAATGTTATAATTACATTTATCTGAACACAAAACGTTAGCCTTCCTAATAGTAAAGCGACATGTACCCAATGTTAATTTCTGCCTTCTGTAATAGTACAATATCATTCATTGAAAGTACTTTTGACAAAAATAACATTAAAGTTGGGTTTTTTTTCAACACTAATTATTGCTTTGCTATATATAAATGGAATGTGTCTGAACATATACTCTTGCTTTAGCATCAGTAAAATATATCATCCGAAGACCAATATGTTGTCTTTCCAACAGTATAATTTAGTTAGTTAAATCCAAACACACTTTGCTACCAGTCACTTGATGGACCTCTCACAGAGTATAACACTACCTATTAGTGTTACACTCTGCCTATAGTTTCACAAGGTTTTCTAAATATTGCAGTTGCGCTTTTCAACAATTACAAACTGTAATTTGCTAACACTACATACCTGTATTTCTAAGAGTAAATTGGTATTTATTTCTAAAGAAACAAAAGTACCGTATCTCGAACAGTATCCCCGATTCACTCCTCTAAAATATAAGATTTGTGTATTTTAAAATGAAAAAAAGAATGTATCTTCTAATACACAAAATAAATGTTTATGTAACTGCACTGTGGTTGAGTAGGCCGCGCCTTAACGGCTGCGCTCTCGACTCGCTCCAGTGTTTGGGGCATGTTCCGATGTTTGGTGGTTCCTGTTCGGATTATATTTCACAACTCCTTCCCCACGTGGTATTAAAGACTTTATTATGTGGAACTGATGGGCTTCCGATCTGTTATCTTATTTGTTATGCTGCATTTCGCTGCATTTCAAGCCTGTTTGAAGTCATGGGAGACCAGTCCGTGATGGAGTTCAACCTTTCGCTTAACTGCACCAGCCTGCGGCCTGAGATGGCCGGATTACACTCCTAGAGTGCGTCAGAAGGACCGCCCCCTTGTAGATATGTCCTAACCTACAAGAACCCAAGTGGCTCCATCAACAGCTGTTGCTTCAACTGGACATTGGACTAGGTCTCTCCTGCTGGCATGGAGTGATTTATATGTCGCCATTGAAGTGTGCGATCTGGATTTCACTGCCTCCCCTTTTATCGCTCACCGAGATCAATCCATCTGTGTATACGTGTGTTCAAGAGTTGCAAGAGTACTTTCTCTTGAGATCCTGCAGAACATGGATGCTTTTGTTCTGTTACTGACCGCTCACTTTTTTTCGTTAAGCCTGTAACCTCCAATATCATTTTGGACCGGTCCTGACTCCATGTCTAAGGTCCTGGAATGAGTGCTTCGCACTTTTTTGGTTTCAACTTCAAGGACGTCTGCGTGTTTTCTGTGTATTTATTTGGCCAGATGGTTGGGTCTTTTCCTCAGTAGACTGTTTTTTGTTCTCTATTGGAACTTCTGGTATAGGTAGCCTATTTAGTGTTGGAACTTCTGGCTCTGGTAACCTCTGTAGTGTTGCAAACTCAGCAAGGAATGTGTATTCTTTTCTCAAATCAATGTGCTCAATATTTGCTGGTTTTCACAGCTCTGTAAATGGAATGCTACTCCATGTATCAAAATGTCATTCTGAGACCCATGTTTTGGACTTGGTTTTATTTTCACGTTTGTTTTGGTCACTGTTGACCTGTACACGCAATTGTCCGAATGTGTTTGGGTGGTGGTGATTGTGTATACTTCCACTGCTTGGGTGCTCGTTTCGATTCAGGAGTATAATGATGCGCCCGGATTTTGTCACAAGTAATGATTCGCCTAGATTTTGTCACATGTAATGATTCGCCTAGATTTCGAAAACATGTAATGATTCGCCTAGATTTCGTCACATATAATGATGTGCCCAGATTTCGTAACATGTAATGAAGCGATCTAAAGCATCATGTCCTTCCATGTCAACAATTTTCTTTAATTCAATGAAGCCTTGAACTCTTCTTTGCCGGTAAAAAACAGAAAGCTGTCTTGGCACCCAACATACACTAACTTTCCGAAAATGCAAATGTTATGAATATTAGTGTTCACCGTACCCAGAGAAAGGCTACCTCTTGTGCAATTTTGCTATATCCAGGATAAAGCATTCTACGACATGGATATTCACAGGAATTACTGTGGTGTTTTGAGTCAGTACGGCCGGGAACGTGACTAAGGGATGTACGGCCTTCTCTAAAACTGTTATACCACTCAGACCTCTTACTGCGGCTGATTGACTCATCACCATATTGTGGTTGCAGTCTTCTGTAAATGCCCGCATGTTTCTCGCCTTCTTTTACAAGAAACGTCATCACAACACGCTGCACCATGCAAGCATTTACAGTGGTGTCCGACATTTTCATTTATATTTCACGTACTCGCCCATTGCAAATGGGCAACCTATCAGTAATAGGACACACGTGCCCATAACTGATAGTAGTGCTAGCACGCTATATCCCGTTCACGTAGAACTAGAACGTTTGATTTGAACACCCGAAGTATAAATGTATCTTCGCAAACACAAACGTTCTTTATCATTAAGAATAAAATATAATTGAACTTTCACAAAAGAAAGTGTGTGTATTACTAACAGAAAAATTAAAAGTTAACTTATAAAACACGAAATATTGATACTTCATATAACATGTCAAAATGTATGTTCTAAAAGAAAAAATATACGCATTTTTGCAACAAACAGGTAACCCTTTTTCCAAACACATATATACAATAGTATATCTTAAAAACAAAACAAAACGTATAGTTTGTTGTTTTTGTAACATTTTTTTAACTTGTAAAAGATCAAATTCTCTACTAGCTAAGAAACAAACAAACTCACTCCCAACACACAATTTTCATTCTCGTTTCTTCGGGAACAAAGCCGGATCAATCGTATGTACCTCCTAAACTGTGCAATTTCATGTTACAGAATTAACAAAGTGTTTTATCAACTCAAATTGCGTTTTCAATCCAAATATTGAGTATATATAGTTTTTCTTACTATCTTTGAAGTGTACAAATGTTCAGGCATTCATTTCCTTCCAAAACTGTCATCCTGTCGCAGAAGATGAAGTATACATACTTGTAATGTGATGAGATTTACGGAATGTAAATTTGCCACACATTTAGTTCAACTTTACAATATTTTGTGTTTGTGTGGGTGTTCGGCGTATGTCAGTCTGCGAAAGGGCACAGTTTGAGATTTAAATGTTGCACATTTCAGATGAGGAGAGATAGACCTTCAAAATATGTAAAGTGTAAGGGATATAACTTCAAAAGTTTATACGTTGGGACACTTAGGAATACCGTTGATCAAATATGGATATACAAACAGGGGGAACAACTGTGGTCCAATCATTTGGGCACACAGTTATAGAACATGTTCTTAATGATCTCATTTCAATCATGTACATTTCTTCAGACGTTTTATGAAATCGTTGATGACATCGACATTACACAGACCATGCACTAAATTGGGCATCACATCGACATTCCACAGACCATACACTTAATTGGGCATGACATCGACATTCCACAGACCATACACTAAATTGGGCAAGACATCGACATTACACAGACCATGCACTAAATTGGGCATGACATCGACATTCCACAGACCATGCACTAAATTGGGCCTGACATCGACATTCCACAGACCATGCACTAAATTGGGCATCACATCGACATTCCACGGACGATGCACTAAATTGGGCATGACATCGACATTACACAGACCATGCACTAAATTGGGCATCACATCGACATTCCACGGACGATGCACTAAATTGGGCATGACATTGATATTACACAGACCATGCACTAAATTGGGCATGACATCAACATTCCACGGACGATGCACTAAATTTGGCATGACATCGGAATTCCACAGTTGAGCACTAAATTGGGCATAGCATCGACATTCCACAGACCATGCACTAAATTGGGAATGACATCGACATTCCACAGACCATACACTAAATTGGGAATGACATCGACATTCCACAGACCATACACTAAATTGGGAATGACATCGACATTCCACAGACCATGCACTAAATTGGGCATGACATCGACATTCCACAGACCATGCACTAAATTGGGCATAGCATCGACATTCCACAGACCATGCACTAAATTGGGCATCACATCGACATTCCACAGACCATGCACTAAATTGGGCATGACATCCGTTGGCTAACCAACCATCCTCTAATTCTCTTTAGAGTCCCATTGGTTGTACAAAACATATGTCTGTGTCTATAATTTTGGGCCAGCCTGATGTGTGCGTTCTTATCTTCAATCAAAACCCGTCCCACTTAGGTCCGGTACTAGAATTGTCAAACCAACAACCGAACACCCCCACCCCCACCCCCGACCCCACCCCCCATATATACTGTAAATAATTACATGGCCACGGATACTGTTATCCAATGTGGGACATGGGTAATGTTTAATAATAATGTTCGTTTAGGCGTCAAAGGTGCTATAATATCCAACTACTGATGATTTTTCGTGCGTATTGTGTTGACCGAAATCACTACTGACTCCCCATGTAGAGCCCAGTACTACACTGCCTCGGGATGGGAGCCGCGAGGAGTGTGTGTTGAACCAATATTTATGTCGGCTTTCCTTGTCTGTCCGTGTCTGACTCCCTATTTCTTCGTGTGCTGCCACAGTTATTTCTGGATTGTGTCCTTTATCGGGTCAGCGTGACACCTACTGTGATGAGAAGACGAGGTTGGGAGAGGTATGATGAAACCGCCGATGGACTGGGCCAGAAGAAAGACGACCTCGGTCCACGTAGGATGGCCCTTGAGTAGGCTGAATTATGGCTGAATTATGGGGTGCAGTCAAGCGGAACGTACAACGCCATCTTGGACTGTTTTCTCATGGTTTAAGCTAGGTACAGCCGCAGCAAGATGCAGCATAACAACAGGATAACCGAACGAATCACATGAATTCCACAGACTAACGTCATTGATACCACCTGGTAAAGGAGTTGTGAATTTCAATCTGAACATGAATTAGCAGACTTCAGAAAATGACACAAACACCGGAGCTAGTCGAGAGCGCAGACAGTCAGGTGAGGCCATCTTAATTTTCGAATAATGTTTACTTGAGGTTAACCTGTACGAACTGAGATAGAGTAGTCTGTTTGTTTATTATCAAAAGTCGAAATGTGAGTATCGAAAGGTAGCATGAAATATCATTTGAGTGGGGACGGCGTCGGCCAACGGTTAAGTGACACCGCTCACTACCGAAGGTGTTTGGTTCGATCATCATCACAGTACCTACCGGCCGTTGCCCCGGGAAAGCAAACCCTTATGAATGCAGGAGGAAGCAGACCCTTACATAAAATGCATGTTGAAGTTGGATGCACTGAGCCCTCAGGCGCAACATAAAAACCACAGTGCAACGCACACTACATTGGGGAATAGATTAAATAAGGCGAAAGCAAAAAAAAATAATAATAATTGGAGTGTTATGGTTTGCAAAAACAAGTATAGTATAACCTTCCTAACATGTCATAGTCGGCCACCAAATTGGTGAACTGGCAACCTCACAATATAAAATCATTGCTATATAATGGCCTCTGCACATGCATGGATACACGCCTCCTGTCCGGGGCCACTTTTAGTTGTGACCCCATACTTACGTTAGGGCAAAATGGCAACGTGATCAATAAAAAGCTGCGAGGCATGTCGTAACAGCCGACAGTAAAGACTGCTAACTTCGTATTTGTCTTCTTGGGATCGCAAGATGCATTTACTCCACGACGATACACTATGTCATCCATCATGTGAAGCAGGTATTTCTCTTAACTCTCGTAAATACCAACCTCTTGAAACAGCAAAGTAAGTTTACTCATAAATCACATTTCTCCCTCCTGCATACTTCCGAAATGTCAAACAAGCTATACGTAGTCTTCCACAATGTACATTTAGAGATGTAAATTTCATTTTTTTCTCCGGGAATAATTGAACTTGCATAATGTCAAGACGTCTGTTAATACTTACATTTTACACATCTCACGTATAATGACCTTTTTGTCGAAAATATATACTCTTCTTTTCTTTCAAGACCATTTGTACTTTTTTAAACGGGACTTTCTTGCAATTTAACCCACGGTTAAAAGATACTTTTGGAAATATTCAGGGAATCCATGGCCCATTTCCTCGGATTTGATAGATAATAAAATAAAAGACTGCCTCACTCAACTACCTTTGATAAATGTGCATACAATTTCAGTGGAATTGCTTTCATTATACCAAGATTTCATTTTGTTTTCCCACAAGCACCGATATATGGAGTATACGCCTCTGTTGTTGACACTTACAAGTGACAATTATGCTGCAACTCTGTTCATTGAGTGCTAATTGGTTCGATATAATGAACTAATACACTTTTCCATACAAACCACACTTCCGCATTGAAATACGTCACAAATGTTATTCGTGCTGCTGTTAATATCCTTTGAAAAAGAAAGTATTTTCACTGAAGACGTTCACTGGGTATTATGTTCACTAACGACAGCAGAGTGGACATATATATTGCTCATATAATTCAGAAGAGTATCTACGATCAAATTGCAGTGATTTTGAAACACTAGAGTGCCTCATTCAATAAATTAGAAAGGGTCTGATAGATACACAATGTGAATGTATTCCTACATCGTGTTATCGTTGTCAATCTTGGTCCTTAGCAGCAATACATAATAGTAAGATTCAAAGCTGTGAAACGCGCTGTGTCAGAAGTGCAGCCGAAAAGAAAATTCGTGACCGCATCCGCAACACCACACTGAGGCAGATAGTACAAACCTAGTTAGTCCCTGCATTGACGCACAACAAATAAGTGATTTAGTCATTTATTCAGAATGCATTATGACCAACCTGCAGCAAGAGCATATCATATGCAGATTTTCGGTTTGAGACAGACTTCAATGTCGGTGGATCGAGGGTTTCTCTGACATTCTCAGGAAGTTGCACCTAATGACAGCACAAGCTCCCACTTTGTGATAACAAGAAATCTGCGCATTCCGCCTTTGTTCGACACTTTATGGTAAAGGCAGTAGGACAAAAGAAGAAGGAAGACGTAACTATCTTATTATACTCTACAGTACATACTACTGATTATGTTTTTTTTCTCAAAAATATCAAGAACATTTCTCAAATGCAATTGAATGAACGTACACAAAATATATAATTAACTCTTTTTCATCGTTAATGTCAAATCCAAATGTTAATACAACCTGGCACATCTGCGAAACAGATTTCAGTCAGACTGGACTGAGTAGGATGAGTTCAGCTAGTGCCAGGAACAGTTTGCGATAGCAAGGCCTACGTGCAAGACACCTTCTGTTCGTTAAAATATCCAGCAAAGACATCATGCCGTACGACTAGTCTTGGCCAGGCAACATCTGCTCTTTGAGAACGTTTTGTAGGACAGAACACTGTTTACTGACAAGTGAAGGATCAACTTTCAAGAGTCGATGGTGGTCAGAGAGGGGAATCGTAGACAAGGACAGCAGTACGCCATTCAAGAGCGTGATTGTCATGGAGATGGAGAGATTATGATATGGAAAGGCATCTGCACCAATCATTGATCAGACATCTTTATTTTAGGTCGTGGATGAGATCGTAATTAGCCACGCCTTTTGTGCTGAACCATGCACTAGGCATTGTGTTTCAACAGGACAATCCCCTCACTCATGTTGCCAGTGGCGTGCAAGATGAACTCAAGGCCAGCAACATTGAAACCTTGTCCTGACCAGTCATTTCACCTACCCTGTCACCAATTGACCGTAGCTGGCACGAGCTGAAACATCGATTTCAGCAACGACAGTATCCACCACAAACTATACTGCAAGTTTGTCAAGAAGTCGTACAGAAGTGGCAGCATATACCATGGAATTTACTGATACAGTGTAGTCGATCTTTGAGGCGCAGGTGTCAAGCCATGGTAATTGCACGTGGTGGATACACGCGGTATTGAGCGTTGCAACTTTTACAAAAATGACACACATGCTCGCAAACACTAAAGAAATAATTACACGTAACACGAAAATGTCTTTTCAGTTATTTCAGTTTCGAACTATGGAAAACAGTTTCTTCTCCCCACATTTCGTTGTTTTTGGATGATACAATAATACGATATTATAAAACAAATGACCTGGTAAGTTACCTTTTTCGTTGAAGATAAATCAGCTATATACTGAACTCACGTGCAATTATCAGAACATCAGTTAATGCTATGGGCCCTAGAGTTGGGAGCGAAGAGTACGGACAGGCTTATTAGTAACATACGGTTATTGATCCAGCGGGCTATTCGCTTTTGTCCTTTTGCCCGATGTGAAACACAAAAATGTGCTCTGCTCACGCACTTGTCGGATTACAGCTTACACGCTGTATTACAACAGTCTGAATAACAAGGTGGGGAATCAGCACTATAATCATCCAATGTCGAGCCTGCTGACGATCTTAATGATGCAATTTAGCCAGAAGGTCTTAGGTTGACCGTCACTATAACGCTAGAGGAAGTACGATGGGACACAGTAACAACCCACAAAAGTTGCTCCGCTAAAAGTTGAATTACCTGCTCTGGAAAAGTATGAGCTGTCAGAGTAATTTCCCGTCAAAACGTGAGTTATACAGGAATGTGTGCTTTCACCGATGCTGTTCAGTATCACGTTCTCTGTTATGCTGATTGATACTTTCAGAAATGGGGACATAAGCACTGGCATGTTATATTGTAAAAGTAAAGTAAAGTAGAAAATCAGCAAAATTAACCGCTGGTTAGAAATGGAGTTTTTGAAGATTACATAGTACTAAGGCGCAGTCTGTGAGAGGTGGGATGGCCAGCGTCCTTCCTTGCTGTTTTTACTTTCTCTACTCGTGAGTCAGGTACCCATTTATATATGGGTTGACTGGAGAAGCGACCCCCGATTAAAATAACGACCAGGATTTGTTAAGTCGACGGACGCGATTCGAACCGAGGCACACTGTTACCACAGAGAATAGCTTATTGCTGACTATGAACGGAGCTGACGTGCATGCTTAGAGCTAAACGTTAGGTCAAATCCATCACTATCAGAAATCTTTTGTTAGCTGACGAATGTGTCCTCATTGCTGGCTCAGAGGATGATCTTCAAAATAGCGTGGACAGATTCTCCGAAGCCTCATCAAATTTTCCCGTCTTATAACCAACGCGGAGAAATCAGAAGCTGCATTGCCAAAATTATCAAGGTCAATTGTGAGAAACTGAAAGTTGTCAACAGATTAACATACATCGGTAGCACATTATCCCATGACATACCCATTAATGGAAAGGTGAACTTTTTGATCTCAAAAACCATCAATTTATTGTTCAGACTACACACATGTTTGATATTGAAGTGGCATTAGTCTTCAGATGAAACTGAGGGTTAACGGAGATGTGGTACCAGTGCTGACTGTATACAGGTGCCACGAATATGAAGTTGAATCACTTTCAAACAGTCTGCCTCAGATGGGTAATTGAAATAAAAGAGCAAGATAAATATCGTCGTTCTTGATAGAACTGGTTTCTATAGCATTAATTCGTTGCTGATGCAGTTTCACGTCCGCTAGGCGGACCAGTGGCCCGCATGCTTGCCCACCGGCTGCCACAAATATTCTTTATGGTGATATTGCAAGAGTGTAAGAGCTTGCCTAGTGCCTAAAAGAAACCATTCAAAAACGCATTTGAGAATTCACTAAAACTCTTTGACATGTTACCCAACATTTAGGAAGCTGCTGCGCATGACTGAACATCATGGCGCACATCTCTTCGCACATCGGCAATTGAACAATTGAGACAGGCTAAAAGATCACGTTAACTGAAGCATTACACTAGACACACATCCCTTGCCCACACTGTCTGAGGCAAATGCGAGACCCACATCGGGCTCCTCAGTCAGCTTCGAACTCACCGACTGAATGCACATATTTCAAACGGATCAACAGAGAGGGTCTTCGATCACATGCGATGGACGACCAACATCATCATCATTATCATCATGTTTCCATTAATACAATCTCGTTATTCTGTACTAGAGATATTGGCTCAACGTGCGGCAACATTAAGCATAGATTACCAGTAACTAACAACAACACAAATCACTTTCACAGTCACCATTCAGATGACATCACAACGACAGCGGAAGTGCATGCCATATTTCTTCACTTTAGGTTTCAAAGAGATTGAAAACAAAGACACATTAACCCACAATGAATCGTGTATTTAAAAGTGCTGACTCCAGTATTTACAAAAATAAGCAGCTGAAAAAAAAAACACTTGGACAATATGCACTCATTCACATTTTTCTCTCAAACCGCCGGAATATTTGGCGAGCATAGAAAGAGCTATCTTAAGGCATATATTAGACATGAGAAATACATTTGATCAAAGTTCAGCGCAAAGAGCTAGCTTTGTAGTGGCCTGGTTGATTGCCTGGTACGTAAAGTCATTTCCAATACCGATTTGAAGTTTTACTTCTAAGGCCATAACTACGTCAACAGTACTCAAAGCCACGAGACGCCTATGTGCAAAACATATTGCATGCAGTGACTATAGGGGCATGTAGTGGCTTGGAATGGCTTTAGAGGCATGTAATGGCATGGAGTAAATATAGGGTCATGTAGTGGCATGGAGTAAATATAGGGCCGTGTAGTGGCATGGAGTAAATAGAGGGGCATGTGTGACATGGAATGACTTTAGGGGCATGTAGTGGCATGGAGTAAATATAGGGGCATGTAGTGGCATGGAATGACTTTAGGGGCATGTAGTGGCATGGAATGACTTTAGGGGCATGTAGTGGCATGGAATGACTTTAGGGGCATGTAGTGGCATGTAATGACTTTAGGGGCATGTAGTGGCATGGAGTAAACATAGGGGCATGTAGTGACATGGAATGACTTTAGGGGCATGTAGTGGCATGGAATGACTTTAGGGGCATGTAGTGGCATGGAATGACTTTAGGGGCATGTAGTGGCATGGATTAACTGTAGGGGCATGTAGTGGCATGGAATGACTTTAGGGGCATGTAGTGGCATGGAATGGCTTTAGGGGCATGTAGTGGCATGGAATGACTTTAGAGGCGTGTAATGGCATGTAGTAAATATAGGGGCATGCAGTGTGGCATGGAGTAAATATAAGGGCATGTAGTGGCATGGAGTAAATGTAAGGGCATGTAGTGGCATGGAGTAAATGTAAGGGCATGTAGTGGCATGGAGTAAATATAGGGGCATGGAGTAAATATAGGGGCATGTAATGGCATTAAGTGACTATAGGGGCACACAGTGGCATAACGTGAATATAGGGGCATGCAGTGACATGGAATGACGTTAGGGGCATGCAGTAGCATGTAGTGACTATAAAGGTATTTAGTGGCATGGAATGACTTTAGGGGCATGTAGTGGCATGGAATGACTTTAGGGGCATGCAGTAGAAGGAAGTGACTATAAAAGTATTTAGTGGCATGGAATGACTTTAGGGGCATGCAGTAGCATGTAGTGACTATAAAAGTATTTAGTGGCATGGAATGACTTTAGGGGCATGTAGTGGCATGGAATGACTTTAGGGGCATGTAGTGGCATGGAATGACTTTAGGGGCATGTAGTGGCATGTAATGACTTTAGGGGCATGTAGTGGCATGGAATGACTTTAGGGGCATGTAGTGGCATGGAATGACTTTAGGGGCATGTAGTGGCATGGAATGACTTTAGGGGCATGCAGTAGCATGTAGTGACTATAAAAGTATTTAGTGGCATGGAATGACGTTAGAAGAATGCAAAGACATGATATACCTATAGGAGCATGTAGTGGCATGTAGTAACTTTATGGGAATGTAGAGGTACACAGTGGATATATGGGCATGGAGGGGCATGTAGGGACATGCAGTGACTACAGGGCTTGTAAGGGCATGAAGTAGCTATAGAGGCATGCAATAGTATGAAATGACTAAAGGGGCATGTAGTAGCTTGCGCATGGAACGTAACGCATGCACACATCAGCCCGCAAAATGGCGTCTTACAGGGACATAAGGTTGAAACACCGTGATGTTTATGAATTCCAGACCATGAAAGATTGTCAGTCAATGTACATGCATCGCAGTGTGACTGGTATATGGTGACGCATATGTGGATGTCCGTACTGTCAGGAGGTGGGCGAAGACTGTAAAAGGCGGCAATCCTGCCACGACGAATCTGCAGGACAAGGATCGCAGCAGACGACACATCACAGCTGTTGATGCACAGCACCATACTTGCATGGACGAACGAATTCGTGCCAAAAACCGAGACAAACAGAAATAAATCGCCGCAATGCCTATGATTTCGACTGATCATCCGTCACATTATCCATGGCCTCCACGGGTATAGGAAAGTGTGTGCTAGATGGGTTTCTTGCATGCTGACACCGAATACGAAACAGAGCCAACAGCAGGTGTGTCAGGAACATCTGACACATCATGAACTTGAAGGCAATGCCTTTATTCGCCAAATTGTCATTCTCGACGAGTCATTGGCACGTCATAATGTCCCAGTCTATGGGGTACATGCATTATAATTTACTTCCTCGAAAAATTCAAAGTCGTCACATCGGTGCGAAAAGTAATGATGTTCATCGTGTGGGACTGGGAGGGCGTAGTCCACACTGAATTTTTGAAGCTCAGCATTAGCGATCTGTATGTGATAACTTTACAAAGCTTCGAGAATGATTGTTATGCGTTCGTGGGAAAACACGTCATTCTTTTTACAGCACGAAACTGCTCTTCAACACACGAGCTCACAAACAGTGGATGCATTAAAGCTTCCAAAGTTTGAAATTGTACCGCGCCCATTGTATATTTCCGATCTTGCATCTTGTGACTTCTTCTTTTTTAAGAAGCTGAAGTAACACCTCAACTGGCACCGTTAGGCCTCCGACGAGAAGATGCAGGCAGCTCTGTGAACCTTGTTTCTGGAGATATTTTGCTCGA
Organism: Ariolimax columbianus; assembly: GCA_036924085.1. NCBI lineage: Eukaryota > Metazoa > Mollusca > Gastropoda > Stylommatophora > Arionidae > Ariolimax > Ariolimax columbianus. The sequence continues at coordinate 151,442,497 of JAVGWX010000002.1, read as the reverse complement.
TCGTGTGTGACAACCTGTTCGGCGTCGGCGTTTGTATGTAGACCAGGATGGCGACTACGTTGACAAATAATGACGCATTATCATAACGACATTCCACGTTTTGAGAAAATGTATAACTCATGTGTCTACATATGTCATTGGCAATTCGCAGAGGATGGTATAGCTTCAATACACGATCATGGAACTGAAGAAGAAACGTTAATATGTTATACTCTTGAGTTATGAGCTCCTGAAAACGATGTCTGAAGGAAGATAGATGTATACGTCAACGTACCAAGTATTTAAAATGGTACGATTGTATTGGTGTGTCTGTTCATGTAGTTCCAGTCGTATTTAGTCAAATGAGTGACGCTTCGGTTTAGGTTAAAAAAAAAATCCAAGAATGTAAGTTGTTAATTGTAAGATCCATCGCCAGGTAGTGCTGTTGACACAGTTGCAAACTGGTCTAGGGGATGTTACGAGTAGTTTAATCAAATTGTCATTATTGTCAAAGTGCACGAACTAAACAAGTATTTAAATCATGATTGATGTCAGATTAGGAAGTCTCAATATTCAGGTCTTTTTTTTTAATTCGCAATTTGAGATGGCATGTAGGTGGGCATGCTCTGAATCGAGTGATGGTTCAAAGAACTGAACTATAAATGTTTCTTATTGAACAAAACCATGTCCTATCAAAATATGAGAACCACACTTCGCTTTCACATATCGCTTATTTAGCTGACACGTTGGGCATGTGAATCCAGAAAAGGTGACAGATTGTGGATCATAGCTTATGTTGTGTAGCAAGAAAGTTGAATAAATCCAGATATCAGCCTTTTTGAACCAAGTAGAATATTTGGAAGTATGGTAATGATCTGTCAAAGTAACATTAAGGAAATCAGTTACAAGTGTAGCAGACGCGCTCCATCAAACTTGTTATCTCGATCACTAGAACCAATTATAATTGAGACATATAACATACGTATTTCCCTTAGACGCATTTATTTTCGATAACATTACGATACCCACCCACGCCCTACCCCATCCCTTCCTCTTTCCCTTTCCCCAATCACAAAATCATAAATGCATCGACAACGATACTCTTTAAAAATACACAATAATTGATTGTATTGTATAACTCGATATTATAATATCAATGCAATATCAATCTATCATTACAGATCGCTTACCTCGAGTTGTTTCCATCTAGCGCGTTGATGTTCCTGTAATCTATACCCAGCTCCTATTTCTTGACTAAATCTAAGTAATTTCTCCGCCTAACAATATCATATTATTTGTAATTTTGGCCTTGTTTATTGTTTCTCCGTCTTCTGTAGCATGTCTGACTTCTGACAGCCAGGTAGCCTCGTTCTTTCCAATTTGTCTGTGGAATACAAATGTCTAATTCGTACGTTAGTTTGGTGTTTATCTGCATGTTTCTCGGACTTTAACGTTTGACACACACACTTTTATCTTTTCTGACAATGGTGTTACCCGTTTTTACTGACATGATATCGAGGATAGTGCTTTTTATATAATTTCTGACAAAGATTGTACTTGCCATTTTTGTACATAGGATTGTACACACCCTTTAATGACAAAGGATAGCGAGACTTCGAACAGATCGAGACACGCTGAAGTTAGATAGAAACTTACTAGTGTCAAGCAAATCAGTGCGGCTAGAGGCAATTTAGTCCACACAGCAGCTTCATCGATGTTTTCCGACCTAACTGCACCGTCTGTCAGGCTCACTAAAATGACCACTCAAAGAGTTAACAAAACTACAAGCACTTTGTGCCTGCCTTGCTGCCAAATCTGATATTCAATCTCTAAAACACCACATATTAAATCTTCTCATAGGCTCCACGCCCTATTTTGCTGCTGATGAGAGCGTAATACTTGATGCTAACTTTTGATACTGTGAGCTATTTTTGCGTAGACTATTTATATTACCTGCCCACAGATACTGCTAACGATCAATTTATGAAGCCTTTATTCCTTCCAAAACACTCCTATTCCATTATAGTACGAGTGGATTTGCTTTTGCACCATCCTTTTAAACGATTACAACATCACGCCATTGCCCACAATGTTATCTTTAGTCCGTTTCACAATGATTGACGTCTAATTTATCAAAAACCCTTGCACCGATAAACGTGAATTTATGCACGTGGTGCCAACGACGTTGCATTTTACATTTTGTCAGGTAGTGCTGTTTTCTTAAAGCTGCTAGTTCCTTTCATCTTTGTTAACTAAGGATTTATTTTATCCCTGCAGAGAATAATTAACCGTAAATTAAGGCATCGTCTGTCCTTTAGCAGAAGCGTCTCTCTTATTCGATAACGAATTTCTTCTATAGGTTCCCCATTCTACCATATTTAATGCAGTTCATGTGTTTTAGGAACTGTAAGAAGTATCTGAGCATTTCGTTGAAAGAATATGTGAACATGTAACATCACATGATATATAGATTATATAGAAAGTACAAACTTCAGATGGATTAGTCTAAGTTTTTAAATAGATGCTGGAGCAATCAATAAATGGTTGTAAGTCCGTTCTTAGATCAATCGTCTAACTGATTGGGGTGACCCTGAAATATACGGGTTTTCCAAGGTGATGAAAACATATTTCTTAGAAAATAAACATATACGATAATTTCTCATTTAATCAAATTGATGACTGCTATCGGTTAAACGAACGACAGTCCATGTTTGTATCCAGTAGACCCTTTCATATTTCAAGACATCGTCCGCACATTTAACCCAATAATCGATGGTTAAATTTGAGAGGGCGGCATAGGTTAGTTCGTTCATATCGCATAGTTTAAAAGTTTTATTTTCAGCTGCTACTTGTCCTTTAACTTTTGCCCAAACGAGTTTCAATTGGGTTTAAATGGGAATGGTATCAGTCTCAAACATATAGGACCATGCTCTTGGATCAACTTGTCTATATGAAAGGGAAAACTATTCTGGTTTTATATACGTTTCGTTAAATGGTACGTGTTTCATTGTGAGTCATATCTTTATTGTATTTTTGGTACTGCATTATGTCGGGATTTTATCATCTTGGTTGGGTTACTGCATTTTTGTTTGATGCATTGTCCATTATCAGACAGAAGTCTTTTTAAGGACGAAAGAATATTTTTTCTTTCGATCCACACTCTAAATATGTTACCATTTATCTCGGAATGATAGTCCCCAATGTCCGTATAATGTGAAGGAAATACACATTCTGCATTCTTCACTAGCCCATTATGTCTGCGACCTGCATGTGCTATTATCAAGCCCTGTATGTTGACACATGGTGCAAATGTCTTAATCCTTCCATCCGATGACTGCCATTCCTTTTCACTTGTATGGTGAGCATGTACCTAATTTTCTTCCACATAAACAATATCATAACATTGTTTATGCATTGTGTGTACTTCACGCAAAGACTTGCTTCTCATTGAAACTATATGCGGCTTCTCACAGATGACGTTTCTTTCGCTGGCAAACTTTCTGTAGGTTAAGCCTATGACCATTTCAGTTCTACACAACGTAGATTTTGAAACATTAATGTGATTGTTTGTTCTCAGTTTCCTTAATGTAAATATTTCATTGAAATCCAACATTTTACACATCTCTGTCAAAGCTATCTACCATTTTCTTTCTTCCTTGCGTACTCGTCTTAATAGAACACGAACTTCCATAATCTCGGAGCAATCGGTCAAATGATAGTTTTAAAGTAACCAAAAGCGTGAACAGTTCTCTTTTCAGGGTTTGAGATTTTCTGATGCAGCTTACAGCGCTAAGCTTCTCTACAAAAATACTGATACATCTTCATATAATTGTTTGGATTGTAAGGAACTTGACTTTCAGATTCTCTGTAGTTGCGAACGTTAACAATTAGTTATATTATTCCTATGTCACAATTTATATCGGCGCATTGAATACACAGCCAATGGTTCACTAGAACTATGTTTGCAGTTAGTGATCTATGACCTAATAGAGGTGATGTGAGTGCGCTTGCTGCTTCAAGTTTGGAAGATTTCGTATAAAACGGGGGAAATGGTATTCCCAAAAATACTCACTGTTATGAATGGGTAATCCTTTCTTCTTCTTCTTCTTCTGCGTACGCAGTCAGACACTAACCATTATTTTTTTCGAAAAAAGCGGCGGTCATCCTGAGGCTGTCGCCACTGCCATAGAGCTTGTCTTGCAGTTCCACTGATGATGGCCACATCTGCTCTCTCTGATCCTCGTATGTCGGGCAGTTCTATAGCAGATGTTCAGCGGTGATTTTACCAGTACCGCACGGGCATTCGTCGGTACACCCTATCTTCAATTTGTTGAACAGGTGGTACCTCAGTCTATTGTGGCCAGTGCGAAGTCTGAAGACAACGACCTGCTCTCTTCGGTTCAACTGGTAATAGGCATCGTTTTTGGTGTAACTAGTATGTTCGGTTTCCCATTTGGTCATGTATCTGGCTTTGATAAGCCGTTTTGACTCTTCGTACGTCATACTACTATCTGTTTGTGGTAGTCTTGCACCTTCTTTTGCCAGTCTGTCTGCCTCCTCGTTGCCTTGGATGTTGCAGTGTGATGGGACCCACTGTACCACTACCCTTTTTGGTGCGGACTGCTGGCACAGTTTGCAGAGTGCTGCTCTTAAGTCATTAAGCTCAGTATTGTTCTGGCTTTTTAGCGCTGTGACTACGGCGAGAGCATCTGTAAGCAGGACTATATGGCTTTCATTTTCACTGTGTGTCACCATTTCTTCCACTTCCGCCCTCAGTGCCTCTGCCTCAGCTCTGAAATTGATTGTGTACTTACCAGTAGCGAATGACAGGGTTATTTTTCTGCCATTTGGTAGGTTCAGGAATGCTCCTGCCCCTCCGTTCTGTGTAGTATTTATTACAGAACCGTCGGTGTATGCATGGGTCCAGTCCATGCTTGGGTAGCTTTTCGTTATGAAGCTTAGGGTAGTATCTCTCCTTTCTTTTTCAGTCTGGCAGTTTTTGTTTGCAATACCTGGTATGTTTTCTACCACCTCTGGAAATATATCCTGCCTCCAGGTAGATTTCGTACAGTAGTGATGGGTTTTGGTGTTGTTAGTGCGTTTATGGGATCTTCGTGCATCTTTGCTTTGGCTATTTCTGCAAAGTTTCTCCGCTTTAGTTTCCCATTTCCCAAATTGTTTAGTCTCTGGTGCATTGGATGGTCGGTCAGTCTTCGGAGTTTCTCTGACTGCAGCTGGATTCTGCAGTCTCTTCTATCGGTCATGGAATGCAGTTTTGTAATCTTTTCAAGTTCTACAATTGGCGTTGACTTCATGCCACCTGTTATAATTCTCATGGCTTGGTTTTGAAGTTTGCTAACTGTATCGAAGTTCGCCTTCGCTGTTGTTGTCCATGCCGCAATGCCAAACTCGAGAACTGGTCTCACTCTTCCAGTGTACAGTTTCTTTAGTTTACCTTCGTCTGCTCCCCAGCTTGTGCCAGCAAGTTTCCTCATGATTGCCATTCTTTCTCTGGCTTTCATTCGGTTTCTCTCAATCTGACTTTTCCATGTCATGCGCTGATCAAATGTGACTCCCAGATAGGTTGGGTTGTCGTTTGGCTGCAGGAATTTGCCATTTAGACTTAATTGGGTATTTTGGGGTTTTAATGAAAGCGAGATCATTGTGCATGTGGTTTTCTCCTCGTTTATTTTGACCAGCCATGAGTTCGCCCACTCTTGCAGCGAGGTTAGGGCCGTCTGCATCCGATGTCTTGCTATGGTGAGATTCTTTTCAGAGGTCCACATAGCCAGATCGTCTGCAAACATTGAGCTATGGAGTCTTCTTGGTATATTCTCTGTAATATCGTTTATATATACCAGGAAGAGTGTGGGTGACAGTACTCCCCCTTGGGGTACTCCCTGCTCGAGTGTCACCTTTTTGCTCATCTGCCCTTGTACTTGGACTCTGGCCGTTCTTTGTTTGAGTTAGTGGTTGATCCATTTGTACATTTTCCCACAAACATCACTTCTTCTTAGCTTGACTCTAAGTCCGTCTTTCCAGACTTTGTCAAATGCCTTTTCCAGATCCACCCAAACAGCTACTGTGTGTTTCTGTGCCTGGTAGGCATCTTCTATCTCCTGGGCTTTGAGGATGATCTGGTCCTCAGTGGATCTGTGCTGTCTAAAGCCGGCTTGCTGTGGAATTAGTATTCGTTTTTCTTCCAGATGCCACATCAGTCTGGTGTTTATCATCCGTTCCATCAGCTTGCCGACACAGCTCAGTAGGCTGTTGGGCCTGTATCCATTTGGATCTGTTTTATCCTTTCCCGTTTTTGGTACTGGTACCAGTATTGCGTCTTTCCATTCCTGGGGTACAATTCCCCTTTTCCAGCTTTGGTTCAGGACCGATAGCAGTTTCCTCTTCGCTGTTTGGCCCAGCCCCGTCAGCATTTCGTTTGTTATCCCGTCTTTTCAGGGAGATTTCCTTTTCTTTAATGTTTTCATAGCCTATTCCATTTCGCGCATTGTTAATTTGGCCATCATGTGCTCTTCAGGTGCCGTATTCATGTTATCGTGCCCCATTAGCTCTTCGCTAATGTCTGTATGCTTATCTGCAGGGACCTCGATGTGATTTGCTCTGGCATAGTGATCGACAAAGGCGTTTGCGGCTTTCTTACCTGTGATCAAGTTATCGCCCTGCTTGATGGTAATTTGTTTATTTGACGGGGTTTCGTCGTTCATCGCTCTGACTAGCTTCCATAGCTTGTTCCCGTCTTTGTCCAGGTTTAGGCTTTCCGTTTTATTTTTCCAGCTTTCTCTTGCTGTTTGCTTAAGAGTGTGTTTGTATTTCTCCATGGCGGCTTTGAGGGCGATGTTTGCCTCCATGGATTTTTTTCGCTCTGCCATGTTCCTAGCATTTGTTACTGCATCTTCCACTTTCTGCAACTCATCATTCCAGTAGGGCTTATAGTTTTTCCTAGCTCCTCTTGGGATGGTTTCAGTGGCGGCTTGCATTTTTGCCTTGCTTAGGCTTTCCACCATGGGCTTCATTTTGGTGTTTCGTGTGTTTATGGTTTCACACAGCCCATCTGTCAGGATTGCAAATCTGCCCCATTCGGCTCGTTTGTAATTCCAACGTGGGAGCGGTTTTGTTTCCTATGGGCCTACTTCCATGTCAATTATTAGCCTGATCGGCCGGTGGTCGTAATCCTTTCAAAAGACTGGTTTCATTATGAGGGCTGGTATTTGTAGATCATAAAGAAAGAAAATTTGATACCATATGTGTGTGGGCAAGAATAATATATTTACCCTTTAAAAATAGTGATATGTAGGTTATTTTCAAGATGTGAAAACTTGTATTTAAAGGGTAGCTGATACATTCGATTTTATACCGCGGCAAACATTATGAAACGTGCTTTAGTAGTCGTATAGTGACAGTTTGCTTTCAATTACCCTTTTTGGTTCGGAATACATGATCGAGATCATCCCGGTGACCTTGTCACAAAAATCATCGAAGCAAAATCATAAAGTGGTTAGCTGAATGCTATCCAGAGCTTGGTTGACATACCGTCACTTGAGCTGTCAATCTTACAATTGTAAACTTACTGATGTGCCTGACGAGATTAAAGCATTGGCGAGAGCACCCCTTGAATTTAAATTCAACATTGTACGAACATTGTCAGATCATGACAGATATAGTCTTTTTAGATGTCAAAATCTGCAAAGAGTTTTTAAATTGCACGTGTCGAGAGGGTAAATAGGCTACTGCTTATTGGAAAAAACCTATTCTGCGAACAAGGATGTTCTAACCTTTTGAACTTCAAAGCTAAGTACAGAAAGTTTTTTTTTTTTAAATAGTATCAGTTTCTCTGACACCAAAACAAGAATGTAGATGTTGCGATTGAAATGTCTCAGCTCTTCAATCCTTTTTATTAAGTGTACACATCTGCTATTTTTATTTCAGTTTAGGGCTTCTTAAGTCGTTGATTAATTCTTTACGTTTAGATAATTTGATTCTACATTCTAAGGGTGGTTATAATGCATTTTTTACTTTGAATTCCGGGTGAAGGTCTGTAAAATATGATTTATCAGAAACATATTTTGATGAAAACACACACATTGTCTCTGATTCCTGCCCTAGCCAGAATCTGACAACACGTAAATTGAAAGATTCAATTAGAAAATACTATCATGACCAAAATAAATGTAATCAAGAACACAGCTATTATATTATAGGTGCGTTGGAGTACGGACACTGTTTGTGGCTACTATTTGTGCCTCCTTGGGTTAGAAGTTTAGTCCATTTTATGGATGTTGTCTTCCCATCGTTTTCTAGACCGCCCTCGCCTTTGCTTGCCCTGTACTGTGCCTTGTATTATCGTATTTGCAAGTCAATTGGACTTCGAGACGTAGCCATACCAAGCCAGCTTTCGTTGTTTGATCGTTGTGTGGAGTTCGTCATACGGTCAACTTGTTTTCTCGATTCTACGTCGTACTTCAACATTTTTTAAATAGTCTTATGTATATGATCTGTATAAGTCTTCTAAAACATCTCAGCTCCGTGGCTTGGATTCTTCTCTGGAGGTCTGCTGTAATAGTCCATGTTTCGCAGGCGTAGAGGAATATCGAAAGAACCAGTAAGCGCATTAGTCTGTCATTTTTGGTGAGGGAGAGTCGTTTATCATATGTTTCAATCGTGCACGCGCTGCTGTTGTTTGTAGTATTCTGACCAGGACATCTGGGTTTGATCCGTCATAACTGATCGCTGAGACCAGATACTTTAAACGGTATAATGTTTCAAGATCATGCCCATTTGTTTTGATAACATCATTGATAACTTCAGTGTTGTTGGACATCAACTTTGACTTTTCTGTGTTTATCTCCATGCCAAATCTGTGTGCTGTTACATCCAGTCTTCAATCAATTCTCCAAGTTCTGTCTCCATCCGCGCCAGCCTGATAATTTCATCCGCCAAGCGTTGGTCGGTAACCATGCTATCCTCTAATCTTACTGAGCCAACATGATCAAGGCCATCACTCATAATTCGTTCTAGCAATATACTGAAACATGTCGGAGAGAGTATACATCCTTGTCTTCCGCCGACGGATGTGCGGAACCATTCTTCCAGTTTTTTTCATTTACACAGACTGGGCGCGTTACCTTATCATAGAGATTATCGATAGCTATCACAATATTACTGGTGATGGTATATCTTCATCGTTGCCCATAAATCATCATGATCATCTATCTATCTATATATATATATATATCTATCTATCTACATATATATATCTATATATCATATATATATCTATCTATCTATCTATCTATCTATCTATCTATATATCTATCTATCTATCTATATATTCATATATATATATAGATATATGTATATATATATATATATATATATATACATATCTATAATTATATCTGTCTATCTATATATCTATATCTATATATATATATATATATATATATCTATATATATATATATATATATATATATATATATATATATATATATATATATATATATATATAAATATGTCTATCTATCTATCAATATATATATATATATATATATATATATATATATATATGTATCTAAATATATCTATCCATCCATTTATCTACCTATCTATCTATTTAAATATATATATATATAGTATGTACTATTCTCTTGGTATGTCTGATCTTTTTATATAGGGGTATCCAATCTCAGGCAGCACAACTTTTTAATCGCAGATTAATATCTAATATCGAATCTGAAATAAATCGATATATTATAAATTCGAGGTTCTGTAAATGAAATAGGGGATCATGCTGCGTTGTTTTTTTTACGTTAGTAGATTCAAAATGACTTATCGAGCGGCTCTTTTTATTCTCTTTCTTAACATCTTTCACGGCAATCATTAACACATTGTACATTATTAAAGTCTCGTTGCTCTATTTGTCTGTCGTTCAGGATACTTTAGTTTCTGTTTGTGTCAAATGAATTGTGTTATTTCCCCTGGGACAATAAGTGCACTGTTAAACATTTACCTAAGGCTATCCCTGCCAGAGACGTAATTTAAACATTATTACTGCAAATTGCATTTGCCCTCAACTACTAATACGGTTTGAAGACTAATGCAAACGAGGACCTCCAATGAACTTCTGGTTACATCGAAAGCTTAATCGTTAAGTTGATTAATCTTTTGTAAATTATTGCTTCCTGGTCGATATGAGCTATTTCAGTCGTAATGACATTTCTGAACTTATACTCAACTGTGTATGGACTCTTGAAACGACGGCAATGAATTATTGCTTTTCTAAATGTTCGGACGAAAGTGTAATGAATTATATAATTATTTCTTTGATTATGAATATAAGTATATAATATGTGTTTGATTGTCAATAGAATTATCTAAATATAGGTTTGATTGTCAATAGAACTAACTGAATATTTTTGTATTGTCATTATAACTATCTAAATATTGTTTGATTGGCAATTGAACTATCTGAATATGTGTTTGATTATAAATGGAAGTAGATACATTATGTTTTTTTGGAGAAAAATGTTTGCATACATATTTTTTTAGGTGATTAGAAGTAAATGCATATTTGTTTGATTGTGGATATACATATATATATATATATATATATATATATATATATATATATATATATATATATATATATATATATTTGTTGAAAGAGAATATAAGTGCACACATCTTTCGTTGTATGTGAATATAAGTGTACACTGTTCGTTGAATGTGAAAATAAGAGTATGTATATTTGGTTTACTATGTATTGGCGTGTAAATGGGTTTGGTTGAATGTGAATGGAAGCAGAAAATGATTTTGGGAATTTGAATAAGGATAGTCAATGAACGCAAAAGGTAGCACGTTATTTTCATTAAGACTTTGGATATTCCCACTCATAATAGAGTAATTAACAAGGCATACGGCAGGTAAACTAGGGATCGATTTACATAAATATTGAAGAGAACCGAATAATCTGGCACTCATAACACATTCAAATCCAGATTCCTCACCTCAAACCCCCATTTGTGTTGCTAAAAACGAACTGTGTCACAGCAGTCTGGCTTCCGAAGTGGCGATAGACACTGCTATCCCTTTAATGAGCTTGCTGACAAGCCTGGAGTTGCCTGGAGGACCCCAATCTGCATTCTCAAATACACTTCTACTGTAACCAGCTAGTTAAGAAACGTCGTCAAGAATAACCAAAACTTCCGAAATGTGTCGTGTTGAAACAATGTAATACTACTAAATAGCTACTCAACTGTTTTGTTTTTTTCAAATCGTTAACTTCTGAATTTAATCTAACGCATAAGCTCTTGGTTTATTTTGGTAGAGATTCGACTGAAAGTGTACTCAGCTCAATGCTCATTGTTGCATGAAACATAATTTCTTTAAAACTCAGACTATCTCAACATGTTCCATGAAAAAAACACATTTGTTATCTCATAGTGTATTTCCGACAATGCTGATGAGACATCCCTTTTATTCACTTGTCTCCGTATGTTGCTTAATCAAGGTTTAGCTGTCATTTTCATTAAGGAACATATCCTTCAACCAGAGACGGCGTGCTGTTTGTGTTAGGTTCGCAAAGAAACAAGTCCAGGCATGAACTTTTAATAAAACATTTACCTCTAAATGTGGCGAATCCCGAGCAAGTCGCGTGACAAATTGACAGCTGCTTCAAACTTATCCCATACTGCCTTAATGTACCTTGCACTTTGTATCACGGACTCACCCAGGACCAGGCAATATTGTTGACGTCAGTGAGTTTCCGCTACTTTGTTAGTTACCAATTCTGATGTGTCTGCACGCCATTTCCATGACGCGTGTTTAAATTGATGTTAACATGCATTACTCTCAACGTTTAACGGTCACTGAGCTGACTCAAAATGTGATTCTCCAACATTTATTTGATATTTAGTGTCACAGAAACGAGATAGGTAAGGTGTCAAATCCCCAATGTTTATACCTAAGTGGGGGCCAGTTGAAAGTCTTCTACCTCGCTGCTGATATTTTTGTTGTCATGGAAGCCAATCGTAATGCGCTGCTGTTATCGTTGTCCAATGTCCACTTTGAGTGCATTTACTCTTTTGTACCCCTGACAAGTGACGAGTTTTAGTTCTTTTCCTCACATCCCGAGCATACTGATGAAGGTGGTCCACGGTCCTTAAGGTGGTTGTACTTTGTTTGCTTCATCTGCGTGATGCAAACAACTACGCGGATTATAATGTCGATTTCTACCTCGGTGACCACGTTGCTGTGGCACTTCCTATTTCCAGGAGCCACGACGTGAATGTGATCAAGTTATCGATCGGTAGGTTTGACGAAACCCTGAGCCAATGATTGACATACCTGGTATGTTTCCAATCTCAAATTTGTATTTATCTGATTCCTTCGAACACGAATTTGTATCACTTTAGTTTTTGTACGTTTAACCTTTGACCTTTGTTTTTGTATCGCATTTAGGGCTTGAACGTACTTTCACATGGATGAGGTTTTTTGTGTGCACTTGTAAGGCTTTTGACATGTATGAATGACGTGGTATCAAAATTAATACGTCGGATTGTCATCTACGCTAAAGTAGTTACTTATTGCGCAATGCTTTAATTTTGGCGGTGAGCTGGACAACAATGTTAAAAGAAGGACGTGAGCTAACGCAACAATATGCGCCTGACATTGTCTCTGAAGATATTTCGTTAACACACGTCTTTCTTTAAACAACATTTTTCAATGTAGACACACATTTTTACCATACAATTCCTGCATTCGGCGATGTATGTCAACTGGTCGACATCCTTCAGCTGTTAGAAACCGAATCAACGCTCGCTGATCAACTCTGGACGGATTCCATACTACACCAGCAATGTTTTCAACGGCCTGCTGAGGAAACTATCAGTGGGAAGATAATGAAATTTTGCAAACTTGTCGGTTGGTACGTGCTGTTTACACAAGAAATGACGTTATCATGCGAATCACACGTATGTTCACTTGTTGCAGTTTGGTCCGGTTTCATGTGCTTACTTGCTTGCTGTTCGATAAGTGTATGGTTCTTGGTCTAGTTGTACAGATTGCCTCGCATTGTGTACTGTTACAGACAGATCTGACAATTCATCTTTATGACTCTACGTGTTGTGGCCTTGACCTAGTGACACATGGCAGGATGGAATAACGTGTTTCAGATGTTGACATGTCATTAGACCCCATTTGGAGGTGACATCTTCTTTATTACGTCATCTGCGTGACCTTAGCTTTTTACTGTAGTTTTTTGTAAACACCGTCAATCCTTCTATTCTTTCAGATTCATGTTACTCTGAAGCCCTGATGTCTGTATTTACAAGCTCGTGTGACTTGTATATTTAAAGACATTCTTATCATTATCCCCATATATGTTTAAGTCTCTGTCTATCTTTATTTGTCTTTATTGACATTGCTCCTACATTCTATCGGATTTAAACATTTATCATTCTATTTCTTCTAGTGGGTTTTTTATTATTACCAATTGTTTTTTAATCGACATAAAGAAAACACGAGGTGGCTATTACGGGGATTATCGTTAGCCTATACATGTCGGCTAACAGAGACATAGCCACCAAATGTGGTTAGCCAGTGGGGATCATATTGTTGATACGATGAGTAAGAGACAGTCTTTAGTCGCACAGACCCAATAATGAATGTGGCTTTTCTCGCTAGCTAGGTCCTGCCCATCAATTAATTAGAACTGGCCTGGCAGTATGACTCAAGATTAGCCAACTTGTCTGCTACTCCAGACTACCCGTTATTCAAACAAAGCCAATTTGTGTCAGTAATTTGGTCGTAACCCACTTTGTCAAGTCTAGATGTTCTCAATAGGTTATTTTAGATTTAGATGTTAAAAACAACATTTTAAAAAATGCCATACCGAATATACATTTATACGACCAGTGCCCTCTTCTTGTATTACTTTGTATCCATTTCTCTTCTACTAAGCACGCAGTATTCACCAAACAATGACACACGTGTGGTACAGTTGTACTTTACTTATACAATCAGATAAAGACCAGAGCATCGTAGTAAAGATGATTTTGTTTAGAAAGATGTTTTTTTAAATTTTTTTTTTAGCTTTAACAACGCAAATAACGAATTATGTTTCATTTGATAATGTGTGTTATAGCTTACTAAATGAGAATATACACAAATAAACAATGTTTAACATACAAAAACAACACAAATAAACAACATTTAACATAAAAAAACAACACAAATAATTGTGTTCTTGTCTCAGTGCGGTATCTGACCATACCGATTTAAAAATGTTGATTAAATTAAATTTTAATCAATCTTAAACATTTTTTTCCAGTAATTTTTCTTACTGTATACATCCACAGTGCCGCCGCAGCCTCGCTTTATTTTAATTTAACCATTAACCCACGTCGTCTCCTATTGCAAGCAATGATAAATAGATATATAAATGTGATACGAACGCCTACGGTATGACACTGTGACCTGCGCTTCAATGAGATCTCAGGTAGTTTTTCTCTATCCCCCACCGCTCAGGTAGTTTTTCTCTATCCCCCACCGTATATTCGAGTCCTGTGCTACATTGATACCGTGATAAGGCGCATTACTTAGAGAGGGCTCGCATTTTTCCAGCCCAGGTGCTGATTGCATTTCTTTTGTTTCCAGTTTATTACAAAATACACTGCTTGGACAGGAATTGCATCACTTCTCAGAAGATTGTGATGCTCTTCACATGATGCGACTTCTTTGCAACCTGGTCTTTTAGATTCGCAACTATCAAGTGTTCATTTAGCTGCCCATCATGTATATATATATCATGTATATTGCCCATCTCCGATATGACTAACCACAAGATCTTACCTCTCATGAGATCAGGGGACGCTTGAAACGTTCGGGCTCGAACATGAACTGTTTGGTGATTTTGTTCGTACGTGTGAGGAGATGTTGACGCATTACCTCGCTGCTAAATTGACCCCCAGTAAGGTGAAACACTGATAAAATCCCCACCTCACGTCTTCGTTTATTTTCGTGAAACTGCATATATATGGCCATTTATTGGGGATTTATGCTGTATTCCCCATAGTAAATATATACTGAGGAACCACGCACTGCACTATGGCTGGAGATCCACCTTCTCAAGTATGCCCCATTATCAAAGAGGGACTGATGTAACTTTTTAGATACGAAGGGCCGTCCAAAGTTAACTAAACTAGGTCTGAGTGCTTTCAAATAACAACAACATGCAGGTTCTAACCAGTGACCGTCGATAATAGCGGATGAAACGAGACATCGTAGCTTGTTAAAATGAGATCAAAACATACAACAGATACTAAGATTTATGTCTGTTCATGAACACATACTTCAGAAGGTACAGAAGGGGTGGCTTACGTAAGAGTATATAGCAGCTGTTTAGGTATCACACCTTAAGGGATTGACATGGACATACTGTCCTGGTCATGATGAGGTTCATAGCAACGAAAGAGCTGACATCGTGGCTTCGTAAGCTCCCATCATGGGTACGTTAGTGATTCAAATGAGTGGCGTATTGAACTCAATCAGCGACTGCCTGTTGGATGGGGACACCGAAAAAGATGAATCAGTAATCCACAGACTGCAAAGTTTCGACATTAAACGAGATTCGAGTGGAGCTGGAGCGCATGAGAGGACAGAAGACGAGACTGTACAACCAGACAGCTACAGAAACCATCAGTTTCCAGACCCTGTACCTTTTACTGAGAGAGAATGAGCACCTATGGGTATGCCCGGAGTACAATGGCGTCGATTCTTAGAAACATAAATAGAAACAAAATACCAGCTACCTGACATGAAGTTTGCTGTGGTATATGTAGCGGGAAAAGTAGACTGACTGCTCGACCAGACAATAAACAAGAGGACTATCGGAACTTACACATATGGAGTATGTACAGAGAAATGTTAGGAGCGATGTGATCTGCATCAGGGACAGGAGTAAAATACTGACCAATATTACAGGTCACATTCAACTCTGTGAAACTAGAAACATGAATAGTTGCAGGATCCTAGTCAATATGATGGGGTTTACACAGCGATACCAGAAGTGGTGAGTTAGTCTGGTTAAAATTCAAATATTGCAGCACAGCCAAGATGCACTAGGTTCATCGTTTCCAGTTTGTTCATCTAGTAATTGCTACTACATCCTAAAGCCAGAGCAAGTGCGTCAGGAGTGAAGAACTAGTCAAAAATAACTTGGAAATACACCAATATTAATAAAGCCAGCAACAACTATAAAAACAACATCAATCGCTGAACCAATTATAACGTGAACAACAACAATGTCTAATTCAAGAAAAACAATTTCAAAATCAACAACAACAAAACAACAAATACAAACAAAAACAATACTAATTACAACAGCTACAATATAACAACAGGATCATCAATAGCAAAAACAAGACGTATAACAAGAACAAAAACAAACCATAAAAACCAGTAGCAACAATAACATTAACAGAAATAACACCAATACCAGCAACAGTAACAGCCACAGTAGCAACATTATCAACCCAACAATAACAATTATAGCAGAAATAACAATACAAAACATCAACTGCAACAACATTTATATAAACAAGTAGTAACAAAAACAACAACAAAGATAGCAACAATATCGTCAATAACAGCACTGGTAACAAAAATAACAACAGACACAACAACAGTAATAACACATCGACATTTAGAATCGTATTACCAACAAACAAATCTGATATCGATGTACATAAACTTGCCCAATGAATAGATATGAAAGTTTTTCAAACATCAGAACAAAACAATCATGGTTGATTATTGATACAAGGAGCCAACATCATTACACAGGGCACATTCCCATAAGGCTATGCTCTTTGTTCAATCAGCCAGCCAACCGTATACACACTCAGAGATCCAGTCAGGTGTTGATTTCGTGTTCTTCGGATCTTTTCAGGCAGGACACATGTTCTCCCATATCCCATAGGCATTCTTAGATATATCTGCCTCTGCATAAAGTCCAAATGTAACGGATCAAGTGATAGACAGCAACACGGAGACATATTGCAGGAACGAAGACGGCCATCGGCGAATTGATGTACACCATTGGGTATACGATGTGCAATCTAAATGATCGCCTTGTGAGCCGACATGGCACACGATAATGATAGTAGTTCCAGGAAATGAAACCAGAATTCACATCAACAAAGAAATGCTTGTTTATCAATGGGAACGTGTTAGTTTTCTTTTTGAGAAGGGAAGAGGTGACATTTACAGGATATCTTGTTTATCTATGCGAACGTGTTATTGTTCTTCTTGTGAAAGGAATGTGCATTTCCAGCATATCTACGTAAGCACATTTGGATAAAGTGTCACAAACAGGATATGATCAATCAATCATTGTATTTATCGTCTGATCTAGGGAGCAGATTAAAACCAAGACCAGATTTGGTAATGCATTTAGAAATCGCTTTTTCATTTGGTTGGCGAATTATTCAGCGGCACTCCAGGACCCTTGACCTTTAACTTGACAAACCATAAGATTATAAATTATCCAGTGGCGTGTTAAGAGCCTGAATGGACTGCGTTCGTTTTTTTCCCAGGGGGGGGGGGGGGGTGGGGAGGTGGAAGTCTCTGAATAATAGAATGGCAGTGTTTGTTTCTCTTAAAAATGTTACCGGGTTGTTGAAACGTCTGAGTCGGCCCAGCTGTCTATGGATGCAGTGTTTACTGCGAGGGAAATAGAGGCAACAAATACAGGTATGCTATACTTTATCTTCACAAAAAACTGAAACATGCTACAACGAAATCTTAAACAATTCATCTCAAACACCTGTTTCTATTATGGAGCAACCCTAATATGAAATGCATAAGTTAGTGTTAATCTATGAGTTCATTATTAAAAAAACTCTATCGACATAGATTAAATATAATACCAAATTAACATAAAAATAACAATACATTTGTCATTCAAAAAATACAGATTTCGATGTGTTTTAAATAACATAATGCTATGAACTCAGGTGGTATTTAAATTCCATAGTACAGCCCGCGCTCGCGATGACGTTGTACGTGCCTGCAATAGGCACCAACCAATGGAACACAAAAAACTCTTCTTTCTCAAACAAATAATGACCCAAAATGGAAGATGCGAATAGAAGATCCAGAAGACAAGAATGATGTCCAATTGCATTTTCACCGGCATGAATCATATTTTCACATCTAAACAAATTACTCAAAATGAAATGTAAGTGATTAGGTGTTGCTTATAATCAACTTTACTGCCCGACGTAGGGACTTGGACAATGAAAACATGTTAGAGCAGAGACACGAAGCAAATCAATGTTGATATATAGAAGACTTTGGCCTGATCCGAGGAACAGAAAAGAAAACACATTAATATGTATTGGATAAATTAGAAGTACAAAGAGAATCCATGTATACAATTATAATAAGACATATATTTAGGTGACACCAAAAGACAAAACACATTCTAGAAAAAATGCTGGAAGGAAAGGTGAAGATAAAACGTGCCAGGGGTTAACAATAATAAATGTAAGAGTACGCCATTTTTTTAAAAGTGGATAAGTAAAAACCTAGCATCAATGTAGAACTTATAGGCCATTGGAGATCTATACAGCCAACTATTTCTTTGAATATTACACTTGCATGAACTTGCAGAGCTTATGCCAAAGCAAGAACACATATTGTCCTTAGACAAATAAACCTATTTGTATGTCTACATGCAATAGTAGTTCTATATGGTGTACAAAAACAATGTTTATGTGTAGCAATGATCAGAAGACAAGTATGTATCTGCATTCTGAAACATTGTGTTACATCAAACATTCTTTGTTTACAACTGGCTACTTCGAAGTTTCCCCACTTCTACTTTCCCTTTCTTTTCTAATAGTAAGTAGCATGTCCTTTACAGAACGTTGCTTCTTACAACCGACAGCCTATGTGGCTGTTATAGGTTTCTTTGCAAGTGTGCAATACCACTACTTTCCGTAAGTGGAAGATCGAGAAAAAAAACAGTGTTTGTGAAATTTGACACGAGCGTGATTCGGACCGGGTAAAAAATACACGGAGAAAGTACATTGACAATTTTAAAAAAAGATTGCAAATATATATTAGCATAATTTAATTACTGCACTTACATTGTCCCTTATTTCTCTACATAAATTCCCACAATATTGAAACATTCATCGAATCACTGTACCATTGCACTAACACTAGCAGCATATACGCTGTAGGTCTGTTATCACAGCCACATTTGGAATTCACTTTCAACCTCTCCCCCATTTTAGTGCAATAAACATTGAGAAGCCGCCCTGGACTGTAAGGTAGATGATGATGCAATTGTCACGCTAGTTAGTCAATATTCTCCTGGGTCAAGAGACCTGTATGCGGTCAGAATTTGTCGTGATCGAGCACCACGCCTCTAGTCAGCAGTCATTGGGTTGCATTCTGAAGCATCAAACGAAATTTACAACACGATAAATCATTCAAAATGACATCTATCTTCTGGAAATTGGTCGACGAAACTCCGTGATAATCCCCCAAAACACTATAAGCATATCATGCTGTGCTGATGTTGTAACCTTCAATTCCTTGGAAGAACGTAACAAACAATGTCTGCATTATACATTGCAACCCGCGTTAATTCGGGTTGGTAGTAATGCTCGTATGAATTCTTGCCACTAGCAAGACAGTAACGCTACAAGGACGGGCCCATTTGCTTCATTTTCTTTTCGTCCGTTAACTGGTTATCAACCGTAAACACACTTTTTTGGAAAACTTAATTGACCATGCAAGATGATGTAGGCTGATCCATGCGAACACTACTGGAGTTATATAACTGTATATTGCTATTCACATGTCAACTCAAATCATTTCATTAATCAGTCGGAATCAACAGTTTTTGAGTGTCAATGGAGAGATCGATCGATCCAGATATGCACCGATTTACACGACAAACACTTCTCACTGTAAATATGAATCATTTTCTTATGAGTATCCATTGCAGAAGTCCGTCCCCCTCTACCGCCAACAAAAACGCAGATCAGCACGATTTTATTTGAAGTGCACTCTGTGATCATGAATGCTATTTTGATTTGAACTGTGCACGTACATGCGACACTTAGAATCATTTACCTAAAGCGATCATAATTTGAATGTTGCTTACACAAAGATGCACTTTCAAAAACTACCAACTTCCTATATCAGCTATTTCCTATCAGTGTGTGACCTACTTACTGACTTACCTTTGTATATGTTTGTGTGTGTGTGTGTTTATATATATATATATATATATATATATATATATATATATATATATATATATATATATATATACGCATATATATGATTTCAAATAGATGACTTATGTCACGATGCAGAAAATCCGCTTACATATCGGTTACGTATAGAAAACAATATATAAATGGACGTTTCAAACATTGTCTCTCATTTTAACATGTTTAATTGATTTATTAAAAAAAAGATTTCGATTACCAATTTATATATGTGAATGACCCAAATATATTTCAATGGTTGGAAAACATTTTTTAAATTCTACTACTTTTCAATGAATGAAGGAAATTTCAACAACCGGAATACATTTCACTGATCTAAAATACATACTTGCAGAATCCAAATAAATATCGCTCATGGGAATATATTTAAACGATCCAAATAAATGTTGACTCCTTCCCTCCATAATAATTTTGACCTATGGAGGCATTTATTATTGTATTGTAAACTGCTACGGAGAAGCACACGTACATATATACATTAACGCAAACGTGGTATAGGGGAAGTGTTATGTGGTTTTCTTTTATAATGAGATTTGTTCAAACCGATGCACCATATATATATATATATATATATATATATATATATATATATATATATATATATATATATATATATATATTATTGAAGGAATGTTAGTGAGCCGGTATGTCGGCTCTACGGAGGGAATCAGTTAATGACCCAGATTTAACTATGTCCCATATGTCCCGCATTCGGCCAGTTCTGGCTCAGAACTAAATTAGTTGATTTGCATATATTGAAATGATCAACACAACAAATTGATTCGATCATGAGCCTGTTGTGACTTATAGTTTCTACGTGATTGTATTCCCGACTCTGTGCCCGACCCTCACTAGTGGTCTTGTGTGTGAAGGCTTACACTGTTACCGTTCGCTCCTCTCCATTTAGACCCGGGATGTCGCACTAACAATGTCAATGATACTAACACATTTTTATCATTCAAATAAATGTCATCAGCATTATTATTTGTTCCAATGATACGGGCCCTTTTTATTGGTTTGGAAACATTTCAGTGATGCGAAACAAGTTCAATATTCCGAGCAAACTCAATGATGCAAGTGGATTTAAATAATGACAAGAGATTTCTAGTCTTTGCAAATCTTGTAAATATTGACACAGAGACACACACACACAAACACACACACAAACAAACACAAACAAACGCACACACAAATATACACAGAGAGATACAGATAGATAGATAGAGAGAGAGAGAGAAAGAAAGAGAGGGACAGAGAGAGGGAGAGAGAGAAAGGAACAGGTAATTAAGGGGCAGAGTTAAATGAAACAGTTTAGAACCCTAGGAAAATTCGGATTTGAGCAAAGTAATGCACAGTGTGTTCTACTGATGATAACATGAATTGTTATATACATTTCTTATTTAAATAAATTCTTGTAAGTGAAGAAGCGTTGAATCAGCTTTGATGAGCTGCAGTCATTTGTGTTTTTCGTAATTGCCATCATTTCTGACTATATGTCCGATACCCATTAACATCTTTGTTTTGTATACTGGATGACGTCGTAAGCCAAGGTTAGAACACATATCCATTGACTAGGACGGACTTGGCCTGTAGACGATCAGTCGTACGGATTTAGATATATATATATATATATATATATGTATATATATATATATATATATATATATATATATATATATATATATATATATATATAGAGAGAGAGAGAGAGAGAGAGAGAGAGATAGAGAGTGAGAGAAAGTGTCATTTTAGAATGTGGTACTTACATATATCGAAATCGATAACACTACATGATATGAACAGGAAGACAGAATGACATATCGAAGAATAACAGATCATATCGAAGCATATTCTTTAAATTGAACTTGGACATGGGGAGGTCATCTGGCATTGTTCTTGTTCTTACAATGCATATGAAGGCAGATAGTTCGCTTTGCTATTCCCGTTTCAATTATGGAAATTGTTTTCTAGATATGAGACAACCCTGAAGGTTAGCCAAGTCTCTAACTCAGACGGAGATTATGTTCTGCTGGTTAAGTTCAGACAACTTTCTATGCTACCGGGAAGTCGTACGTAATCATCTATATCAGAGTAAATGCCAAAAGTGCTATCTAATGCCAAGGACAAGGCTTATGCATTGTCAAAAATATTATATTTGAGACCGTGTCTAAGATCAGGGGAAATCAACCAGTTAGGCGTTTTCCCCCAGATCAGAATTATAGTTACAAGAGAGAGAGAGAAAGAGAGAGAGAGATAGATATATAGAGAGATTGAGAGAGAGATAGGGTGTAAGATAGAAATAAAGAGAGAGAGACAGAGGGTGTAATGTAACAGACCCTCTGCTGCCGTGATCGAACTTAGACCATTCTCACACTCATCCCCATCATCATGACCATACTCAGTAAATGACATATCACACAGCAGGTGGCATATTTATTATATCATACTCATATCATAGAATGAGTAGAGAAATTACAAACACAATATAATACATATCTTAACTAAACATTCTACTAAAACGGGAATTGTAAGCATTAGCTATTGATGGAATTCCCAACTATCTAAAAACCCAGTTCTATTGCCTTGCAATTACATCACACACACATCGCCTTAACTGCGTCTTCAACACACCTCATCAAATACTCTTCCTCACTGAAATCCCCTCAGGCGGGCGATCTCGACATAACTCGTTCACAATGTGTTCTTGCTTACAAACACACGTTCAGATTATCTATTCATGCAAAACTCACACACCTATTTGAGCGATCCTGTTATATCACTAAACATTCGTCCAACAGTCTATCAATCGCTCCTCTATCTAAGTCGGTGAGTTAAACATACTATCCACATTCAGTCTCTCTCTCTCTCTCACTCTCCTCCATACAGCCTCTCGAGCTAAACTTTGTCTCGAGTTATATATCCTCAAGCAAGGCCAGAGCTTGACCAATCGATCTCAGGTATGGTCATCTTCAATCCCAATTGGAACGAAACACTTTGCCCACCTGTCATTCATTCTCTCGCAGCAAGCCCCGTTGCCAATTTCGTCTGTCAATCAATCTCCCCCTACCAAAATCAGAAGGCCAGTGGTCAGTTTCTATCTGTCCACATTCCTTAACCCAACTCTGTTCTCCTTTGCTGAGACGGTGAGTGACCTTGACATGCATTCAGGTAGCTTTAAGCTTTAACATGTTCAGGCATCCTAAACTCCCCTTGCTCCGGCGGGAACTGTTACATTACCTCCCTAAACTACAGACCGAAACATGGATGGTCATTTTTTCCATCTGGCAAATGACCACCATTTTCGTCTTCACTATCCAAAATGTAAACACTACACCTGTTTACAACTTCACTCACATCGTACATGCATAAAAAGACATGTCATTTGATACATTTAAACTTTTTGTAATACATACACAATCAATACAAGCAGAAGAAAAACACCGGCTGGTCGTTTTTACAACACAAACCAACACTTTTACATCGTTTTACAGTCAAATTCACCTAAGTCTGTCCCTGCGGGACCTTTAACTCATCAAAACAGAAACACCTTAAGGAATTCTCCTTACTCATTGAGGTCAACATACCTCGCCCTGTTCTCGTGCCTTCCTCTAAGGACACGAACCTTCATTGTTACACACGACCAGTTCAGGTCAATTTTCTCAGGCGGTCTCATTACACGCCTCTCCTACGACCCATGTCCGACAATTCACTTCATACTAACTCCTGTGAGGCCACGAATTTACGTGGGTTATCCTCAGGCTAGTTATCACTGTCTTTCTTTACAGCTATCCCCTCTCAAAGAAAACAGCAAAATTCTTTATGTTTCCCACAAAAACGATATTTGACAACATATGTCATAGTCAATATTACAACTTCTGATCAATATAGTCTTCTCTGCAAAGACTCCACATACATGTGATAAAATAAAAATATGTCTTGTTATGATGTATCTCCGATTAAGTCGTCCAGCTGAGTGTCCCACGTGCTAGTTCTTATTCTGGAACTCGTGGTGACCTCTGTTTGCAGAGGCCTACAGTCTGGATGAGATATACTGCTCTGTAGATCGCCTTTATAACCTGTATCAAATACCTGTAAACATGATGATTCAACAACAACACAAAAAACCAACAAAACACAAGACAAATGCATTGCATACAAAGTCGAAACCCAAAACCAAAATTGCAGGCCTTCTTATGATATCAATATTTCAGTCAGCAAGTATCACACTTTGATACTGTCAGGATATGTAATCATGTTTAAACAAACAACAACAATCAATTAAAGTGCAAGTAATATGATTGTTAAAATCCAAATATCAAAATATTTACACACATAAACATGACCAAGTGCCATCAACCTTCACTCTTGCTCGTGCCCCACAGATGAGCACTTGTTAATGCCCCCTTTATAAGATACTAAACTATGACTAAGTTCTACTAGACTATGTCACTAAACTATGACTAAGTTGTAACTTAATCAGATACTTAACTATGTCTGAGTCAAAAGTCAAAAACCGAATCGTCCACCTGTCGAATTACGTCATGCTGTAACCCTACTAGTCCGGGTGCAGTCTTTGTCCCGAGGAATCAAAACCGAGTGTTGTGATCTAACTAATTCACCGCTATTTTCCCAAATTCTCCGCATCAAAGCTACCTGGTCAGATATTAACCGAAACATCACGTCCACGTGTTACCTTGCGTCACGTAATCATTACCTGGCGCATCCAGCTATCCGGCGTCTCTTGTTCGTTCTGTCCGTTTCTCTGGTCGGAAATGTCCCTTTGATCTCGGTCAGTCTAGCTGCAGACTGACCGTCCGTGGTACGCTCATTGTCTGGCGTTTACTTGAGACAACGAATTCAAAGGAATTTTTAACATCTGGTCATTCCTCCATCTCTATATCCTACCCCCTAATTATCAAAATCTCCGTTTCTCAAGGATAACGGTAGATGAAACAAATTGTATGCAAATGCATACATTAACTGGAGTTTCACATGATAGCCCTGTACTACCATGTGTGTAAGTACTCCACACGACTTACCTAATTCCATTTCTGAATTCCATGTTTTTGGCTAGCGTCAGTAAACATGCATCAACCGTTCCTTATCACTACTGCTTATTTTAACCAGACTATGCGTTGCCCCATCAGCTGTCTCTGATTGCTGCGCGATTTCCTCCTGTAAAAGGCCCATCGTCTGGTCTGTTTGTTTCTCGGTTGGTTGGTTCGTATCCACCGGTTCTCTGGTAGTGTTACGTACACTTACATCGTCCGCTACTTCAGCCTTCCGTCCATCTGTATTCACTATTTGTGGGAAAAACTTTTTACGCTGTTCGTTTGACTGTTGGCTTATCTCGAACTGAGATCTTTTCATCTTTGCTTCGATGACTGGTTCGCTGTCCTGGCTGTGGTTAACCTGTCTTTCCCTTTTCTTCGTTTTCCTTAGAAACTCTGTTCCTCCTTTGTTGGCTGCACGAGTATTCTTACCCGCTGCGTCCGTTTCACATTCCAAGTGTGCGTCATTCCCACTTCCTTCCTCGGTGACCGAAAGGTTGTCCCTTCTTTCGGTCTGTTCAACCACTTCTCCCGCATGGCTATAACCTGGCTTGGGTGGGCACGAAACCATAGCTGGTCCTGCCACCATTCCTTCTCCTCTCCTTTCTTCTTTATCTGACGAATCTCTGACTATTTCCTTGTTCGATTCTTCGTCGACTCTAACTAATGTTCTACCAGGCTTGACCACAAGTTCCTGGTAAACTTGGCTCCTTTCAGCACGCCCGACCATGTTAATCGACGTAATACCCTCTTCCTGAATACTCGGCCTACACTGTCCGATGCGGTAACATTTTATCTGGACCTCTGAGCGAACGTTTGTCTCGTTTGCATTGCGTAACCTGCCCTCCGTACCTAACTTTTCTGGATACACAAAACCTGTATCTCTTTCTTTCTGTCCATCCGCCTCGTGCTCAAAGTCTCTTTGATAGCTCCTGTCCTGCCTCTCCATCTGTAACCGTACAAAAGGCCTCTTGTGGGCTAAGAATCTGCCGGATTCAAACTTATGCCCAACCATTCCTCCTCCTCTCACTTGACTTGGCCTCTGCACCTGGGTCAAACTCCTACGCTTTTCGCAACCTCTTTCCAGTCGTCCACACACGTCCGTCCTGAGATTTCCACCTCTGTCCCTCCACGGATCGGAATGTGGAAGTAGTACGGGCTTCCTACTCACTTTCCTACCACTCTGTCCCCTTCCACAATACTGAACCGTGTTTACTTCTGTGATTTCTTGATTTCTTCTCCCCTTCCTAGCTGGTTTGAAAGCTCCGTTTTCAAACTGTTGCAACAGCTGTCGCAGATTCCATTGGAGGTCTTTTTCCTGTCTTTCCAGCCGAATAACTCTGCTTGTTAGTTCTCTTAGCTGGTTTTGTAGTTGACTTTTGTCCTCCCACTTATCGCTGACTGTAGCTCGTGCCATGAAAGGCTTGTTTTTGACAAACAGTCCTCCTCTTCTCCAGGAACTGTTAATATTCCGAAGAATATTAGGGCATCCGATAGACAAATGTCCAAAAGATAGACAATGATAACATTGTTTAACATTGTCCAACTTCGACATATTGAATAAACCCGTCTGGCCCACCCAAAAAAATTATAAGACTGTCAAGTACGCACAAAGTCTTGTCAATAATACAACAATGGGTGGAAGAAAAATGTCACACTTACCAGTCAGATGATTGGAAAAACTGTCTATGGTACTAACACTCTAACCACTAGCTACTCCTCTATTCCTAACTACACACACAAGTTATATATAACTGCGACACTTGTGTTAAATATGCAAATCAAGATCTATAGCTACACACGCACTATATTTATAAATCTACCACGACTATCCGTGGTCAACAGGCACCAAAATAATAATAAAGTGAAACAGACCCTCTGCTGCCGTGATCGAACTTAGACCATTCTCACACTCATCCCCATCATCATGACCATACTCAGTAAATGTCATATCACACAGCAGGTGGCATATTTATTATATCATAATCATATCATAGAATGAGTAGAGAAATTACAAACACACGTTCTGATTATCTATTCATGCAAAACTCACACACCTATTTGAGCGATCCTGTTATATCACTAAACATTCGTCCAACAGTCTATCAATCGCTCCTCTATCTAAGTCGGTGAGTTAAACATACTATCCACATTCAGTCTCTCTCTCTCTCTCACTCTCCTCCATACAGCCTCTCGAGCTAAACTTTGTCTCGAGTTATATATCATCAAGCAAGGCCAGAGCTTGACCAATCGATCTCAGGTATGGTCATCTTCAATCCCAATTGGAACGAAACACTTTGCCCACCTGTCATTCATTCTCTCGCAGCAAGCCCCGTTGCCAATTTCGTCTGTCAATCAATCTCCCCCTACCAAAATCAGAAGGCCAGTGGTCAGTTTCTATCTGTCCACATTCCTTAACCCAACTCTGTTCTCCTTTGCTGAGACGGTGAGTGACCTTGACATACTTAACTTAACTTAACATCTTTATACTGGTTTAGAAGACCCTGCAGAGTCTGTATACAACCAGTTACATTTACATCACCTTGCTCTAAAATCTATGCGCATCCAGTTTATTCTTAAATGCATTAACTGTCCCTGCCTCCACTACCTCCCCTGGCAATGCATTCCAAGCAGATACCACTCTCTGACTAAAAAAATATTTCCTAATATCTAACCTGGACCTCTCTTTAATCAGCTTGTAGCTATGCCCTCGTGTTATTGTAGGTGGCTGTATTTTAAAAAACTTGTTATAGTCTAATTTATCGATTCCTCTGATCATCTTATAAACCTGTATTAAGTCACCACGAATTCTTCTCTCTTCGAGACACTGTAGGCCGGCTTTTCTGAGTCGTTCCTCATAACTGTAATTCTGGAATCCCACTATCATCTTTGTCGCTCTTTTTTGTATTCTTTCTAGCATGTTTATGTCCCCTCTATGATAAGGACTCCACACCTGTACACAGTACTCCAATCTAGGTCTAACTAAAGCTTTATACAGTTTGACGATCACTTCCTTGGTCCTATGTTTAATATCTCTTTTTATCATACCTAACATTGCATTTGCCTTTTTCACTGCTACCTTAACTTGCTCACTCACCTTTCCTGTATGATCTATTATAACCCCTAGGTCCCTTTCCTTATCTATCTTTCTAATATTGTTTTCTCCCATTCTGTAATTATGTTCCATATTGGATCTACCCATGTGGATGACTGTACATTTATCTACATTAAACTCCATTTGCCAGCTTACAGACCATTCTCGAATTTTATCTAAATCCGACATCAATATATCCACTTCCGCTTTAGATGAGACACTACTGCATAGTTTTGTGTCATCAGCAAATTTTGCAATCATTGATCTCATATCAATGTCCAAATCATTTATATATATCAAGAACAAAATTGGTCCCAAAACCGAGCCCTGTGGCACACCACTTTTCACTTCACTCCACTCAGAGTACTCCTTATTTATGCCCACCCTCTGCCTTCTTCCCGTTAACCAATTTTCAATCCATTTGGCAACTTCGCCACCTATTCCATGTGATTTTAACTTTCGAAATAATCTTTGATGAGGTACTCTATCAAAGGCCTTTGCAAAGTCTAGATAAATAACATCCACTGGCTCCCCTTTATCTATGATTTTAGTAACCTCCTCCATGAATTCTAATAGATTTGTTAAGCATGATCTCCCTCTAGTAAACCCATGCTGACTATTTCTAATTAGATTAAATTTGTCTAAATGCATTACAATGTTTTCTTTGATTATTGACTCTAACAATTTACAGACTATGCTCGTTAAACTCACCGGTCTATAATTTGCCGGATCTGATTTTTTGCCTTTTTTGAATAAGGGGATCACTCCTGCATCTTTCCAATCCCGTGGAACAATCCCTTTTGTAAGTGATTGAGAACATAATATAGCCAATGGTTTTGCTAGTTGGTTTCTAATTTCATACAGCAATTTTGGGTGAATACCATCTTGACCTGGACATTTATTCACTTTCAACCCCTCCAATTTTTTAAAAACCATTTCCTCTGTAATACAGATTGATCTTAATCCCGCTGTATCCATGTCTCTTTGAAAAATATCTATAGGCTCTGGGATCTCGGAGCAGTCCTCCTTTGTGAAGACTGTGCCAAAGTACTGATTGAGCAGATTAGCAGCCTCCCTATTCTCACTTATTATTTTCCCTGTACTGTCTATGAGAGGGCCTACTTTGTCTTTCGTTCTTTGTTTATTTCTAACATAAGAAAAGAAGCTTTTACTGTCAGTCTTGATCCTCTGAGCAAGTTTTTTTTCAAAGTCTATTTTTGCTGTTTTATTCGCTTTCTGAGATATGTTCTGCTTGTCCAAATATTTTACATATGTTTCTTTTGATTTACCTGCGTCTATATATTTTTGCCATGCTTTATTTTTTGCTCTTCTACATTTCACTACAAATCTAGTTATCCACTTTTTACGCTTGGGGTTTACCTCCCTACATGGAACACATTCCTCTTTTAGCGTTTCTAGAACTGTTTTAAAACTTTCCCACTCCTGTTCAACATCTGTTCCTACAATAATATCTTTCCAGATGATGTGGTTCGCTGCCTCTTTCATCCTCTTAACATCTGCCTTAGAGTAGTCGTATGTTCGCATGTTTATGTTTACTTCTTTCCCTGCAATAAGATCCCAACGGATGATTTGATGGTCACTTGAGCCAAACAGTTCCCCAACGGTAACGTTTTCAATCATATTTTCCTCTGTGGTAAAAACTAGGTCGAGTATGTTTTTGCCTCTGGTGGCTGCTTCTACATGTTGAATTAAAAAATTGTCCGTTATGCACGTAACAAAAGGTTTTGACTCTACAAGTGCTTCTGCCATATCCCATTTTATTTCTGGATAGTTGAAATCTCCCATTAATAATAATTTCCCTTTACTTGCTTTTGCTATACTACTAATCAGCTCCTCATCTTCCTCTTTTTGACTTGATGGACATCTATAGCACACTCCAATCACTGTTTTTTCACCCCCACTTTCTATTTCTCCCCATACACTTTCATTTTTGTTACCACATGATAAATAATCTTTGATGGTTATATTAACAGAATTTATACAGTATAATAAAACGCCACCTCCCTTAGTCTTGTCTCCAATTATCCTATCTTTCCTTAACATTGTATATCCCTCAATTTCAAGTTCACTATCTGCAATCTCCTCATATGTCCATGATTCTGTTAACCCTATTATATCTGGTTTTTCTTCTTCTACATACAGTTCCAATTCTTCTCTTTTATTTACTATGCTTCTCACATTTGCATAAAAACATTTTAGTTTGTAATGTTGTTGGTTTTCCTCTTTTTGCTTCTGCTTTATCATTTTAGTGTTTGCTTTTCTACTATGTATTTCACACTTCCCTGACACCAAATTACCCCTTTGACTACATCCTCTATAGCACCCTATTGTAGGCCTATCTTTAGTCTCATACTTCATAGGCCTTACTAGTTTAAATTTCTAACACAATGATAGAACATATACTTTGCTACAACATGCTGTCCTATCTCATTTAGATGTAAACCTCCCCTATCTAACATTTTACTTTTGTCTACTTTAACATCAATAAATTCCATTCCCATGTCCGCACACATCACCTGTAACCTAAGGTTGATACCTATTATTTTGCTATCTAGATAGTCTGACCCATCTGCTCTGTCTAAAATGCCCATCATTGTGACCTTTCTAAACTTTTTTTCCTTAAGTGTTCTCATAAGACTTTTATATTTATCCATAATTATTTCTGTACCATCTCTTTTTACATTATTTGTACCTGCCAATACTACCACATGACTGTTTCCTTTGTCATCTAACCTCTTTATTCTCCCCTCTATGTCCTCTTTTTTTGCTCCCCCAATATCCATTCTTTCAAACATGTTGTGTTGTTTAGACAAATGTCTGCCAACCTCTCTCACCATTGAATCTCCTACTACCAAAACTGACCCCTCACCTATATGTGCATACTTCTCTCCAAAGCTCTCTGCCCTGTGAGCTGTTTCCTCACTCAAATCTCCCTTACTTCCTTGACTACACCTTGACTGCAGCTTCTTTAAAATTTCCTCCATTTTCACTTGTTTCCCTTCTATTTCCATCTGCCTCTTTTCTATCTCCTCTAATCTCTTCTCATTTTCCCTTATATTGCACTCCATTTGTGCCTGCCTCTCTTCAACTCTACATATCCTACATAAAACGGTTCCTTCATCTTCCAACGTTGTAGTAATACTAACATTTTCGCCACACAAATCACATAATCTGACTTGGCCTTTCCTCGCAGCAGTTCGTCTTGTCTTAGTGGCCATACTAATTTTGCTATTTATTTCCGTTAGCCAATAAGTTATATTAATACCTAATAAAATGTATACTTCTTAAAGCAACGCCAAAAAAGGAACAAACAAATGTCGCTGGTATTTACCTTTCTACAAAGTATCAAAACGACTAGGCCTAGTGTTACTTGAGTGTTACTACCGCTCACTGTTCCACGCTATTTAATTCTGTCAAGTCACTAACTATCTGTTATAATAAGGCCACTATATTTGAAAATACGTATGCTACAATAAACTACAATCACAACTATGTTATTATTACACAAATTAATTTTCAACACTAATACTTATCTGAAACGTTATAAATCTCTGTTCTGTCAATTCAAACCAACCACCATCTTGAACAACCGGAAACGGAAACTATCACTATCACTATCACTACATGCATTCAGGTAGCTTTAAGCTTTAACATGTTCAGGCATCCTAAACTCCCCTTGCTCCGGCGGGAACTGTTACAGTAAGATTGAAATAAGTGAGGGAGACCGAGAGAGAAAAAGACGGATGGGAGAGAGAAAAAAGGACGTGTCTTGCAAATGTAACACAGTTTACTCTGTTAGTCACTTGTTTAGGAAAATTGAACAATTTTATTCAAGTCTTAGAATCTATCAACAATATTTATTGCATTACAGTTTTAAAATCGCTTTAACAAATAATCCAGCAAAATGTACAAGTATTTGTACAAGCAATTAAAAGAAACGATAAACGAATATTACATGAATTACACCTTTTTAGGGTCAGATAATAAAAGAATAAAGGGAATGTCATTGTGAAGGGCACAATGGCATTCTGACATTTGGTGAAAAAGAGGATGACTTTCTGACTTACGATGAAAGTGTGAATGGCATTCTGAAACATAGTGAAAGGGTGAAAAATGATATGCTGACATTGGTAAAATGGGGAGGACATTCTGACATGTGGTAATATTGGTGATGCATTCTGACATGTGGTGATAGCGGTGAAGTGCATACTGACAAGTCGTGTTGGTGGGGATGGATTCTGACAATTGGTGATAGTGGAGATGCATTCTGACAAGTGGTGATAGTGGGGAATGGTATTGTAACATGGGGTGATAGTGGGGAATGGTATTATGACATGGGGTGATAGTGGGGAACGGCATTCTGACACGGGGTGAGAGTGGGGAATGACATTCTGACATGAGGTGATAGTGCGAAATGGCATTATGACATGGGGTGATAGTAGGGAATGACATTCTGACTCGGGGTGATAGTGGGGAATGGCATTCTGGCATGGGGTGATAGTGGGGAATGACATTCTGACACGGGGTGATAGTGGGGAATGACATTCTGACATGGGGTGATATTGGGAAATGGCATTCTGACATGGGGTGATAGTGGGGAATTGTATTCTGACATGGGGTGATAGTGGGGAATGGCATTCTAACTAGTGGTGATAGTGGGGAATGGCATTCTGACATGGGTGATAATGGGGAATGACATTCTGACATTTGGACAAGGGGAGGGGGGCGCAGGTCACTCTGACATTAAAGTTGTGTGAGAAAAGAGACAATACATAGCGTGTATACGCTCTCTGGACGAAAAGTCGATATGGGTGATAGAGATGAGAATAAACACTCATAGATAGCATGTCATAAAAAGCGTCTGACAATGTTGACAAATCGCTGTCGAGTATAAAACCATATATGTAACAATGTCCATTATACGGCCACTTCTGGACTGAGAGCAACATGTTATAGCGGCAAAAATAGTGCGGGATAACTCATCTAGGGTTAAAGACGTGTGTGTGTGATAGAGACGAGAACAGGCCAGCTGCTGCACTGAGACCACGCCGGAAGCGGCAGCACATAATGCTTTTAAACTGCTTATGGAGGGACGGCGTGGCCTAGTGGCACGGCTCACAAACCGAAGGTACTGGGTTCGATCCCCATCACCGCACCAGCCGTTACTCCGGATGCACTGGGCCGACAAGAGTAAAATAAAAAGACAGTGCAACGCACACCGCCTTGGGGATTAGAAAAATAAGACGAACGCAGCAACAACAACAAAATAATGCTTATGTGTGGTAACTGTGTTGCAGAGACACTACGCGGAAATCATGTTGCCTGGGGAAACAAA
Organism: Ariolimax columbianus; assembly: GCA_036924085.1. Taxonomy (NCBI): domain Eukaryota; kingdom Metazoa; phylum Mollusca; class Gastropoda; order Stylommatophora; family Arionidae; genus Ariolimax; species Ariolimax columbianus. The sequence continues at coordinate 151,408,692 of JAVGWX010000002.1, read as the reverse complement.
CACGAATGTCTATCGCATCTTAGGAGGGAAACTGTGTGTGACTATGATGAAACTAGAACCACTGTTATGCTGACACCATATGACAAGAAAGACGATGTAAAATCATTAAATTTTACACCACGCAAATCAAAACAGTCAGACACATGATCAGAGTGAAGACGCCTTCCTTGTTTGAATGAACGATTAACATTAACTCATTTTGATATATAAACAAACTAGATAGTGTATCGTTTCAACAGGGGCGAGAAGTAGACAAAAAGAGGTTGTATAAATGTACCTTGTGAAGTGTCAAGAAGTTCACAAACAATTGAGGCAAAAAATATAAGGAGTTGACCATTTGTAACAGTTCCCACCGGAGCAAGCGAGTTTAGGGCAGTGGTTGACGACTCAGAACAAAGGTACCTGAATGCGTGCCTAGGTCACTCGTCGTCTCAACAAAGAAAAACATAATTGGGGCAAAGCATGTGGACAGGTAGGAGCTGATCACTGGCATTCCGATTTGGGTAGGGGGAGAATGAATGACAGACGGGATGGTAGCGGAGCTTTCTGCTATAGATGAGTGACAGGTGTGCAAAGTATATCGTTCCAATATCGACTGAATATAGCGACCCCCAGAGATTAATTGGTCAGCTCTAATACTACTGGAGAGTATATAACATAGAGTAAAAGTTTAGCTAGAGAGGCTGGATGAGAGAGGCTGGATGGGGAAGAAAGCGATTGAGAGGCTGTAGATAGGAGTGCGTTTAGCTCACCGTTTTAATAGAGGAGCTATTGATATACTGTTGTATGAATGTTAGTGATAGAACAGGATCGCTTAAATAGGTGTGTGAGTTTCGTATTAATAGATGATCTGAACGTATGTTGTAAGCAGGACACATTGTGAACGAGGTATGTCCAGATCGCCCGCCTGAGGGGATTTGAGTGAGGAAGCGAAGAGGAAATTACTATCAGTCCTGAACCAAAGCTGGAAAAGGGGTATTGTACCCCAGGCATGGAAAGACGCAATACTGGTACCAGTACCAAAAACAGGAAAGGATAAAACAGATCCAAATGGATACAGGCCCATCAGCCTACTGAGCTGTGTCGGCAAGCTGATGGAACGGATGATAAATCACCAGACTGATGTGGCATCTGGAAGAAAAACGAATACTAATTCCACAGCAAGCCGGCTTCAGACAGCACAGATCCACTGATGACCAGGTCATCCTCATAGCCCAGGAGATAGAAGATGCCTACCAGGCACATAAACACACATAAGCTGTTTTGGTGAATCTGGAAAAGGCATTTGACAAAGTCTGGAAGGATGGACTTAGAGTCAAGCTAAGAAGAAGTGATGTCTGTGGGAAGATGTACAAGTGGATCAACCACTACCTCAAACAAAGAACGGCCAGAGTCCAAGTACAAGGGCAGATGAGCAAAAAGGTGACACTCGAGCAGGGAGTACCCCAAGGGGGAGTATTGTCACCCACACTCTTCCTGGTATATATAAACGATATTACAGAGAATATACCAAAAAGAGTCCATAGCTCAATGTTTCCATACGATCTGGCTATGTGGACCTCTGAAAAGAATCTCACCATAGAAAGAAATCGGATGCAGACGGCCCTAACATCGCTGGAAGAGTGGGCGAACTCATGGGTGGTCAAAATAAACGAGGAAAAAACCACATGCACAATATTCTCGCTTTCATTAAAACCCAAAAGTACCAAATTGAGTCTAAATAGCAAAATCCTGCAGCCAAACGACAACCCAACCTATCTGGGAGTCACATTTGATCAACGCATGACATGGAAAAGTCAGATTGAGAGAAACCGAATGAAAGCCAGAGAAAGAATGGCAATCATGAGGAAACTTGCTGGCACAAGCTGGGGAGCAGACGAAGGCATACTAAAGAAACTGTACACTGGAAGGGTGAGACCAGTTCTCGAGTATGGCATTGCGGCATGGAGAACAGCAGCGAAGGCGAACTTCGATAAAGTTAACAAACTTCAAAACCAAGCCATGAGAATTATAACAGGTGGCATGAAGTCAACGCCAATTGTAGAACTTGAAAAGATTACAAAACTGCAATCCATGACCGATAGAAGAGACTGCAGAGCCCAGCTGCAGTCAGAGAAATTCCGAAGACTGACCGACCATCCATTGCACCAGAGACTAAACAATTTGGGAAATGGGAAACTAAAGCGGAGAAACTTTGCAGAAACAGCCAAAGCAAAGATGCACGAAGATCCCATAAACGCACTAACAACACCAAAACCCATCACTACTGTACGAAAACCTACCTGGAGGCAGGATATATTTCCAGAGGTGGTAGAAAATATACCAGGTATTGCAAACAAAAATGGCCAGACTGAAAAAGAAAGGAGAGATACTACCCTATGCTTCATAACGAAAAGCTACCCAAGCATGGACTGGACCCATGCATACACCGACGGTTCTGTAACAAACACTACACAGAACGGATGGGCAGGAGCATTCCTGAACCTACCAAATGGCAGACAAATAACACTGTCACTCGCTACTGGTAAGTATACAAGCAATTTCAGAGCGGAGGCAGAGGCACTGATGGCGGCAGTGGAAGAAATGGTGACACACATTGAAAATGAGAGCCACATAGTCCTGCTGACAGATGCTCTCGCCGTAGTCACAGCGCTAAAAAGCCAGAAAAACACTGAGCTTAATGACTTAAGAGCAGCACTCTGCAAACTGTGCCAGCAGTCAGCACCAAAAAGGGTAGTGGTACAGTGGGTTCCGTCACACTGCAACATCCAAGGCAACGAGGAGGCAGACAGACTGGCAAAAGAAGGTGCAAGACTACCACAAACAGATACCAGTATGACGTACGAAGAGTCAAAACGGCTTAATAAAGCCAGATACATGACCAAATGAGAAACCGAACATACTGGTTACACCAAAAACGATGCCTATTACCAGTTGAACCGAAGAGAGCAGGTCGTTGTCTTCAGACTTCGCACTGGCCACAACAGACTGAGGTACCACCTATTCAACAAATTGAAGATAGGGTGTACCGACGAATGCCCGTGCGGTACTGGTAAAATGACCGCTGAATATCTGCTGCAGAACTGCCCGACATACGAGGATCAGAGAGAGCAGATGTGGCCATTACCAGTGGAACTGCAAGACAAGCTCTATGGCAGTGGCGACAGCCTCAGGATGACCGCCGCTTTTTTCGAAAGAATAATGGTTACTGTCTGACTGCGTACGAAAAATAAGAAGAAGAAGAAGAGTGAGGAAGTTTTGATAAGGTGTGTTAAGGACGCAGCTAAATAGATGTGTGTGATGTGTGTAGGCAATATAACTGGGATTTTTGATAGTTGGGGATTCCATCAATAGCTAATGCTTAAAATTTCCGCTTTAGTTAATATTTATATTTACATATATATAATATAATATTTATTTAGTTAAGATGATATGTATTGTATTGTGTTTGTAATTTCACTACTCATTTTTCTGGTATGAGTATTACATAATAAATATGCCATTTGCTGTGTGCTATGTCATTTGCTGTGTGTGGCCATGATTGATGTGGATGAGTGCGATAATGTTCTAAGTTAGAATAACCCTAGGGCAAACAGTGGGATCTGCTACACATTATTATTTCGTGTTCGTGACCACGGATTGACGTGGTAGCTTTTATAAATACAGTTGGATATGTAGCTACATATCTTTATTTGCCTATTGAACACGTGTCGCGGTTTATATAAGTGTGTGTGTGTAGTTAGGGAGACTGGTTTATTCAACACGTCGAGGTTAAACAATGTTAAACAATGTTATAATTGTCTAGCTTTTGGACATTTGTCTATTGGATGCCCAAATGTTCTGCGGAATACGAACGTTGTCTGGAGAGATGACTGTTTGACAAAAAACAAGTCTTTCATGGAATTAGCTACAGTCCAAATAACGAGCGATAAGTTCTACGACAAAAGTCAACTACAAAACCAGCTAAAAGAACTAACAAGCAGAGTTATTCTGCTAGAAAGACAGGAAATAGACCTCCAATGGAAGCTGCAACAGCTGTTGCAACAGTTTGGAAACAGGGCGTCAAAACCAGCTAGGAAGGAGAGAAGAAATAAACAAATGACAGAAGTAAACACGGCCCAGAATTTTGGAAAGAGACAGAGGGGTAGGAAGCTCGACGAACTTCCACATTCCGATTCGTGGAGGGACAGAGGTGGAAATCTCAGGGTGGACGTGTATAGACGGCTGAACAGAGGTGGCGAAAAGGGGAGGAGCTTGACCCAGGTAGAGAGGCCAAGTCAAATGAGTGTGAAAATGGTTAAGCAGAAGTTTGAATCGGGCAGATGTTAAGCCCATAATGAGAGACCATTTGCAAAGTTGCAGATGGAGAAACAGGGCACGAGCTATCAAAGAGACTTGGAGCGTGGAACGGATGGACAGAAAGAAAGAGATACAGGTTTTGTGCATCCAGAAAAGTTAGGGACGGATGGCAGGTTACGCAATGCAAACGAGACAAACGTTCGCTCAGACGTCCAGATGAAACCTTCAAGCATCGGGCATTGTAGCCCGAGTTTTCAGAAAGAGCGCGTTACGTCTGGTAACACGGTCGGGCCGGATGAAAGGGGCCAAGTTTACCAGGAACTTGTGGTCAAGCCTGGTAGAACATTAGTTGAAGTCCACGAAGACTCGAGCAAGGGAACAGACGGAGATTCGTTAGATAAAGAGGAAATGACAGGAGGAAGAATAGTGGTACGGCCAGCTATGGTTTCGTACTCACCCACCCCAGGTCTTAGCCATGCGGGAGAGGTGGTCGAACAGACCGAAGGAAGGGACAACCCTTCGGCCACCGAGGAAGGAAGTGGGAATGACGCACAGTTAGAATGCGAAACGGATGCACCGTGCAAGAACCCTCGTGCAACCAAGAAGAGAGGAACAGCTTTTCTAAGGAAAACCAAAAAAAGGAGAAGGCAGGTTAACCCCAGCCAGGACAGCGAGCCAGTTATCAAAGCACAGATGAACAGATCTCAGTTCGAGATAAGCCAACGGTCAAACGAACAGTGGGAAACGTCTTTCCCACAAATTGTTAATACATATGGACGGAAGGCTGAGGTAGCGGACGATGTAAGTGTACGTAACACCACATGGGGCCCGGTGGATACGAACCAAATAACCGTAGATCAAGCAGGCCAGACAACAGCCTTGGGCTTTTCACAGGATGAAACTGCCCTGCAATTAGAGACATCCGAAGGAGCGCAGAGTCCATCTGAAATAAGCATTACTGCTAAGGAACGTTTGATAGTAGGCTTAATGGCGCTAGTCAAAAACAGAGAAATTACCTTAATTCAGAAATGGAATTAGGTAGAGTCGTGTAACACTTACACACATGGTAATGACATATGTATGGCTAGCATTGAAACTCCAGTTAACGTATAATAGTGGCATTTCTGACGGTAATCAAAGACATGTAAGATAAATTACACCGATATATGAATAATTGGGGGGGTAGGTACGAATTAAGGATTGACCAGATGTTAACAATTCTTTTGAAGTCGTTGTTTGAAGTATACGCCAGACAATGAACGTACCACGTGTTGCAAGGGACGGCCAGATCAAAGGGGAATTTTCGACCAGCGGAACGGACAGGAGATGCAGGGTAACGGGATGTGCCAGGTAATGTTACGTCGACTCTGGGTAACATCTGAACGTGATGTTTTGGTCTGGGAAGACCATGTGGCTTTGGTGTGGGGAGTCTGAGGAAACAGCGGTGAATTAGTAAGATCACAACACTCGGTTTTGTTTCCTGTGACAAAGACGCGAACAGTTAACGGAGCTATTCAACTTTAACAGAGACTGCATCTGGACGAGGTAGGGTTACAGCATTACGCAATTCGACAGCTGGACGGTTTTTTACTCAGACATAGTTAGCAGTAGTTTGTATCTGATTAAGATAGAGCTTAGTCATAGCTTAGTATCTGCTGAAAGGGGCATTAATAGGTGCTGAGATGTGAGGCACTAGCAGGAGTGAAAGATGGATAGCACCTGGTCATGTGTATGCGTACTAATACTTTGACAATATTTGGTTGTTCGGTTTTGACAATGGTATGACTTGCATTTTAAAAAAATATGTTGTTTGGTTTGTTTATAATATGATTACATATCCTTACAAGTATCAAAATGTGATACTTACGGACGAAATAATGATTTCATAAGTATGCGTGCACATATTTTGACATTTGTATTTGGTTTTGGGTTTCGACATAGTATGAATTGCATTTTTATTTATTTTGTTGTTGTTTTGTTGTGTAAACATGATTACAGGAATTGATACAATTATCTAGGTACTGATCTACAGCCAAGTGTAGCTCATCCAGCCTGTAGGCCTCCGCAAACAGAAGCTACCATGAGTTGCAGAACAAGAACTAGCATGCTGGGACAAAGAGCTTACTTTCATGATGGAAAAGAGAAGACTACGTTGATCATAAGCTGAATAACGTGAGAAGCTGAATAATTGGAGTGTGCAAATTATTATGTAATATCCACTATGACATGTGTTGTCAAAAAGCGTTTTTGTGGGAAACAAAAATAATGTTGCTGTTTTCTTTGAGAGGGGATATGTGTTAGGAGCGACGCTGATACTAGCCTGAGGATAAACCCACGTAAGTTCGTGGCCTCACGGGAGTTAGTGTGAAGGGAGACTTCGGCCATGGGTCGTAAGGAGAGGCGTGTATTGAGACCGCCTGGGAAAATTGACCTGAACTGTTTGAGTGAAACAATGAAGAGGGGTCGTGTCCTTAGATGAATCCACGGGATACAGGGCGGGGTATGTTGACCTCAATGAGTTCGGAAAATTCCTTAAGGTGTTTTTTTAGTTTTGATGAGCCAAAGGTACTGCAGGGACAGAATTGGGTGCGTTTGATGTAAAACGATTTAAAAGTGGTGGCTTGTGTTGTAAAAACGACCAGCCACATTGCTTTTATTCTGTTTGTATTGATTATGTATACATTACAAAAAGTTTGTATGTATCAAATGACCTGTCTTTTGTGCATGTTCGACGTGAGTGAAGTTGTAAACAGGAGTGTTATTTATATTTTGATTAGTGAAGACGAAAATAGTGTCACTATGCTTTTTTTGGATGCAGGTACAATTTGAGTGGAGTTGTAAACAGGAATGGTGTCTACATTTTAGATAGCAGTGACGAAAATGGTGGTCATTTGGCAGATGAAAAAAATGACCATCCATGTTTCGGTGTGTAGTTTAGGGAGGTAGTGTAACAGTTCCCGCCGAGCAAGCTAGTTTAGGGGGGGGGGGTGATGTGGTTGACGACTCAGAACAAAGGTATAGAATGCGTGGCTAGGTCACTCACCGTCTCAACAAAGGAAAACAGAGTTGGGGCAAATAATCTGGACAGGTAGGAGCTGACCACTGGCGTTCCGATTTGGGTAGGGGGAGAATGAGTGACGGACGGGATGGTAGCGGAGCTTGCTGCTATAGATGAGTGACAGGTGTGCAAAGTATTTCATTCCAATATCGACTGAACAAAGCCATTTCTCTGAGATCCATTGGTCAGCTCTGACACTGCTGCAGAGTATATAACACAGAGTCAAAGTTTAGCTCGGGCGGCTGGATGAGATAGGCTGGATGGGGAGGAGAGCAAATGAGAGGCTGTAGATAGGAGTCCGTTTAGCTCACCGATTTGATAGATGAGCTCTTGATAGACTGTTGTATGAATGTTAGTGATAGAACAGGATCGCTCAAACAGGTGTGTGAGTTTCGTATTAATAGATTATCTGAATATATGTTGTAAGCAGGACACATTGTGATCGAGGTATGTCCAGATCGCCCGCCTGAGGGGATTTGAGTGAGGAAGTTTTGATAAGGTGTGTTGAGGACGCAGCTTAATAGATGTGTGCGATGTGTGTAGGCAATAGAACCGGGTTTTGTGATAGTTGGGAATTCCATCAATAGCTAATGCTTAAAATTCCCGCTTTAGTTAATATTTATATTAACATATATAGAATATAGGAATAATTTAGTTAAGATGATATGTATTTGTAATTTCACTACTCATTTTTTCTGGTATGAGTATTATTTAATAAATATGCCATCTGCCGTGTGCTATATTATTTGCAGTGTGTGGTCTTGATTGATGTGGATGAGTGTGATAATGTTCTAAGTTAGAAAACCTTAGGGCAAACACGGGGATGTGCTACACATTCTTTTTCGTTTATCCTCAGATCAAGGTTCCGGATTCTCTTACTGAGACCAGCATTATCTGTAACGCTGTTGTTGTGTGAATAGCGTATGTGTTTCACTAAGCCAGTATTGTCTCTCTCTGCCAGCGTGAGGGTGCAGCTATGTTGGATGTGTTCCACTGTCATGTTATGCTCTCAAAATGGACACCTGTTATGTGTACCAATCCTCATGTTGTTGTAAAGATGACTCTTAAGTATGTTATGTCCAGTTCTCTGCTTGAAAAAGATGTTCTGCTCGTCTTTAATTAAATCATAGTGGCTCTCATATTATTGGAATTCGCAACATTGACTATCACTTTATCGATTGGTTTCAATAATGGTTTTGGCTTCATGTTCCAGATGATGAAGTCTGTTTGTTTAAAGGCTCTTCAACACTTTGTTAGTCTGTCTGCAGCTGTATTCTTCTTCTTCTTCGTACGCAGTCAGACAGTAACCATTATTTTTTCAAAAAAAGTGGCGGTCATCCTGAGGCTGTCGCCACTGCCATAGAGCTTGTCTTGCAGTTCCACTGGTGATGGCCACATCTGCTCTCTCTCATCCTCGTATGTCGGGCAGTTCTGCAGCAGATTTTCAGCGGTCATTTTACCGGTACCGCACGGGCATTCGTCGGTACCACCTATCTTCAATTTGTTGAATAGGTGGTACCTCAGTCTATTGTGGCCAGTGCGAAGTCTGTAGACAACGACCTGCTCTCTTCGGTTCAACTGGTAATAGGCATCGTCTTTGGTGTAACCAGTATGTTCGGTTCCCCATTTGGTCATGTATCTGGTTTTGATAAACCGTTTTGACTCTTCGTTCGTCATACTAGTATCTGTTTGTGGTAGTCTTGCACCTTCTTTTGCCAGTCTGTCAGCCTCCTCGTTGCCTTGGATGTTGCAGTGTGATGGGACCCACTGTACCACTACCCTTTGTGGTGCGGACTGCTGGCACAGTTTGCAGAGTGCTGCTCTTAAGTCATTAAGCTCAGTGTTTTTCTGGCTTTTTAGCGCTGTGACTACGGCGAGAGCATCTGTAAGCAGGACTATATGGCTTTCATTTTCTTTATGTGTCACCATTTCTTCCACTGCCGCCCTCAGTGCCTCTGCCTCCGCTCTGAAATTGCTTGTGTACTTACCAGTAGCGAATGACAGTGTTATTTTTCTGCCATTTGGTAGGTTCAGGAATGCTCCTGCCCTTCCGTTCTGTGTAGTGTTTGTTACAGAACCGTCGGTGTATGCGTGGATCCAGTCTATGCTTGGGTAGTTTTCCGATATAAAGCTTAGGGTAGTATCTCTCCTTTCTTTTTCAGTCTGGCCATTTTTGTTTCAATTACCTGGTATATTTTCTACCACCTCTGGAAATATATCCTGCCTCCAGGTAGGTTTTCGTACAGCAGTGATGGGTTTTGGTGTTGTTATTGCGTTTATGGGATCTTCGTGCATCTTTGCTTTGGCTATTTCTGCAAAGTTTCTCCGCTTTAGTTTCCCATTTCCCAAATTGTTTAGTCTCTGGTGCAATGGATGGTCGGTCTGTCTTCGGAGTTTCTCTGACTGCAGCTGGGCTCTGCAGTCTCTTCTATCGGTCATGGATTGCAGTTTTGTAATCTTTTCAAGTTCTACAATTGGCGTTGACTTCATGCCTCCTGTTATAACTCCCATGGCTTGGTTTTGAAGTTTGCTAACTTTATCGAAGTTCGCCTTTGCTGCTGTTGTCCATGCCGCAATGCCATACTCGAGAACTGGTCTCACTCTTCCAGTGTACAGTTTCTTTAGTATGCTTTCGTCTGCTCCACAGCTTGTGCCAGCAAGTTTCCTCATGATCGCCATTCTTTCTCTGGCTCTCATTCGCTTTCTCTTGATCTGACTTTTCCATGTCATGCGCCGATCAAATGTGATTCCCATATATTTTGGGTTGTCGTTTGGCTGCAGGAATTTGCCATTCAAACTTAACTTGGTTTTTTGGGGTTTGATTGAAAGCGAAAATATTGTGTATGTGGTTTTCTCCTCCTTTATTTTGACCAGCCATGAGTTCGCCCAATCTTCCAGCGATATTAGGGCCTGCTGCATCCGATTTCTTGCTATGGTGAGATTATTTTCAGAGGTCCACATAGCCAGATCGTCTGCAAACATTGATCTATGGATTCTTCTTTGTATATTCTATGTAATGACGTTTATATACACCAGGAAGAACGTGGGTGATATTACTCCCCCTTGGGGTACTCCCTGCTCGAGTGTCACCTTTCTGCTCATCTGCCATTGTACTTGGACTCTGGCCGTTCTGTTTTTGAGGTAGTGGTTGATCCACTTGTACATTTTCCCACAGACATCACTTCTTCTTAGCTTGACTCTAAGTCCATCTTTCCAGACTTTGTCAAATGCCTTTTCCAGGTCAACCGAAACCGCTAGTGTGTGCTTCTGTGTCTGGTAGGCATCTTCTATTTCCTGGGCTATGAGGATGACCTGGTCCTCAGTGGATCTGTGCTGTCTAAAGCCGGCTTGCTGTGGAATTAGTATTTGTTTTTCTTCCAGATGCCACATCAGTCTGGTGTTTATCATAGGTTCCATCAGTTTGCCGACGCAGCTCAGTAGGCTGATAGGCCTGTATCTATTTGGATTTGTTTTATCCTTTCCTTTTTTTGGTACTGGTACCAGTACTGCGTCTTTCCATGCCTGGGGTACAATTCCTCTTTTCCAGCTTTGGTTCAGGACCGATAGCAGATTCCACTTCGCTGTTTGGCCCAGCCCCATCAGCATTTCGTTTGTTATCCCATCTTTTCCGGGAGATTTCCTTTTCTTCAATGTTCTCATGGCCTCTTCTATTTCGCTCATTGTTAATTTGGCTATCATATGCTCTTCAGGTGCCGTACTGATGTTGTCGTGCCCCTTTTGTTCTTGATGGTTTCACACAGCCCATCTGTCAGGATTGCAAATATGTCCCAGTCGGCTCGTTTGTAATTCCAACGTTGTAGCGGTTTTGTTTCCTGTGGGCCTACTTCCATATCAATGTATAGCCTGATCGGCCTGTGGTCGCTACCTGCCAGTTGCTTTAGCACCTGGCGGTCTATTTTATGGTGTATGTCCTGTGTGGAGAAGGCCAAATTTGGAGTCGAGGTGGTATGCCATGTTCTAGAATAGAAACTAGGGCTATCCTCCGGCCTATTGATTAGGGAGAGATTTGTGTCTATCTCCCAATCTTCCACTTCGTCACCTCTGCTGTCTGTGTCCGAGTATCCTTATCTCTCCGAGTGGCTGATGAAGTCTCCAACTACTATGCAGTTTGAGTCTTTGACGTCCACACTCGAGAGCGATAGGGATTTATTTGGTGGTCCGTACAGATTGAAAATGCGGAGCTTCGTCTCTTGAGCCATTATGTCAACTCCTACAATTTCTGCTTGTCCGGTGTGATTGACAGATACCGCGCTACTCGGTATGCAGTTTCGGGTCAGTATCAGGACCCCTACTTTGTGACCGTTTCTATCGAGACGGAAGGTCTGGTATCCTCTGATTTAGAATTTATGGTTTTTGTTGAGGTACGTTTCCTGGATACATGCCACGTCAATCTTACCTTCATGCAGGTGATGTGTTAGGGAAAGCTTTTTGTTAACGACACTCTTTGCGTTCCACTGTAGTATTTTGAGGGTCTTGAGTTTTTGGTCAATAAAAGTTGCCCCATAGCCATTTGCATTGACTCCACTACACATGGGTGCGTGACCACCAGTAGTCAAGGGTGGGCCCCTTCGAGGCGTGAGGCCCGGCACTATCGCTGCCTGGCGGGACTCCACAGGATGAGCGCCATACGTTTCTCTGATCGCTTGTACTGTCATCATACTGCGATTTACGTTGCACTGTTTTGTTAGGTCTGCGGCCCCGTGCATCCGATTTCAACAGGCGTTTTAGTAGGGATGCCCTCCTAAGCCTTTGGCTGTCCCCAGCCTATCTGCAAGGCAGCAGTTGTTTATGGTCAGAGTTGTCTCTCTTATGGAAGTTGTCTTACCAGACTAACGAGTCTTCACTACTCGTGTCTATAGGGTGCGGTTATGATATATGAGATGATATATGAGATGATATATGATATGGACTGGTTTACCCGGAAGAGAGGCAGTCCAGTGTGTCTGTACCCCAGGATCGTCACGTCCTGCCAGAAACGTAGCATTTGCATGTGAGTGGGGTATCTCTTTGCTCCCTTTATTTTCTTAGCTTCTATGCAGAGATGGTTCGCCTAGCATTCCCCGCCACCTGGGATGTTGACACATATTGGCAGGTGTGCAATGTCCGCTGGTCTGCATCTCTTCTGCGTCCATTTGTATGGCTGATAGCGTACAGAGGTAGATATCGAAGCAGAAGTGCATTTAACCAGAGGACACGCCTGGTAATGTCACGGAGATGTTGTTCGCCTGGTTTGTGGACATATCTCGTGGTCAAGGAGTGAGTCTCGACAGTTCACAGTGAGGTGGCTGCTCTACTGTTTTCGATACCCCGACCAGGAACTAAGTCTTATGTTGGTGGTTTCGCACCCCATCGCGGTATAGGGTGAATGTCGAGCAGCTATTCGCCCGGTTTGATCAGCGGATGGAAGAGACCTCTTTATGTGGCTCGACCTGGTAGGGTTGAGGCGCGATCCCTAGGTCCCGACCATATCGAAGCCTCTCATTGCAGTGGTGCTGAGATTTTGGGCGGGATTCCGGCTAACAAGCGTCCGGCCGTAATCCCTTATATGGTAGCCTCACGCCATTGGCTTATCAGCCTGGTACGTGAACCAAATGTCTGCGGTTCCTCTCGAGTTGAGCAGGATTTCGGTAGCAACGCCCTGTCATTTGTAGGGTAAAACTGACCTGTCTTCCGATGATCTATTTCCAGCACCCGTTCATTTTTTTGCCAGGACGAATTAATCAGAGGCTTTTGTTTGTCCGTGACCAGGTATCTGGAGCTTGCGGTTTCCGCGGTGTTAAGACACGGTTTCCGTAGCTATCCTTTATTAGAAGGTTAGAGAGCTGATCTGTCTTCCGTGGGTCTAATACCAGCACACGTTCACTATTAGACACAACGAAAGTGCTCTCGATTTGTCAGTCGTTCTACAGTGTTTGCGTGTTGAGTCTAATTAAGCCGCAGGCTCCACTCCTGATAGTGCTCTTCCGTCAATTCCTTTTTCAAACACTGGATGCAGACCAACCGAGCAACAGAGGGAATAACCCCAGATTTCTGAGAGTCCAAATCCAGCACCAGTTCCATATTAGACCAAAGGAAAGGGGTCTCGGCATGTCAGTCATTTCAGTGTTGGCCGTGTTGAGTACAATTAAGCCGCAGGCTCCACTTCTGGTGGTGCCCTTCTGTCAATTCCTTTAAGTTTCAGCTTTTCAACCATACTTCCCCCGGAACCCAAACACTTTGGTTTCCCGGAAGCTGCCCGCAGAGTCATCGAAGCAACTCCTGCGGATCGCTAGTCGGCATCGTTTATGGTCAGAACTACGACGGTATCTGATCGTCTTTGCGCCTCTGACTTTCGTTCTTGATTAATGAAAACATTCTTGACAAATGCTTTCGCAGTAGCTCGTCTTGCGGCGATCCACGAATTTCACCTCTAACGCCGCAATACGAATGCCCCCGTTTGTCCCTGTTAATCATTACCTCCAATTCCGAAAACCAACAAAATAGAACCGAGGTCCTATTCCATTATTCCATGCACCATTATTCAGGCAGCCGAGGCCTGCTTTGAACACTCTAATTTTTTCAAAGTAAACGAGCCGGCCACCCAGGACGCTCAGCGAAGAGCACCCGTGGGAGAGAGCCGGCAGACGGTAGGGCAGGAGACAACGGGCAGTGAATCGGCGCGAGCCGGACCGCCCGCCTGCGCCTGAGATCCAACTACGAGCTTTTTAACTGCAACAACTTTAATATACGCTATTGGAGCTGGAATTACCGCGGCTGCTGGCACCAGACTTGCCCTCCAATAGATCATCGTTAAAGGGTTTAAAGTGTACTTATTCCAATTACGGGGCCTCGAAAGAGTCCCGTATTGTTATTTTTCGTCACTACCTCCCCGTGCCGGGAGTGGGTAAGTTGCGCGCCTGCTGCCTTCCTTGGATGTGGTAGCCGTTTCTCATGCTCCCTCTCCGGAATCGAACCCTGACTCCCCGTTACCCGTTACAAACATGGTAGGCATGTCACGTACCATCGACATTTGATAGGACATACATTTGAAAGATGCGTCGTCGGCACATGAGGCCATGCGATCAGCACAAAGTTATCCAGAGTCACCTGTGGGGACGCCGCAACCCCGCAAGGGGAAACAACGATTGGTTTTGAACTAATAAAAGCGCTCTTTCCGCGAGGGTCGGAGCTTGGTAAGCATGTATTAGCTCTAGAATTGCGACAGTTATCCAAGTATTGTCTTCAATATTGCAGTATGAGGAGATACTCTAGAACGACTAGCCTGTTGGTGTTCTGCTGATATATTTGTGAGGGATTTGTGCCATGCTCGAGATCTCCATCTTTACATTGTTTTAGAGCTGCTATTACTGACGTTGCATGTTTTCTCTATGGGTATCTTCATCTTGGATAACAAGCTCAGCAGCAGCTGCAGAGATTCTACTACCGTGTTAACATCACTGGAGAATGTTCTCGTTTTTAGCACTAGATGCTTCTCTTTTCATCCTGAAGTCTAGATCAATAAAAGGTTTAGATGAAAAAAAAAAACCCGCATATTTGAAAAGAACAACAAATAGGCAACAACAGATTGATGTACGTCTGTTTAGTAAGCTAATGGAAGGAACAATGTCATCATGTGACATATGTAATGATACAATGACTATCAAACATGTCCCTTCTTTATTAACACGGTATGAAGAGGCTGATCAAGCGGATTGTTCTACATAACTATATATTCATTTGCACGTGGTTTCATGGCTAGTGTTGTGAAGACTGGTGTAATCACATTCTGCGTAATAGATGCCATTTGGCGTATCCGTAATTTTATTTAAATTGACTTTGCCTAGGACCTCTATCAATGCTGTATTTATTGTTGAATGACATTTACAACAAAATAAATACGAATTAACTAAGACGTTATCTCATTAACATCGGGTTCCTGGTAGTCATTCAGATAGACCAGTGCATGATACCAGGTACGCAAAAGATGTCCTTTTCTTTTGCAATCACTTTGATCGGTCATTAGACGGTACAGTCCTATGTCTTGGCTTGTCTTTCAGACCCCCACTTGGCTATTAGAAGTAAATGTGTGATTGGTTTCTTTCATACAGCTTACTGGGCCTGAAATTTTCACGTGTCGCTGAATGATGGAAAAGCAAGTCAAATCTAGTGGAAGTCTCATAGCTTTTGTTCAAGAAAACGGCTCACATAGGAAAGGGGGAAGTGAGAACGTATCTTGATGGTTAAAGTCATGTTAAAGTAGTGTATCTCCCTTCTGTAAGCGGAGACCCGAAGTTGGAGTAGATCACTGTAACCTGGCATGATTTGTATATGTCGTGACTTTGGAGGTTAGGTCATCGGTCGGGCTTCCACACTCCTATAACAATTTGCAGGCTCATAAAATAAAAAACACGACCCCTGCACCCCATGGTAGAAGATGAACGATTACATTGTGTCAAATTAGAGTGCCAGAAAAGTAAAATGACAGGACGAAATAAAGATGAAACTAGATGGATTGAGTCACAGCACCAGATAATGAAACTGTAAAAGCGAGAGCGAAAGAAAGATAAGAATTAGAAAGATATATATATATATATATATAGACATAGAGAGATAAAGAGAGATTGGGTTGTCCGCAAACAAGTATTGAGATACGTTCATTTGCAGAACCACACAATCCTCAACATTAACGTTCTCACGAGATACGACCCTAACAGTTTTCTGCCTGTAGAACATTCCAGTGAGAACACACCAAGAATCAGCTTGCAAACAACACGTTAAAATGCATTGAAACGTATTATGAAGATTACATGTGATTTGTGAATGATTTTCACGTGCTGTGCTTAGTTCTTTATTGATCAATATAAAGATAGATGGAGAAGCCAGGGGGACAGAAAGATAGAGAGATAGAAAGGTAGAAACAACATAAAGGAGAAAGACAGAAGGAGACGACATAAAGAAAACAGTACAGAAAGAAATGGGAAGAAATAGAGAAAGTCACTCAGCGAGCGAAGATTAAGAGAGCGACAGATAAATAAAGGTAGACGGTAACATACAAAACGGAGAAAGATACAGATGAAGAGAAAGAGGAAGAGAGAGAAAGAGAGAGAGAGAGAAATATAGAGAGATGTACATACATAAAAATACAGTTGAAGAGAATGACACACAATGAGAAAAGGATACAGAGAAATGCAGAGATGATGTATAGAAAAAGATAAGTAGACAGAGTTAGAGTGAGAGAAAAACAGAGAGAGGAACAGACAGACTGAGGAGAAGGAAGATCAATAGTACGAATTAGAAATATAGAGATTGATGTAGACAAGATAATCAAACTAAGACAATAGGTTGGAATAAAGAAAAACAAGAGATATAAAGAAACAGACAAACCGATTTTTTTAAAAGTAATATTGAAAGTGAGATATTCAAAAAGAGAAGCATTTTGTAATACATGTAAAACATTGAGAGGGACAAAGTGATACAGATCATGGAAAGGCAGAGAGAGATGGAAAATACATTTGGAGAGAAAGATTGACAGGGAGATTGACAGGAAGATTGACAGGGAGATTGACAGGAAGATTGACAAGGAGATTGACAGGAAGATTGACAGTGAGATTGACAGGAAGATTGACAGGGAGATTGACAGGAAGATTGACAGTGAGATTGAGGAAGACATGCAGAGATGTCCAGTGAAGGGTACAACGTCATATACTGGATACAAAGACAGAGATAAGGACAATTAAATATACAAGACCGATTGACAGAGAGCAGGAGAAAGCTCTACAAAGGTGTAGTAAGACAGACAAAAAGAGTTAGAGAGATACAATTTGATTAAGTTGCACATGCATAGATATATACACACAAAGACATACGGATACATTAACGCTCATTTTAAGATAGAGAGAGTGATAGAGAGAGAGACAGATAGAGAAACAGGGAGATAGAGAGAGAAATGAAGATTTGGAAAGAGTTATTAAAGTCTTTTAGTTACACAAAGAGGAGCATTCTGCAACAGGGACTTTGAGTTGCTGTGCAACGCACATCTAAACCTCAACTTTAGCTACACACAACCTGATTTTGACTTGAATACAATAATTCTTGTATTCAATTAGATCAATTTACATGGTGGCCAAAAGCTTATTGGATTTGTGTCTGTCCCTCGCCCCGGGGCACCATGATGGTCCAATGACGTTGTGCAGGTCATCTTCCCATCACGTTGGCGTGCGGCCACGTGGGCGTTGTAGTTGTATGGCCACTAGAACCCTACCCCCTTCTCATTCAGTTATCGTCATTCATGTGGACCACATGGCTTTCCCATCTTTACTTTCGCAGTGACGCAGCGTCGGCAACATCTTCGCATTGACGCAGAGTCGGCAGCATCTTCGCATTGACGCAGAGTCAGTAACATCGCGGAACTATGTTTGGTCGAGGGTGTCGATATTTTGGAAGGAGATATTTATGACTCATCGCTCCATTGCTCATTCGGGAAATTAAACTTTCTCTGCGTCTGATTTGCGCTGACTGCAAACCTCACACCCGTATACCATTACTGAGATAGTCATGATATTGAAGGTGTGAGTCCTGGCCTTGAAGGTGTGAGTCCTGGTGTGAGTCCGCCATCTGCTGGAGTAGCGGTTTAATGCGGTTGCAGTTAAGCATAACCGCCACTCTCATATAACGTAATATCATAACATGCAGAAAGGCACTACAACAAAAGAAAAGTCTAATGACATAATTGAAGAAGGATGATTGTGCAATATCGACATATAGAGAACAGCTCGAGGAGGAATGCACAAAGTTATACACAGGTTTATTCTCATCAAGAACAGTTGGGATTAAAAAACCAGTAAATATAGATCCAAAGTCACTGCCGATATTGGTAGCGACGAGGTCATGCACGAGACTGAACATCTAAAGTCATGCAAATCGCCTGGTCTGGTTGGAGTCACTACAGAAATGCTCCAGGATGGCTGGAATACACTTGCCTGCAAAATGGCCATACTTGTCAACATCTGCATTTGGACAATACCAATCCCAGACGAGTGGAAGTGCTCCTTAACAGTCCTGATCCACAAAAAAGGTGACAATGAAATTCTCAATTGCTTTCTATCAGTTATGTATTAACAGTTCGCAAAAGACATCACATGAAAATTAAAAAGGCAACTCGACGAAAACCAACTGCAAGAACAGACAAGTTTCAGGAAGGGCTATTCAACCAATGACTATCTCTACACAGTCAACCAGTGGACGGAGAGAGCACCTTAAGTCCGTATTCCCCGTCGCATTGTGTTTGTAGACTACCAAAAGATCTTTGATAGCGTGAAAAATTGCAGGGGAAAATGCCTCGAGGAACCAGTAAATCGATGAAAAGTACGCCTAACGTATATAGAAGAAAAACGAGGGATGATCAACTGAGATTACCCATTTTCCATAAGCCACGTTCCATACCTATACACCAAGGAGTACGACATAGATGTTCACAGATGATCTATACGTTTTTAGATCTCTGAACTGGCAGGATCGAGACCTCAACATAGATGACAATATGATTTCACATCTACGTTTTGCGGACGACATTGTGATATTCAGGTACATCGTTGTTGAAGCCAACCAAACCCTAAACTGGCGCTGAATGGAGAAGACAAGGCTGTTCATCTGAACATAAATTGAAAGAACACTCAATTTCTACTGAAATTTCAGCCCTATATGGGAAATACGATTAGAAGATGCCAATCCAGAATGTCAATTCGTACGTCTACGTAGGTCATGAAATCTACAACAGCCACAGATGAACCTGCTTCTTTTGTATATACTTCATCACAAAGCAGAATCAGGTAATTACATCAGCTGATATTCGAGCTAGAATTTACGAAAACGAATGATAGTATATTGGTAAGCCATTGTTTTTACAATAAACGTCACGGACACATAACTGCATTGAAGTACCGATCGCTCTGTATTCTTCCCTTACATTGCCAAAGTATCGCGACGACATAACAGGCATCCATTTTTTTTTATGTTGTGAATCATCGACCGCTGCTGGTCATTGATATTGATATCTCCATAATTTACATGTGGATGGGAGAGAAGACAAGTTACTCGGAGATAACGCAAATTCAGCAGTGCAAATGCATTTACCTTATCTGTCGATACGTAGTAAAAAGGAGTATTATTGCATATTAAAAAAAGTGTGTTGTTGTTTTAGAAGTATTTCACATTGTTATGTTGGTGCACAGGTATATCATATTGAACGTGCATTTCAAATTACCATCAAGCAGGGCGACAACATGCTTACTGGGACAAAAAAGCAGTAAACGCCTTTATAGAACATTATGCCAGAGCAAACCACATTGATGTCTCTACAGACAGGCATACAGACATTAGTGAAGAACAAAAGAGCCACTACAACATCAAGATAGCACCAGAGGAGCACATGATGGCAAAACTAACAATTAATGAAATGGATGAGGCCATGCGAATTTAAAGAAAAAGAAATCGCCCGGAAAAGATGGGGTAACAAACGACATGCTGATGGGGTTAGGCCAAACAGCAAAGACTATCAGTCCTGAACCAAAGCTGGAAAAAGGGAATTGTACCGCAGGCATGGAAAGACGCTGTACGTATACCAGTACCAAAGATAAAAAAAGATAGAACAGATCCAAATGGATACAGGCATATCAGTCTACTGAGCTGTGTAGGAAAACTTAACGAGCGTATGATAAATACCAGACGGATGTGGCATCTGGAAGAAAAGACACATACTAAATCCACAGCAAGCAGGTTTTAGACAGCACAGATCCACTGAGGACCAAATCACTCTCATAGCCTAGGAAATAGAGGATGCTTACCAGGACAAAAAACACACAGTAGCGGGTTGGGCGGATTTAGAGAAGGCATTTGAAAAAGTGTGGAAAGAAGAACTTAAATTCAAGCAACGAAGAAGTGAAGTCTGTGTGAAAATGTACAGATGGATCAGCCACTACCTCGAAAGCAGAACAGCCAGAGTTCAAGTACAAGGGCAGATGAGCAAAAAGGTGACGCTTGAGTAGGGAGTACCACAAGGAGGAGTACTGTCACCCACACTTTTCCTGGTGTGTATAAACAACATCTCAGAGAATATACCAAGAAGAGTCCACAGCTCCATGTTTGCAGACGATCTGGCTATGTGGACCTCTGGAAAAAAAATCACCATAGCAAACAATCGGATGCAGCAGGCCCTAACATCGTTGGAGGAGTGGGCAAACTCATTGCTGGTCAAAATAAATAAGAAAAAACAACATGTACGATATTCTCGCTTTCAAATAAACACCAGGACACCAAAATAAGTCTTAACGGAAAATATATGCGACCAAACGACAACCCAAACTACCTGGGAGTCACATTTGATCGGTGCATGACATGGAAAAGTCAGATCGAGAGAAACCGAATGAGAGCCAGACAAACAATGGCAATCATGAGGAAACTTGATGGCACAAGCTGGGGAGCAGACGAACGTATACTACAGAAACTGTACACTGGAAGAGTGAGACCAGTTCTCGAGTATGGCATTGAGGCATGAACCACAACAGCAAAGACGAACTTTGATAAAATTAGCAAACTTCAAAACCAAGCAATGAGAGTTATAACAGGAGGCATGAAGTCAACGTCAATTGCAGAACTTGAAAAGATTACAAATCAGCAATACATGACCAACAGAAGAGACTGCAGAGCCCAGCAGCGAGCAGAGAAACTCAGAAGACTGACAGACCATCCAATGCATCAGAGACTAAATAGATTTGGAAATGGGAAACTAAAGCGGAGAAACTTTGCAGAAATAGCCAAAGCAAAGATGAGCGAAGACACTATGAACACCGTAAAAATACCAAAGCCCATTCCTACTGTACGCTAACCTACCTCGAAACAGCATATAATTCCGGAGGTGGTAGAAAATATACCAGGTATTGGAAACAACATCAGCCAGACTGAAAAAGAAAGAAGAGACTTGACCCTGAGTTACATAACGAAAAACTACCCAATCATAGACTGGACCCATGCATACACTGACGGTTCTGTAACAAACACAGCACCGAACGGGGAGGGGGGGGGGGTGATTCCTGAGCCTACCAAATGGTAGAAAAATAACACTTTCAGTGGCAACTGGAAAATGCTCAAGCAATTTCAGAGCGGAGGCAGAGGTACTGAGGGCTGCAGTAGACGCAATGCTGATAGGGGAAAGCAATGAAAGCCAGATAGTTCTGTTTACAGATGCCCTGGCCGTAGTAACAGCTCTAAAAAGCCAGAAATTACTGAACTTAATGATTTAAGAGCAGTACTCTGTCAACTGTGCCAGCAGGCCGCACCAAAAAGAGTAGTGGCACAGTGGGTTCCATTCCACTGTAACATCCAAGGCATCGAGGAGACATATAGATTGACAAAAGAAGGTGCAAGACTACCACAACCAGATTATAGTGTGACCTACGAAGAGTCCAAAAGGCTTATTAGGGCCAGATACATGGCCAAATGGGAAACAGAACACGCTTGCTGAACACCAAAAAATGATGCCTATTACCAGTTGAACAGAAGAGAGCAGGTCGTGGTCTTCAGACACCGCACAGGCAACAACAGACTGAGGTGCCACCTTTTCAATAAACTGACGATAGGTGGCACTGACGAATGCACTTGTGGTACCGGGAAAATGACCGCTGAACATCTACTGCAAAACTGCCCGACATACGAGGACCAGAGAAAGCACATGTGGCCATCGCCAGTGGCAACACTAGACAAGCTCTATGGCAGTGTCGACAATCTCAGGGTGTCCGCTGCTTTTTTCGAAAAAATACAGGTTGACGTTTGACAGCGCACGAAGAAGAAGAAGAAGAAGAAGAAGAAGAAGAAGAAGAAGAAGAAGAAGAAGAAGAAGAATAAGAAGAAGAAGAAGAAGAAGAACGTGCATTTAAAGTAAAAAAGCTAAACACAATCCACACCTTAAGCATATTTGTGTTAATAGCGATTCTGACAGAAAGTTAATCGAATTTGCAGTAATTATCCGCCCAGCTTAAACGTGGACATATCCATTTGTGTACAGGATTATACAGCTAGGGTGCACTAGATCAAATCTGGTCACGATGACCAAATATTAGCACATATTATTTGCTTACAATTGAACGCTGAAGCTATTAGCACATATTTTTTGCTGACAATTGAACGCTGAAGCTATTCCACAGATAACATGCGTCACATCAGTGTGTAAACATAATCATAAGCGTGTCAGTAGTTTAGCTGATCTTCTCGAGGAACTCGAATAGAACCTTTCTCGTGAGAGGAGTGGGCGAACTCTTTGCTGGTCAAAATAAATGAGGAAAAAACAACATGTACGATATTCTCGCTTTCAAATAAACCACAGAACACCAAAATAAGTCTTAACGGCAGATATCTGCGGCCAAACTACAACCCAAACTACTTGGGAGTCACATTTGATCGGCGCATAACATGGAAAAGTCAGGTCGAGAGAAACCGAATGAGAGCCAGAGAAAGAATGGCAATCATGAGGAAACTTGCTGGCACAACCTGGGGAGCAGACGAAAGTATACTAAAGAAACTGTACACTGGAAGAGTGAGACCAGTTCTCGAGTATGGCATTTTGGCACGGACAACAGCAGCAACGGCTAACTTCGATAAAATCAGTAAACTTCAAAACCAAGCCATGAGAGTTATAACAGGAGGCATGAAGTCAACGCCAATTGTAGAACTCGAAAAGATTACAAATCTGCAATCCATACCGACAGAAGAGACTGCAGAGCCCAGCAGCAAGCAGAGAAACTCAGAAGACTGACAGACCATCCAATGCATCAAAGACTAAATAGATTTGGAAACGGGAAACTAAAGCCGAGAAACTTTGCAGAAATAGCCAAACCAAAAATGAGCGAAGACCCTAGGAACACCGTAACAACACCAAAGCCCATCCCATATAGTTAGATTGGACGATATAGAAAGGTGGAGGATAAAACTTCTTCGTAAAAAAATCTTCACAGAATATGTAAGGAATTCAGTGGTTCAAAGCTTTGTGAATAGAGGATGTACCAGAGATACTATTGTATTATCGGATACACAATGACAGGACAAATGTGAATAGAAAAGACCAGAAAAATCATGTAACTCGGAAGAAAACTGAATAACATAAAACAAATAAAAAGTGTCAGAGATAGAAAAGGTACAAATGTGTGTGAAAAACAATCTGTGTTAAACAATGTGAAACCGACGTTGCAGAGGAACTGATGCACGTTAGCCGTTATTGTGATATAAGATGTGATGACGATGATACAGATAACGAGTATGATGATTATGTTAATTGTTCAACTGATGTCGGTGATGCCGATAATCATGTAAATATAACTACAATGAATGATGGTGATGATATTGATGAAAGTGATGATAATGATATCAATGTTTTTCCACATGAGAAGAGAACACAATATATTTAATGTGCACATACACAGGATACAACTTGTTTGATCACTCATTTGTATACTGGGGTAACCAGCACTGCCAGCCGGACATATCCTGCAAAACTGTCGTATGCTTAGCCAATTGGGTAGTGAGCACCGAACCGGGAAGACGAACCTCCACATAAACCTGTTGGGGAGCATTGAAGAACTCTCCATCACATCAACCGCTATACATAGCGTTAGGCAACGTGTAGACGTAATACTATCACATCAACCGCTATACAGAGATTTAGGCAACGTGTACACGTAATAACATCACATCACCCGTTATACAGAGCGTTAGGCAACGTGTAGACGTAATACAACCGACGTAGCGAACGAGATGAAGAAGAAGATGATGATGTTATTGATGGCTTTGATTATAGTGTTGGTGTTGATGTTAGTGATAACACTGATTATAGTGTTGGTGTTAATGATAACACTGATTATAGTGTTGATGTTAATGATAACACTGATTATAGTGTTGATGTTAATGATAACACTGATTATAGTGTTGATGTTAATGATGCCATTGGTTGTAGTGTTCGTGTGATGTTATATATGTCATTGATTATAGTGTTGGTGTGATGTTATAGATGACACTGATTATAGTGTTGGTGTGATGTTATATATGACATTGATTATAGTGTTGGTGTAATGTTATATATGACACTGATTATAGTGTTGATGCTAATGATGAAATTAATTATAGTGTTGTTCTGATGTTGTAGATGACAGTGATTATATTGTTGGTCTGATGTTATATTAGTCACTACTCTTGTACTCTTCTGTAGAGGTTTATCAGAAGAGCACCAGGCCTTTCTATCAGCTGTCTTCCTCTTGTCCTGAGTTTTACCCTATTCACCCGTCTATTGATGACTGTCTAATGCTGTCATCTCAGCGGGTGTTGGTTCGTCTTCGGGGTCTAGATACTTGACTCGCTGCTCGGAATAAATAGTAATCAAGGCCACATCATCGACAAACACATGCACCGATACAATGTCTTTATCTTTCAGTAGCCCACTGATTACTTCTTGGTTCTCTCCTTGCATGCGTTAGTGACATGATTGCAGCAGATTATCTCCTTAGATTAAATAATATTCCACGAATCACTTCTTTCAAAAAAACACAGATTCCCCTCAAAAACATATTCTCTTCAGAATAAAGAATGCATGTTAGTGCAAAACTTGAAATGATCAAAATAATTCAATACTGAGCTATCATAATTAAAACTGCACTTTTTAGAGGGTGTTTGCATTTAACACGAGTCGTTTCTGTTATAGTATATAACCAGGTTAAAATCTTTTAAAAATTGTAATCTATTTCTCCATCTAGCAACACAATTTAATTAATAGCAATATTCTTGTCGTCGTCTCTTGTAACGTGTCTTGATTTCTGACATGCTGTCAGAATCGATCGTTCATATGTGTCTGTGGTATAAATATATCCTTGGGTTTCGTGCCTAAAGTATGAGATCACTGACGTTTTGCTTACACCTAACTCTGACACGGGATAGCGATACACGTGCTTTACACGCACACTTTTTGTCATCAGATACAGAAGCGACTGCTTTTTACACCCTTAGCTGACACATGTGTCCATCGTCAATGTGTCTCGATCTATGTCAAAAGACAAACAGTGGTTCGTGTCAGAAAAATGAGACGTCAATGTGTCTCGATCTATGTCAAAAGACAAACAGTGGTTCGTGTCAGAAGAATGAGACGTCAATGTGTCTCGATCTGTCAAAAGACAAACAGTGGTTCGTGTCAGAAAAATGAGAGTACTCATTTTTCTGACACGAACCACTGTTTGTCTTTTGACATAGATCGAGACACATTGACGATGGACATATACTTTTTAAAGTATGTCAGTCAGTGTCAGCTAGAGACATGTGGGTGTATCCTCAGGGTCTTCGAGGTTCCAATTTAGCTGTAAGCTACGTGAGGCTCCCAAAAATGACGACTTGGAGAGTTAACGCAATGAACTCTACACGCACTATGGATTTGCCTTCCTGCCAAATCTGGTCTTCAATCTCTGAAACATCACTTTTTTATCTGTCTCCTACCGTCCTTCGGGGGCTAATCTAGAATATCCGGACATAGGGCACAATAATGCCGTTCACATTATTATTAGAGCAATGAGATCAACACCCACAGATACGTGCGAAATTCACCTGAATTTACAATTAGATCTCCATGGGATATGAAGAGGCGTGGTCGCTATAGGAGATTATGAGATGAGAAGAACGACCATAGGAAACCCCCCCCCCCTCCCCCATTATACCACTATACATAAAACACAAGTCAGCCATCCACCTTGTTAGATACATTTAAGACAAATATCCCACCCCAGACAAGAGTAAAAATAATAGAGAGACTAACAAAATATGTACCACCACATACATGTCCGTAAAAGCCAGAAATACAAAGAAAACTAGCATTCACTACAACGAGATATGTTGATTCAGAAGATCATTTAATAGCTTCACAGAGAACGACTGAATACATGTCTTTGCTGATTTATCTGTTTTTAAGGCAATACTTAAAGTGGGATATGGAGTCGACAGAGCTTCCAGACATACAGAACATATGATGAGTTATGTGATACCTGTGGGGGTGGGGGAATATGTTCAAAGTGCTATGCAGAAATAACAGCACTGGAAGTTAAACTGTATTTGATCTGTTCCCATAAAAAGCTCAAAGCATCGTATTCAGATCCATCGTCTGTCTATCAAACTCTAGAAGATGGTGGTCATTGTAGGCCTGAACTTATCCAAATATCCATATATGCCAAGAAACGTATCACATCCAATGAAGTCAGAATAGATATGCATTGAATCCCTAGTTACTCAAATGCACATGGCAATGACAAATAACTACTAAAGAGTGCTAACAAAGATGTATTGCTGAATAGATTGGCAATAAAGAATACTTGAATAGAAATCAACAAACAAATGGTGATCACAAATCTTAAAGACAACATCAACCTCCTGAAAAGAAGATAAAACAACACCATTTACCGACTACGCACTTAAAACATAAAAATGAACAGTCACTTAAACATACTCCAACCAGAACATACTCCAGAGTGCCGGATGTGCACACATCTCTATGAAACCGTTGAGGATAATCTTGTTGAATGTTCGGCGCTTGTAATTAACTGAACAACAGCTCATAAACACATGCAGATATAACTATGGGATGCTGGGTCAAAGGGCAAGAGGTCACATGCCTATGGATCAATAATCAGCCAACCAACCATCTGCCTGGTAAGCTCCGCACTCCTTCCATAGCTTCTATTTAAAACTAATCAGGTGATCCTAAATTACCCCAATGCATGGACAATTCGTACGACTAAAGCTTAAATTGTTTAATTATCCCTTTACTTCTAAAATGCATCTACTAACATTTCTTTGGACACCTCGTCGTTACAGAACTGGTGGATTTGAAAAAGGCCCTAAGTTGACAAGTGAAGATCACGTGTTATCCTCCAGCTAGGAGATGTTACGACGTGTGTTAATCAAAATGCAGCCTGAGTACCGGTAGGTCAGGTTTTGGTATCTTCCTCGCCATCATTCTGGACAACCACAAACAGAAACCCCTACCCGCAATTTCAGTTAGAAGTCTTGGAATAATTCTCGTTTGAGACGTGATTTTCACGTGTCCATCATTTAGAACAATCGTAATTAACTCGATTCTATAATAAATGACATTAATTTATGTCCGTTGCCTAATAAACTTTTCCTTGACCTGATTTCAGACTGAAAAGTTACATTGCGAACAAGACCAGCATTTGATCGAAATGACTGAGATCCAGTAAAACACGGATGTCCTATCAGAATGTCATTAATTCCTTTTCATATCTTTGTTTCCTTCGTACCTGACTATTCAGTGACCTATTTTTAGTTGTTTTTTTTTGCTTTAGCCTTATTTCTCTATTCCCCAAGGCGGTGTGCATTGCACTGTGGTTTTTATTTTGCCCCTGTCGGCCCAGTGCATCCGACTTCAGCATGCATTTTATGTAAATGTCTGTTTCCTCCTGCATTTTCTAAGGGTTTGCTTCCTAGGGGTAACGGCCGGTGCTGTGATAGAGATCGAACCCACTACCTTCGGGCTGTGAGCCGTGCCACTTAAGCACTAGGCCACGCCGTCCCCAGTGACCTATTTGAAATGGAATGAAGACAGTTACAATTCGCTTTCAATGACCCGTTGTTCGGGATTCTAAATAAGATCCAAGTGACCCTCTCACATTATCCATGAGTACTATGAATAGATGATGTAACGACGTTCTGTCCTGCGACAATGGTCGCCCTGATCTCTTCTCCTGTTAAGTTTCTTGTCCAAATTTATGTTATGCAGATCTTAGGCAGACAAGTACGCGGATCGCGAGTTCTAGGATGTTAGTTATTTCTAGGCCGTCTCATGCCTGTTTCAGGAATCATGATCGACAGTAGCAGTTCATGGCTTTCGTAGTGTATTGATTGTGATCATTATATTAATGGTGGCGATGGCTGTAATGATGGTGGTCATGATGGTAATAATGATGATGGCGATGTTTATGGTGATCATATGGATAGTTAAATTGCGCGTGGCGGTGACTGCAATGATGATGATGGGGATGTTGATAGTAGTGATGATTGCAGTGATGATTGTAGTGATGATTGCAGTGATGATTGTAGTGATGGTGGTAGTGATGATTGCAGTGATGGTGGTAGTGATGATTGCAGTGATGATTGTAGTGATGAGTGCAGTGATGGTGGTAGTCATCTCAATGACGATGATGGTGATGATCGTGGCGGTGGTGGTAGATGTTGTTTGGAATGGTGATAGTGATGATGGGTATCCTAGTGACCATGACTGTAGTGATGATGGTGACGATTGGTGGTAACGGTGATGATGGGAGTGGTGACGTTGATGATGATAGTCTGCTACCAAAGACATTCAAACTAGAGAAGGAGGTGAGACGTTGAAGAATATGAATTAATAGAGACAGAGATTAGGACAGAATTCTGAATAAAACAATGAAACCGAGTACATGGAGGAAAATCAGTTCAGCGGTACTCAGTGAGCAAGAAAATCATACGTAGTATTATTACACAAATGCCGTAACGGCAGGTGAAAGTTGCTGTGTAACATGATAGTAAACAGACCGTGTAGAAAACATAGATACAAAATCTCTTGAGGAATGTAAATACGTGCTAGGATACAGCCTCTGGCAAAAAGATCAGCAGTGTTGGGGTCACTGCAGAGGCGAAGATGCAGCAATTAATGACTCATATCTGACTACATGCATCGTGGTCATTTATAAATAACTGATTAAGACCATCTTCCTCTTCCATCAAACAGATCCAAATGGATACAGGCCTATCAGCCTACTGAGCTGTGTCGGCAAGCTGATGGAACGTATGATAAACACCAGACTGATGTGGCATCTGGAAGAAAAACGAATACTAATTCCCCAGCAAGCAGGCTTTAGACAGCACAGATCCACTGAGGACCAGGTCATCCTCATAGCCCAGGAAATAGAAGATGCCTACCAGGCACAGAAACACACAGTAGCGGTTTGGGTGGACCTGGAAAAGGCATTTGACAAAGTCTGGAAAGACGGACTTAGAGTCAAGCTAAGGAAAAGTGAAGTTTGTGGGAGAATGTACAAGTGGATCAACCACTACCTCAAAAAAAGAACGACCAGAGTCCGAGTACAAGGGAAGATGAGCAAAAAGGTGACACTCGAGCAGGGAGTACCCCAAGGGGGAGTACTGTCACCCACACTCTTCCTGGTGTATATAAACGACATTACAGAGAACATACCAAGAAGAGTCCATAGCTCAATGTTTGCAGACGATCTGGCGATATGTGCCTTTGCTGCTGTTGTCCATGCCGCAATGCGATACTCGAGAACTGGTCTCACTCTTCCAGTGTACAGTTTCTTCAGTATACTTTCGTCTGCTCCCCAGTTTGTGCCAGCAAGTTTCCTCATGATTGCCATTCTTTCTCTGGCTCTCATTCTGTTTCTCTCGATCTGACTTGTCCATGTCATGCGCCGATCAAATGTGACTCCCAGATAGTTTGGGTTGTCGTTTGGCTGTAGGAATTTGCCATTTAGACTTAATTTGGTGTTTTGGGGTTTGATTGAAAGCGAGAATATTGTACATGTGGACCAGCCATGAGTTCGCCCACTCTTCCAGCGATGTTAGGGCCTGCTGCATCCGATTACTTTCTATGGTGAGATTCTTTTCAGAGGTCCACATAGCCAGATCGTCTGCAAACATTGAGCTATGGATTCTTCTTGGTATATTCTCTGTTTTGTTATTTATATACACCAGGAAGAGTGTGGGTGACAGTACTCCCCCTTGGGGAATACCCTGCTGAAGTGTCACCTTTTTGCTCATCTGCCGTGTACTTGAACTCTGGCCGTTTTTTTTTTTTTAGGTAGTGGCTGATCCATTCGTACATTTTCCCACAAACTTCACTTCTTCGTAGCTTGACATTAAGTCCCTATTTCAAGACTTTGTCAAATGCCTTTTCTAGATCCACCCAAACCGCTACTGTGTGTTTTTGCTTCTGGTAGGCATCCTCTATTTTGCTGGGCTATTAGGGTGATCTGATCCTAAGTGGATTTGTGCTGTCTAAAGTCTGCTTGCTGTGGAATTAGTATGTGTTTTTCTTTAAGATGCCACATCAGTCTGGTGTTTATCATACGTTCCATCAGTTTTTATACACATCTCAGTAGACTGATAGTCATGTATCCATTTGGATCTGTTTTATCTTTTCCTTTCTTTGGTACTGGTACAAGTACTGCATCTTTCCATGCCTGAGGTACAATACCTCTTTTCCAGTTTTGGTTCAGGACTAATAATAACTTCCTCTTTGCTGTTTGGCCCAGCCCCTTCAGCATCTCGTTAGTTTCCCTATCTTTTCTGGGTGATTTATTTTTCTTTAAAGTTATCATGGCCTCTTCCATTTCATTCATTGTTAATTTTGCCATCATGTGCTCCTCTGGTGCCATATTGATGTTGTCGTGCTCATTTTGTTCTTCCCTAATGTTTGTATGCCTATCTGCAGAGACATCGATGTGGTTTGCTCTGGCATAATGTTCAACAAAGGCGTTTGCTGCTTTTTTTCCAGTGAGCATGTTGGTACCCTGCTTGATGGTAATTTGTTTGTTTGATGGAGTTTCGTCATTCATGGCTCTGACTAACTTTCTTAATTTTTTCCCATCGTTATCTAAATTGAGGCTTTCTGTTTTGTTTTTCCAGCTTTCTCTTGTTATTTGGTTTAGAGTGTATTTGTATTTCGCTGTGGTGGCTTTGAGGGCGATATTTGCCTCCATAGATTGTTATCTCTCTGCTATGTTCCTAGCATTTGAGACTTCGTCTTCCGCTTTCTGCAATTCATCATTCCAATAAGGCTTGTAGTTTTTCCTAATGCAAGTTCAAAGAGAGTTGAATAAGATCATTAGGTTGGCTGGGTCTTGTAAGGAAGAGCCCTTCAACCTTGAATAAAATTAGCTAGACGGCTTTTTTATGATCCATGAAGATGTTTTAGTGCTTCATTAATGAAATGATTAGCTGACTGAAAAGTTGTTTCCATAAAGTGCATTGAGAATTGTCAAGGTTTTTAGATTATTTCAAGGTATGCACACAATGCTTTCCTCGAAGTCGTCTCGCAATCGACCACAGATGTAACATCAACATGGTTACGAGCTGGTACCGAAAAGTCATACTTGTTTCTCCCTGGTCTAAGACTGTAGTAGTTAATGGAAAAAAAAACATTTACATTCAGCTTTTCCTTACGTAACTTTCACATTGTTAATCAAATTTGGTGGACAGTAAATTTGTGGACCAATACTTTCTGAGCACATCTCTTACTAGTAATCAGCTGTTTAGGGACGTCAAGCGTGCTCTCTACACTCAGTTACTACAAGGCTAATTCTAAAAGTTACCTTCATATTTCGTTAATTAACCATACACAAATATGAAAGGTTAGTTTTGAGCTCCGTCTCATACATGGCTCTGAAATATGGTGTTCTATAAACTATCATGCCATCCTTAGTAACAAAAC
Organism: Ariolimax columbianus; assembly: GCA_036924085.1. NCBI lineage: Eukaryota > Metazoa > Mollusca > Gastropoda > Stylommatophora > Arionidae > Ariolimax > Ariolimax columbianus. Next base: position 151,376,815 of record JAVGWX010000002.1, on the reverse strand, counting down.
TACACCAGCGGATCTGTCTTTGCCCCATACTTCGTGGCACATAGTCGTGTTTAATTATCACACAATTAGGTGGCATTGAACAATGCTCAATTCATATAAGGTGCCATGCCCGCATCGAAGGTCGGATACAGTTGATATCCAGTGTACTCTATCTCTTGCCGTAATTGTGCAATCTGGGAGGCTTTTTCCAGTCCTTCTCCCGATGTTATCCGCCCACTTAAAGCGTTGTCTCCCTCTTAAACAACTGCCTTCCACCCTACCGGCCGGTATGGTCTTCAACACGTAGGTATGTCTTGTTATATGACCAAAATAAGGTAGCTGTCTAACCCTGATTTCAGTCTTTAATTCTCTTTTCACCACCCCCCCCCCCCCCTCCTAACTTTTCCAATACCTCTAAATGTGTTTTCTTCTTTTTCAAAGAAAGGCGACGCAATCTTCTATGTACCCACATTTCGATAACTTCAATGCTCTTTTCAAACTTGTTTTTCATTGTCCATATTTCTGCGCCATGAAGTAGTGGCGAGTATGCATAACACCTGACAATTCTCATTTTCAATATCTGATGTATCTGTTTGGATGTCAGTATGTGTCGTATGTTGTCGAATACCATCTTGGCCATACCTTTTCTCGTTCTGATTCTTGTCTCACACCTGCCTTCTTCCGTTATTGTATGACCTAGATAGGAGAAACTCTGTACCTGTTCAAATAGTTGATCTTGTATGTGTATATGCATACATGGTTTCTTGTCACTTTTTTTCCAAATGAACATAGTCTTTGTTCTCTTTATATTTATGTATAATCCAAACTATTGACTTGTCGTGTATATTTTTGTCACAAGCTCTTCTAATTCTTGCTTCCTTTTTGTCATCAAAACTGTATCATCCGCATATCTTAGATTGAACCCATTGCCAATCCTCCAACGACAAGCCCCTACATTCCCTCTTCTTTTTTTGTTGAATAATTTATCTGTGTAGATATTAAAATATTAAAAATACAAGGGGATAATACACATCCCTGTCTGAGTCCTCTTTGCACATCCATACTTAGAGATCATAACTTTCCTGATTTTAATGTAGCAGTTTGTTCCCAGTACAGATTACGGAACAATCTTATGTCTTTACTATCTAGACCTATTTCTTGGAAACATGTAATTAATTAATTGAACAAGACAACAACCAATTTAGTTGAAGATTATGGTAGAAGAAGAACAGAGGGATGGACAACACATTCAGAAAGAGAACAAACATTATTACAATGCAGTTGTTTGATTTGACATCCATGGAGGAAAGTAAGGGTAGGCACACTAAAACACATTCCCAAAAAGTGGATGTTAACGCGATAACGGGTAATATCATGGATGGAGCAATATAAATAAGATGATAATATCCATTAAAACTATAGATTTCAAGTGAAACCTGACGGATTCATTGAAGAAGAGTAATATGTATGTCACATTAGTTAATCCCGTCGCCAGAATATGTATCCTCACTATCGACCATTGGGTTCCATCCTCTTTGTTAATAATGTGCAGTCTTTAAATTAGCTTATCCCATCTGTCAATGCCCTAGTTCCTTAGCTGCTCGTTCGTGCTTTTGATTGAAGTTTGAATTACCTTAGCTCGTTAGCTGCTTTTTTCGGTGCTGAGACTTACTAAAGGAGATGACAGCCGTCAACGACTCCCATCTGATTGCGTGATGTTCAGCAAACTAGAACGGTCTAAGCCTCTGTTCTATTTCAAAGTGGTAGCCCTGTAAACAGGCTGCTAGCGTAAATTACTACATTAGATCAATCATCGAAAACCTACAAACTTTCTACTGGGGATAGCTCCCCAACAAATATTCGCTGTCTTTCTGTGATGCGCCCAACTTTTCAAGTCCACGCATGTAGTTTTACTGTTTTGAAGTATATCTCTCCTTCACTTCTCCATAAGCGTTTAGGTCTTCCCCTACATCTCTTCCCTTCAGAATTCCAGAACTGTGACTTCCTTCTAATCAACTACATAGCATAACAAAACGCCATTTTCAAAAAGCCCGTCAAAAAGAAGAATTGATTTCCCAGGTTCTTTGCTCAATATCTTTTATTGTTCTAATTTGTTATTGTTATTTAAAGATTTTCCTTGAAGTCTCTGGCTGCTCTAATTGTTTAATGCTCTTTCATGATATTCTTTGAAGTGTCTTGTTGCTCTAATACGTTAATGTTCTTTCAAGCTTTTCTGGAGGGTCTTTTGTCGCCCAAGTTCTTCAGTGCTTTTTTTTGTCTAATTTTTTCGGTCGGTCCTTTACAAATACAACAATTAAATCCATTTCGAACACTCTCTTATTGCAATTCTGTCTATTACGAACTGATTATTTCCAACTCCGCAAATACATTGTGTGTTTAGTTATTTTTAAAGTATTCTGCTAACCGAGTTTGTATTTAAATGGCACAGTTAGCTTGAGTATAAAATGATGTGTTATTAACTGCGTCACTAAATGGGGACATTAATAGAATATAAACTCCATTTTCCTCCAACCCCAACTTTGCTGAAGATATTGTATTGTTGATTTACATATTTCGCTGATTTACTTGTTTTATAATAATTTTGTTTCGATTTATCTGTTGTGTTCGTTTACTAGTTTGTTGATTTAATTGTTTTGTTGATTTAAATGTTTTGGTTGATTAAATTCCTTTGTTTATTGAATTGTTTCGCTGATTTAACTGTTTTATTGATTTAATTGTTTTGTTAATTTATATGTTTTGTTGATTTAATTGTTTTGTGGACGTACGTGTGTTGTTCATTTGACTGCTTTTTATTTATGTATTGCATTGTTGATTTAACTGCTGTTTTAATGTAACTGTCTTGTTGGTTTAACAGTTTTGTTGATTTATATGTTTTGTTGATTAAATTGTTTTGTTGATTACATTGTTTAGTTGATTTAATTGTTTTGTTGATTTATATGTTTTCTTGATTAAATTGTTCTATTGATTTAATTGTTTTGTCGATTTCAGATTTTTTTAAATTTAGATATTGTGTTGATTTAATTCTTTTGTAGATTTATTTGTTTGGTTGAAAAAAAACTTGTCTTGCTACGATAATTGTTTTGTTGCATTTCTTAGTGGATTTTTTTTGTTTAACATTATTGGTTTTTTTAAAATGATTTATTTGCATTAAATTGATTGTTTCCATTTTTTTAGGGGGGGGGGGGAGGGAGGGGACTGATTGTTTGTTTATATAGTTCTTTAGTTGAATTGATTTCTTTTGTTACAGTGTTACACGTTTTACTATCTTTCTTACACTCACACACTCGTTGTGATATTTGTGGAGTTTTCTCTTTTACCTTAATTATTTCCCTCACAAGAAAGTAAGAACAAACACATGAAATATTTTCTTTATCAATAAAAAGCACATGGATAATATTTAGTTGCATATCTTGTCCATTACAACATGAACATTTTCTCTTATCTAGGACTGAACTATATAATCAAAGATTGTCAGCATGAGCTGGATTGTAGCATCCGGAGCTAACACCCAGTGCTGCCCTCTATCTCCTTTAGTTAACTAACAATTGTACATGTACTCAAACAATCTAATAGTGTGGTCACTTAGTGCATGTCGGCAGTTGGCGATGAGGCAAGTCCTTAGCGGTCTGCCCACTTCTGTCTATAGAACTCTGTTATGGAACAAAAGGATTCCGAAACGTTGGGGATATGTCCTTCTGGAGCCCGTGTTATGATTGGATGTGCTAACTGAGATTTCAGGTTACAATTCTCGCTACGGTAGAACTACTTACAACCTGCCTGAACTGAACCGAGTACGTTTGTTGCCACTCTCATCAGGATTGTATCCCTGGTGTGTGCAACACCTTTGCCACTCTCATCAGGATTGTATCCCTGGTGTGTGCATCACTTTTGCCACTCTCATCAGGATTGTATCCCCGGTGTGTGCATCACTTTTGCCACTCTCATCAGGATTGTATCCCTGGTGTGTGCATCCCTTTTGCCACTCTCATCAGGATTGTATCCCTGGGGTCTGCAACACCTTTGCCACTCTCATCGGGATTGTATTCCTGGTGTGCGCAACACCTTTGGCACTCTCATCGGGATTGTATCCTTGGAGTGTGCAACACCTTACGACCACTCTCTTAGAGATTATATCCCAGAAGTTTGGAACACCTTACGACCACTCTCTTAGAGATTGTATCCAATGTGATTGGAACACCTTACGACCACTGACTTTGTGATTGAATTCCAGGTGATTGCAACTTCTTACGACCACTCTCATCGGGATGAGGTGCTATCACATGAGGTGCCTGCGCAGAATCACGAGTGTTTGATGATAAGACATAATCACCAACGGAGAGGTGTTGGAGAGAACATTGCCCCAATATTTTGCATGCTTAGTCTTCGAAGGCTCCGATGGCTGGGACACACTCGGAGGATGTATGATGGCAGAATATAAAAATATCTTTATTATGGGGAATTACAGTTGGGGAAAAGGTTTCGGGGCAGGTTACTTCTTTGGTACAATGATGTATGCAAGTGGGATATGAATGATGCAGGCATTGATTTGGAATCATCGAAACATAACAGCACGAATCGTGTTACAGGGAGGGGCAGTATTTAAGCATGGAATACAGACACGGGAGATATTGATAGGCTAACGGTTCAGCGTTTTAGAAGACACACCACACCATGCGGTGCCGCAAACAGTTATGACTTTCATTGCACACACTGGGTAAGGCACTTTTCTGCTCGGATTGGAATTGCGAGTCCCATTCAACAAGGGCATGGACTGAAGTTACATACCTTGTTTTCAATGTACAATTACAATAGTCTGATAAGACGGAAAGAGCCAATGTAATGGTTCAATTGCCAAAGGAACATAATGGGATAGCGTTCTAATAAGCTATGCCGGAACCATCTTTTCCTTCTGGCTTTATTGACCCAATAGACGACAACCTAAACAATATGCTGCTGATTACAATGTAATTCTGACCCTATCCCGTATGCCAGAGAGTCCCTTAAATCACCATTTTTCTGCAACAGCTGTCAGTCTACCAAGTCCCTCTTCTCTCAAGTCCTTATACACTCACATGACATCATGTCACCTTTGTCACTCTGATTGTGACAGTTTGTCATCAACTTCATATTTCCATCAGATCCCTCCATTCACTGTCTTTATCTATATATATCATAGCAAATTGACTTCAAACATTCGCAAACAATCTTTGCCAACAGTTTCTAACTTACTACACAACCCGGCCTTGTCAATAAATTCACGACGTGCGTGACAATTGTTTGTTTCCGGTTAGTTTGTTTTGCTGAATTAATAGTTGCGCGGAATGAATGATTTTTGTGAATTAATTCATTTGTTTAATGTATTATTAAGTTATTGTGTATTGATTTACCGTTGGAGTTTAGTAATTTACGTTAGTCATTATATTTTCTTATTTTCGTCTGCTTCTTTTCTATTTGCAAAAAATAGGACTGGCCCACTAACAGGGCGCCTGGAGCTATATCAAATCACGTGTGTCCAGTAGATATGGATTATCTAGTTATGTACTGCTTTTTACATGATGAAATGTGTAATCAGGTCAAATCCTTCATTATTCGCTTTTTACGACTCGATTGACGGCTTTCAATTACTCTAGCAAATTAATGTCTTCTTTGATGTTTTTGGTGATTCAGAAGCTGACACATCGGCCCCGGATATTTGTGCCCATTTCGTTTTCTTCTGACAAATTGAGTGAAGTCAGGAAGTATTTCACCGCACCGACAGAACACCCGGAAGTCTATATTGTAATTATAATATGTGAAAAGGGATACACCTGTTTGCTTACTGTGCCGTGTTCTAGTGGCAGTCAAACCGTAAACCAACCATCCCCTATTCCCAAATACGCGTGGGCACACAAACAGTGGAGTCCAAAATTCGTTAGACCGTGTAGGGCAGTCTGACCAAGTGGCAATGTATACGTACTCCCAACACTTAAATGACACTTAGATCAACTGGAGATGTCAAGGTGTATAGCATACCTCGGAATCGTTGTCAGTGAAAAACCTAAACGAACCCACGGCAAGTCGACCAGAAAAAGGATAGATTTGGAACATAAATTTAAGGAAAAAAAGCGAAACCACCGGAGCGATGCAGAAGAAACTAGAACAGTGCAAGATTCTTAGATTTCCCTTGCCCTACCCTGCTCTAGCCAGCTAAGCAAGAATGACGTCATCAGGCTACCACAAAAAGCAAATGTACTGAGCAGTGTCGATCGACATGGGCAGACATGTTCATCCACTGCACCCGATTCCTTATCCAGTCGTCCTACCTTTTCTTACTACTGGTTTCAGTTGGACTTGGGCGAGGTAATGAGGTCAATAAACTGCGCAACCGTTCTTCACTTATATCGAATTCATCACGCGTCAGTCTCTTTTCGTGTATCCAGCAATAACATATGCGCACCCGCCCTAACCCCAACTCACAGACCTCTCAAATGAAAGAACTGGATGAACAAAAAGAGAAAGGGTCTTCTTCACACGCGATGGACGAACAGCAAAAACTGTTTATTCAGTCATTGATGATGATCTTCTCCTAATCTCTTCTAGAACTTGAAATATAATATTATAACCTTCATTTCCTTTTTTACTAAACATAGCAATACACAAGACCCCAATTGCAGGTATTTTAAATAAACATGTAAAATACGTATAAGCAAATGGGCGGTGTGAATGTTAATCTTGAGCAGCAAACAAACATATGCATCACCTAGAGCGACTGGAAATCAGTAGGTTTCAGAAACTCTACGCACATTTACATCTCAAGAAAAGTACATTTAAACCATGCTACAAATCTTGGTTAACTGATTTTGTGTACATCTTACGGCATACGTGGAGAGAAAATAAGCTGACTATCATCGTACTTACCTACCTCCTATCGATACTGTTTTTCCACCAATCAATGAACCAAATCCTGTCAGCTTCTAGGTAGAAGCGCCCATCATGTCCTTCTCTGGCCACGTCTTCCCTGTTGTTGTTATATTTGACGTAATCGCTTTTCTTCCTTGACTAGTTTGGTCTAATCCACTTCGTTTACCTCGTGGATTCCAAAATAGAACATGTCTTGTAATGATATCATCTGTTTTCCAAAATGCACGTCCTGTTTCGTCAAGTTCAAATGACAATGCTGTGATATTTCCCAGTTCCACCTTCGACATTTTATCACGACATTTTAATCCCACTTTTCACAGCAATAACTCAATCATGGAAGTTGTAAACTGTTTTGTTGTGTCTTCGTTGCTCCCTTTTTTATAGAGGCATATAATAGGACGACCTTTACATTGGAGTTGAAGATCTATATGTTATTTGTGCATTCTTACATTCTTTTGATTTAAATACATTTAAATCTTGAGATTAGCATTTTAAATTTGATATCACTATATGTACCTCTTGTACTAAGGTAAATGAATTAATCTACCTCCTATAGTATAGTGTCTCCTTACATAATGTGGGGAGGAGGACTAACGTATCAGGTCAGGTCAGGTCATCCCGTAACCGGTGAGGTCGTTGGGGCACACATAAAGACACCCTCGCAACACCCCTCTACCCTTCTCTGTACGAGACCGCTGCCTGTGTTTCTTTTGGTCGGAGATTGGTCCATTCTTTTATGTTGTCCTCACACCTCTTTTTGGGACGGCCTCTTCGTCGTCTGCATTGCACTTTTCCGTGAAATATTGTATTTGCAAGACCATTTGATCTCGATATGTGACCGTACCAAGCGTGTTTCCATCGTTTGACAGTTGCCAAGAGGTCTTCAAAAGGCCCTATTTCTTTTGTAATTCTGTCTCGTATTTCCTCATTTGTAACTCGATCTTTGCACGTGACTTTTAAAAGTCTTCGGAAACATCTCATCTCTAAGGCCTGTATCCTTCGCTGAATGACAGCTGTAACTGTCCATGCCTCACAAGCATAGATGAATATTCACAGGACCAGTGTACGCATTAATCTGATTTTCGTGCATTGTGCTAACTGTTTATTTTGTCAGATTTTGTAAATCAGTGCAAGCGCCGCTATTGTCTGTGCTATTTTAGCCAACACCTCACATTTTGATCCTTCATCACTGACAATGGACTCCAGCTATTTAAAACGGTCAACCGATTCGAGTTCCTGACCATTAGCTTTCATTATGCTGTTGAAGCCATCGGCGTTGTTGGTCATTAATTTTGTCTTTCCAGCGTTTATCTCCATACCATAATCAAGAGCTGTTTCATCGAGCCTTCTGACCCATTCCTTGAGTTCTGCTTCTGAACCTGCCGACCCGTCGATATCATTTGCAAAACGAAGGTTGGTAATCGTTTGACCCTATCTTGACAGTACCAACGTGACCTCCAAGTGCCTCACCCATAATTCCCTCAAATAATATATTGAAAAGAGTTGGAAAGAGTGTACACCCCTGTCTTACACCAACTGATGTGCGAAACCAGTCCCCTCGCCTCCCATTCACAAGAACTACGCTGGACGTCTTGCCATACAGGTATTCAAGGACATATATATTTCCGTTGATTTTTTTATATCCTCATGGTTGCCCATAGCGCTTTATGCCATACCGTATCAAACGCCTTCTTAAAATCAACAAACACATGATACATTTTTTACTGCTGTTCTAGATATGACTCGCTTCATCATCATGTAGTTGTTCTTTGCAGAACGTTGCTCTCAAAACAACCGATCTGTAAGACTCTCGATCTATGGGCAGAATGCCCGCTTCCGTCGCTGTCATCTTCAGGACCTCTGTGATGTCGTGGGTCCATCTGTTTCTCGGTCTTCCTCTGCCCCGCCTTTCAGAAACCATATCTTCCGATATTGTTCTCTCTAGGGCATTATGCGGATTGATGTGACCAAAATATTTTTGTTTTCTGGATAAGATGTTGTTTACCAACCAATGTTCGTCGATGCCAAGCTCTTTTTGTATTGCTCCATTTCTGCGTTTCGCCACTCATGGTTTTTTGAGCACCCTCCTGTAGCATTTCAGTTCAGAAGAAACAATCCTTTTCTTAAGTGTATGTGCGGTGGTCCACGTTTGAAATCCGTACGTTGCCACCGGGAAGATGCAAGTTCGAAGAATTTTTATGTTCGTCATTTTATTAGAGTCCTTCTACAGATTCTTCATCTTATTCAACCTCTGCCTGGCCTTAGCCATTCTCCTTCTCACTTCCTTCAGGCAATCTCCATTGCTGCTTATGATTGAGCCAAGGTACTCAAAACTTGTGACCTTCAGGTAATCTCCATTGCTGCTTATGATTGAGCCAAGGTACTCAAAACTTGTGACCTTCAGGCAATCTCCATTATTGCTTATGATTGAGCCAAGGTACTCACAACTTGTGACCTTCAGGCAATCTCCATTGTTGCTTATGATTGAGCCAAGGTACTCACAACTTGTGACCTTCAGGCAATATCCATTGTAGCTTATGATTGAGCCAAGGTACTCAAAACTTGTGACCTTCAGGCAATCTCAATTGTTGCTTATGATTGAGCCAAGGTACTCAAAACTTGTGACCTTCAGGCAATCTCCATTGTTGCTTATGATTGAGCCAAGGTACTCACAACTTGTGACCTTCAGGCAATCTCCATTGTTGCTTATGATTGAGCCAAGGTACTCACAACTTGTGACCTTCAGGCAATCTCCATTGTTGCTTATGATTGAGCCAAGGTACTCACAACTTGTGACCTTCAGGCAATCTCCATTGCTGCTTATGATTGAGCCAAGGTACTCAAAACTTGTGACATTCTCAATCTCCTGCTGCTCCAGGATAACTTTAAGTTTGATTTTTGCCTTGTATGTGCTCATTATCTTGGTTTTATTTATATACATGTACAGATTATGGTGTTTGCTGTGTTGCTTTACCGATATGATTATTTGTTCCAGCCCCACATAGCTCCATGATAGGACAACTGTGTCATTGGTATATCTCAGCTCAGGTATCTCTTTTTCTGCCGATTGTTAATGGCTCTAACAAGCTTCATATCGAAAAGCTACCCAAGCATGGACTGGACCCATGCATACACCGACGGTTCTGTAACAAACACTACACATAACGGAGGAGCAGGAGCATTCCTGAACATACCAAATGGCAGACAAATAACACTGTCATTCGCTACTGGTAAGTACACAAGCAATTTCAGAGCGGAGGCAGAGGCACTGAGGGCGGCAGTGGAAGAAATGGTGACACACAATGAAAATGAAAGCCATATAGTCCTGCTTACAGATGCTCTCGCCGTAGTCACAGCGCTTAAAAGCCAGAAAAACACTGAGCTTAATGACTTAATAGCAGCACTCTGCAAACTGTGCCAGCAGTCCGCACCAAAAAGGGTAGTGGTACAGTGGGTCCCATCACACTGCAACATCCAAGGCAACGAGGAGGCAGACAGACTGGCAAAAGAAGGTGCAAGACTACCACAAACAGATACTAGTATGGCGTACGAAGAGTCAAAACGGCTTATCAAAGCCAGATACATGACCAAATGGGAAACCGAACATACTGGTTACACCAAAAACGATGCCTATTACCAGTTGAACCGAAGAGAGCAGGTCGTTGTTTTCAGACTTCGCACTGGCCACAATAGACTGAGGTACCACCTATTCAACAAACTGAAGATAGGTGGTACCGATGAATGCCCGTGCGGTACTGGTAAAATGACCGCTGAACATCTGCTGCAGAACTGCCCGACATACGAGGATCAGAGAGAGCAGATGTGGCCATCACCAGTGGAACTGCAAGACAAGCTCTATGGCAGTGGCGACAGCCTCAGGATGACTGCCGCTTTTTTCGAAAAAATAATGGTTACTGTCTGACTGCGTACGAAGAAGAAGAAAATGGCTCTAACTTGTCATAATTTTCATCGTTCTTAACGTTCCTCCTTATTGATTCGGCATATATTGAACAAACATGGGGAGATTATGCATCCTTGTCTTACGCCCTTTTGAACCTCGAAACAAGTCTGGCGTTTCATCGGACATCTGCTTGTTGTTCCTGTTATAAAGATTCGATCAACTTGATCAAGTGCAATGGGAGCCCCCATTTCTCTCGTTATTTCCCAGAACCTTTAGTGTTGTACACAATCGAATGCCTTCGTGTAATCTATGAAGCAAGTGTGTACGTCGTGTAATATATACAGCAAGTGTGTACGTCGTGTAATCTATGAAGCAAGTTGTTTACGTCACCATTGTACTCTCTGCATTTTTCTATAATATTTCTTATGTTCAGGATGTGATCCCTCGTGCCTCGCCCTTTTTTTAAACCTGCCTGTGCCTCATGTATCTCCTCATTGAGCTTGTTTTCTAGCCTTTTCATGCTGATCCGTGGGAGGATTTTGCCGGTATGACTTATTAAAGCGACGGTTCGGTAATTAGCACACTGCTTCATATCGCCTTTCTTGGGGAGCTGTATATATACATATATTTGCCATGTTCTCGGCCATATTGTACTGTGCTATACCTTTCTACATAATGTGTGGTAGATGCGGACACTAACTTCTTCTCCTGCCTCAATAAATTCACTGTGTATATCATCGCAACCTGGTGATTTTCTTTTTTTCAACCCTTGGATTGCGGAACGGACCTCTGCTATACTGGGTTCCGGCTCTGGTTCTGGTACTTTATGTTAGGGCCTCCTCAGATGTTACCATACATTTCCTTGCAGTACTCCTTCCATCTTGCCAGTATATCCTTGCTTTCCGTCAGTGCCCTGCCATCTTTATCGTGTATGACATGCAATGCGGGTTTGAATTCACCAGTTAGTTTGTTTTATTTTAATTTGAAGGCGTCTCCTTCTTTCCCTTGTTTCAGTAATTCTTCTATTCTGCTACACTTATCCAATATGTGTTGTTTTTTGTCCTTCCGGATCTCTCTTCTGATTTCTCTTGTGCTGTTTATGTAGGTGTATTTACTGGGTTCTATATTTCTCGCTTAGCAGTCTTAAATGAAATATCTGCTCTGAAGTGCTTCTTCCCTTTCTGAACCCTGCTTGCTTATCGGCATTGACGTTTTCTGCGTTGGGTTTCAATCGGTTGAGGATTAATCTAAGCATGACATGGCTAGGGTGGCTGATGAGGCTCACTGTTCCGTAATTTTGGCCAGTTTCCGGTCGCCCATATTTTGTTGCACTTGTGTGTCAGGCCTTCCACCACTACCTCTCCACCTGCTTGTAAGAGCTCTGCTGGTATATTGTCCACGCCGGCCGCCTTCCCTCTTCTCAATGTCTTTACCGCTACAGCTACCTCCTCCTTCGTTATCATTTGGTTTTCCTCTATAGTTGTTAATTTTGGAGGGATTATTTTTCTAGGTTCGTTTCGTCCCTCATAGTTATATAACTCGGAACAGTACTCTGTTCATCGTGCCAGTACGTCATTTTCCTCAATAAGGCACTTGCAGCTTTTATCCTGGATCTTAACGTTCCTGCCTTGTCTTGATGTTACCAGTTCTTTGACCACCTTGAATGCTCCTTTAGCGTTATTTTTGTTTAATCTCTCTTCGATGTGTGTGCATTGATCACATAACCACGCTTCTTTCACGTCTCTCATCTTTTGTTGTATCGGATTCTTGACCTCTTTACATCTGCCGACCTCATCATGTGGATGATTTTGGTTTTTCAGTGATTTTCTTCTATCATAAAGGTCTAGAATTTATGTGGTCACCCATGGCTTCTTTTTTGTTTGTTGGCATCCAAGGATCTATGTTGATGTATCTATGAGAGCTGCGTTAAGAGACTCTGTTACTGTATCGGTATAGAGTCCCTCTCTTAGAGCAAACAGTGGAGCAAATCTTCCTCCTACACTTGATTGGAACACTTCCATGATTGTTGGGTCTTCTAGTTTGTCCAGATCAAACTTTAGTCTGGTCACATCCTTTTTTGCGACTTCCTTCAACCGTAGACGCATAGTCATCATTACAAGATCGTGGTCGCTTCCTATATCCGCTCCTTCTCGTATTGTCGGTGTTGATACTAGATCTAAACCACCTCTGGACCAGTATATAGTCAATTTGGCTGTGCACTTCATTGTTTTGGTTATGTCATGTCCAACGTCTAGTCGGCTTGTTTAACCCGAACGTGTTTGCTACTAATACCTTATTCCATCGTGCAAATTCTAGGGGTCTGAGACCCGATCATTGGTTTCTTTGTTTCCGTATGGGCCACATGTTCCCCTCCAGTCGTGGACTGCATCTTCTCCAATTTGTGCATTCCAAACACCCCGGACTACCAATCTGTCGTTTTTTGTCGTTTCGGTTATCAGACTCTGAAGTTGATCAAATAATGCGTCTATTTCACAATCTTCGTAGTCTGCAGTGGGTGCGTAACACTGTATTATTATACTAGTTAACTGTGCTGCCTTTAGCCGTACGATGATAAAACGTCTAGACATTGGGCGGCAACCCAATATGCATCTGGCTGTGTCTTTATACACCAGTATCCTCACTCCATGTAAATGGTTGTCCTCTATGCCACTGAAGTAGTACTCGTGGCTCTCCTCCGTAGGAAACTCTCTAAAGTTGTTCCATCTAGCCTTGCACATACCAAGGATGTTCCACGGGTAGTTCTCCATCTGGTGCGTTAGCTCATTGATTTTGTCACATGGGTTCAGTGTTCGGACATTCCACGTTCATATTGTGAGCTTGTCTTTCCTCGGTATGATAGTCCCACCAGTAGCACACTTATCACATCCACCCTGGTGTGGGACGGCAGGCGGGATCATTGTTAACCCGGGTTGCGACCGAGCCGGAATATTTTATTGTGGTTGTGTCGTCATGGGTGTATCTTGGGCGGTTGTCTGTTGACGGAGCCCATCTCCTCTCTAAGCCGGTGCGGGTCAACATCTGCATCTGACCTGGAGATGCCCATCTCCCCAGGCGAGCCATTGCCTCGTTTGCCTACAGCCTCGGGGCCATAGTTTCATAGTGTGCACCATTTGGAGGTGAGGTTGACTTGTGTGTTCACTTTAACTGCAGGCTACTCATTTCACTTTTCGCCCATCAGAAGAAGAGCTAGCCGACCCCGACATCGCTGGGTTGCGATGCCGAGCGCAAACACAAAATTACATACGTATAGTCAGGCAAAATATACTGATCATGTTAGTCAGGGTTGGGCAAAACATACTGACCAAGAACCTCAACTCGACTTCCTAATAACCCTCCCTGGAAACGGGCGATTTTCATGCTAGCCTGGCTAACGAAGTGAGGAATCAACGTGATCCCCGTAGTAGTCAGTAACACGCAAATGAAGCCAAGCATTCCAGTTCATTTTTATCAACACGCTCGGGCTGTGAAGACAGCTACTGCAACCCGCAACTTACCGTCTTTTCAGGGCGCACAAAAGAGTAACCTTCTCGTTGTGGAAACAACAACCTTACACAACGTGATTGTTGCTTGGTGCTATTGTTTTCATCCACTTTGTTTTATTTGTCTGTGCATCGTCAGTTTTACGTTGTGTGACAAGCCATCAAGTATTGTATATATGTTTGTGGCTGTCGAACATAAGTGCCATGTCTTCTGTATGTAGCTATATATTGAATTAATGTTTTTATGTTATTTCCATTTCGCCTTTCAGTGAGCCTTTTTTTTTTTTTTTTTTGTTTTTGCGTTCGCCTAATTTATCTATTCCCCAAGGCGTGTGTGCGTTACACTGTGGTTTTTATTTTGCGCCTGTCGGCCCAGTGCATCCGACTTCAGCATGCATTTTATGTAAGGGTCTGCTTCCTCCTGCATTTTCTAAGGGTTTGCTTCCCCGGGGTAACGGCCGGTGCTGTGATGGGGATCGAACCCAGCACCTTCTGGTTGTGAGCCGTGCCACTTAACCACTAGGCCACGCCGTCCCCTAAGTGAGCCTAATAATTGTTTTATTAAATATTCGTTTGTCGTATCTATGAGTATGAGTTATACCGTAACAGCTGACATGATTCATTTGCTTTGTGTATGTCTTCACATGTTCTCATTACTTTACATTAGTTCACAGTTTTCAGTTTATATGATCTTTGCTAGTCTAGTTACTGATAATTGTTTTCAGGTCGAAATCTAAATTAACGTCTGTCACTGCACTCAAGAAAACCCGTTTCTTTATCTTTTTTTTATTGTGGTGATTATCTTAATTGAACTGACAATGATATACCTGTTAGCACACATATATTGGTGCCTTTCACGTAATTTCATGGACGAGTTTCATGATTCCTATATCGGTGGTACTTCTTAGATGGTCCTGTGTATAAAAATAAAACATTACACCACTGTAACAATCCAAAGATTATGTTAAATACGATAAATGAGGGACTTGCGAACATTACGTAAAACACATAACTGTGACATTATCACGACAATTGCTTGAATTCAGGCTTCCTGTAAATTGACCAGCAGCTGTGGTGGACCTATGATCTACTGGAAATAAAATGGCAGATTACCATATGTGGTGATTCCATTATAGCACATCTATCATCGTGCGATCCATTCGATTATTATAAAATGAACATGTATCTTACTGACATGCCCAACGGCATTAACAGCTGATAATTGGTACAAGCAAGTCTCTCCCACGTCATTGCCAGAGTACGTTATTGTAGTAACTTTATATTTCAATCACATAGTCCAGAATCAAATCAGTGTAGATAGCCAAGATTAGATGGCGACGCTATATTGCTGAGAGGTAATCTAATTGTCGCTCAAGGCATGAAGTGTCATTAGATCTAAACAAAAGTGGAACCAGCGTCTAGTCATATCCCATATAGATTAAATACTCGACATTATACAAAGATCAAGCTGCTAGCTTTTGTCCATGCAACATTCTAAAAAAGATCGAGCTGATAGCGTTTGTCCATGCAACAGTTTACAAACATCAGGCTGCTAGATGCAATCCATCCATCCTTCACTTGTTCTCCTTCTTGCTAAGACGTCTCTGGTGTCTGTGATTACATAACTTGCGGGACATAATCGTTTCAGACCTTCCTATAATATGACCGTGTTACGTATTGCTATGTTTGTCTATACACGTCATGCATAGCTTTGACCCAAATTTATGTCAGATATATTTTCACTTTTTTTACAAACAAAAGAGACTTCTAGTAACCATTTAATGTCTTCTTATTTTACAAATTATTTTTCCTTTCTTGTGTCCAAGTGTGGGTTCCTGTCTAACAATGAGAAATGAGAGTCACGTGTGGGTGGGTCCATGTCTGACACTAAGAAATGTGAGTTGCATGTGGGTGGGTCCATGTCTGACAATGATATAGGAGACTCCCAGGAATATATTATTTGATCAATCATCTTGTTTGTCTGCATTGAAATGTGTGGACGTTTTAGAAATTGGGAAAGCTGATAGGTCCCCAAATTCGTTTCCTTATGCATCAATACCCTGCCCATCTCTGCAGCCATTTGTGATCACGTTTCCCAGATATCTGAGTTTTATAACTATTATGAAGCAAATAATTCATAACTTTTCATTAAAAAAACATAAAATTATGCGACCAAAAAATGTATAACGGACATATCCTACCCTTCTAACGAACTCTCTTGTCACTGCTCCTATTACGCCATAATCTCGTATTCTGCCAATTCGACTGTGAGTACCCAAAGCTGTAATTGGATATTCACATGACGAGGCTGTATAAATCTAAAAAGATGCAGGATGTCTTCCCCTGCTCTATGGTCAATTATAGACTTAAAATTCACAACATATATGTCCCTTCCATATGTTACGTAGGAAAACAGGCAGCTGTTTCCAGTTTGTTGTAGGGTCAATGGACTAAAACTACATACCATATGAATGTACAGAAAACTTACGCCTGCCAAATGTGTATATATTTGCTATTTTAATGCCAATGTTAAGTCTTCCTCTCGTTGCTAGGACTGCTACCTTGAGTATAGTGTTAGGCAGATACTGCTTCTTGTGTATTATAAAAGTCCGACAGGCCTAGTGATGCAAGCCATGGTATCAAACAACATAAAGACCGGTTAGATACATTGCATCCATTGACGGAGGTGAAACAAAATGTTCTACCAGGATTAGGAACTGACAGCGGTAAAATATTTCGCGGTATGTGAACATCCATATTTGCAACAAAAATGAAGGTATTTTTGGTGACAAAGTATCAGAGTTGGTAAATATGTGTTTTAAAACAGCAACAACAATCATTTTAGGGCTAGCCGATATCAGGAGAAGAGGTCAGACCATAAAAGTGTCCCATGGCAACTATATACTGTTGGCCGCAGCAGCGATACTAATGATTCTAGCAGTACCATACACATCAAACCGGCGATCGGCTTGCGAAGTTAATTTCAGGCCGTCAACCAAGGGCAACCCGTTTTTACTTCAAACAATACGAATAATCTAGAACAGTCTTTAATGATTCATCAAGTTGAAAACGTTTCGCTGAACAGAACTTGAAATAAATCGCCGTGTGTAGACGACAAACAACTCGACATAGTGTTTACAATATTGAAAAATATGATTGAAAACGTTACCATTGATTAACTGTTTGACTCAAAAGACCATGAGATTATCCATCGGGGTCTTATAGCAAGGAAGGGAGTAAACATAAGCGCACGAACATGCAACTCTCTAAGACAAATGTTCAGAACATGTAATAAGCGGCGGGTGAAAGAAGTTGGCAAGATATTTTTGGTGAAAAAAATGTTGAACAAGAGTGGAGGCATTTTAAAACAGTTCTAAAGAAACTAAAATGATGAATGTGTTCAATGTACGGAGGTAATCCGTAAGCCTAAATCTGCATAACAAGATATGTAGTTAAATATAGAAGAGCTCAAAATGAAGATATAAATAATATAAAGACGCATATAAATCAAAACAGACTCATTACAAATATTTGAACAAGCAAAACATAGCTCAGAAAGCAAATAAATCAGAACAAATGTGCTTGGAAAAACAGCTAGCTTATAAGATTACGACTGATAGTTAAACGTTCTTTTCTTATGTTATAAATAAATAAAGAACGAAGAGCAAAGTAAGCCCTCTCCTAGATAAAACAGGAAAATTGATAAGTGAGAATGTAGATGCAGCTAATCTACTCAATCAGTACGTTGACACATACTACACAAAAAGAAGACTGATCCAATATCTCAGAGCCCATAGATGTTTTTTAAAGAAAAATAGACACAGTGGGATCAATCTCTATTACGGAATAAATGGGATTCGAAGAAATTGGAGTGGTTGAAAGTGGATAAATGTGCAGGTCCAGATGGTATTCATCTATAATGGATGTTAGAAATTAGAGACCAATTAGCAAAACCATTGGCTATATTATCTTCTCAATTACTAGCAAAAGGGATTGTTCCAGTGTATTACACAAATACAAGAGTTATCCCCTTATTTAAATAGGGAAAGAAATCAGATCCAGCAGATTATGGATCAGTAAGTTTAACGAACATAGTATGTGACTTGTTAGTCAATAGTCAAAGAAAACATTGTAATACATTTAGACAAGTTCAAACTAATCAGAAATAGCAAACATGAATTTACTGAAGAAAGATCATGCTTAGCAAATCTTTTATAATTCATGGATGAGGTAACTAAAATGATAGTTGAAGGGGATCTAGTGGAAGTTATTTATCCACGTTTTGCAAATGTTTTTGATAGAATACCCCTTCACACATTCTTTAGGAAGTTAAAATCAGATGGAATAGATAGGGAAGTTGATAAATTGGATTGAAAATTGATTGAAGAAAAAAGGGCAGAGAGTTGCCATAAATAAGGAGTACGCTGAGTAGTGTGAAGTAAAAGTGGAGTGCCACAGGGCTCGGTCTTTGAGACCAATTTTGTTCTTGCTACATATAAACGATTTGGACAATAATATCGGATGCATGATTACAAAATTCGCGGATGACGAAAAACTATGCAGTAATAATAGCTGTCCATCGTTGTCGACATGCAGTAGTGTCTCATCTAAAGCATAATTGAAAATATTGAGCTCCGATTCAGACACAAGTCGAGAATAGTCGGTGAGGTGGCAAACGAATTTTACAGTCATCCATATGGGAAGATCATGTATGGAACAAAAATTACAGAACAGACGAGAACAATATTAGAAGAATAAAAAAGAAAAGTATCAAAATGGTTATATTAGTTCATACAGAGAAGGAAAAGGAATCACGTTCAGGAAGCAGTGAAAATAGCAAATGCAATGTTAGTAATGATAAAAAGAAATATTAAACATAAGAGCAAGGAAGTGATTGTCAAACTGTAAAAATCATTAGTTAGAACTAGAATGGAGTACTGTGTACATGCTTGGAGTCATTATCGTCGAGCAGATATAAATATGATGGAAAGGACACACAGAAGAGCGACACAACTGATAGTGTGATTTCATGATTACAGATGTGATGAACCATACCGAAAAAACCGGCCTTCAGTGCCTAGAAGCGAGAAGAATTCGAGGTGACTTAATACAGGTTCATAAAATAATCAACAATAAGGATAAATTCGACTCTAACAAGTTTTTATTTTACAAAATACAACTACCTACAAGATAAAGAGGGTACATATACGAATTAACTAAAGGGCAGTAAAGATTCAATTTTTGGAATTATATTTTTAGTCAGAGAGTGGTGAATACTTGGAATTCATTGCCACAGGAAATAGTTTAGTCAGCGGCAATTAATGCATGCAATAATATATTGGATGCGCAATGTTCTTAGAACAAGGAAAACTAATTGAAACTGGTTGTATGCAGAGTCTTCTAAACCAGTAAAAAGACGTTTAGTTAAACTAAGTACTTGGAATGACAATCCAATTCTTGACGATTGGTGGCAACCTATGATAGGACCAAATGTGAATAACAGTGGCCGATACATATAGAGGCGTGTCAGGACGTAGTCATGCTGGACAAATAACTTGAAACCTCTTGAAAAAAAATGTAATTGTGAGTTGATATTGTGCTAAG
Organism: Ariolimax columbianus; assembly: GCA_036924085.1. Taxonomy (NCBI): domain Eukaryota; kingdom Metazoa; phylum Mollusca; class Gastropoda; order Stylommatophora; family Arionidae; genus Ariolimax; species Ariolimax columbianus. The sequence goes on along the minus strand of JAVGWX010000002.1, from coordinate 151,356,910 downwards.
TGTAGTTCAGCTTAGCTGACATAAATGGATTAGGTTGCGCTGAGGCATTATTCATTTTAAGACACTTATGCAAGAGAGTTTCAGAGCAAGGCAAACATTTCAACATTGTTTTTAATGTCCAAGAGAAGACATTGAATTTTGTTAATAAACATAAGCGATGGACAGTAATTGAGGACTACTGAAAACGTGGAAAACTGTTCAATAATGTGAAAGCAACGTAGTGTTTTAATAGTCGTAATATTATAATATCAGCTGATGGATTGACATACGCTTTTGAAATAACCAGGAGAGTACCGGAGGAGGTTCCGATCGAGCATCAACACCGACAAAACAAGAATTTTCTCCGGAGCTGATATAGGAAGCTACCACGATCTGGTTATGATGACCATGCGTCTGCGATTGAAGGGAGTCGCAAAGAAGGATGTGACCAGGCTAAAGTTTGACCTAAACAAACTAATGGACCTAACAATCACCGAAGTGTTCAAAGCAAGGGTGGTAGGAAGATTTGCGCCACTGTTGGCTCACAGAGAGGGACTGGATACATATACAGTTACAGAATTTCTTAACGCAGCTCTCATAGATACTGCAACAGAGATCCTGGGATGTCACCAAACAAAAAAGAAGCCATGGGTGACCAAAGACATTCTAGACCTGTGTGATAAAAGAAGGTCACTGAAGAAACACAATCACTCACCGCAGGAGGTCGGCAGTTATAAAGAGGTCAAGAAAGCCATACAACAAAAGATGAGAGAGGCGAAAGAAGCGTGGATATGTGAGCAATGCGCAAACATCGAAGAGAGACTAAACAGAAATGATGCTAAAGGAGCATACAAGGTGGTCAAAGAACTGGTAGCACCAAGACAAAGCAGGAACCTTATGATCCATGATAAAAGCAGCAAGTACATTATTGCGGACAATGACGCACTGACACGAAGGACAAACTACTGTTCCGTGTAATACAACTATGAGGGACGGTGCGAGCCTGAGAAAAAAATCCCTCAAACACCAACATCTATAGAGGATAACCAACTGATAACGAAGGAGGAGGTAGCTGCAGTGGTAAAGACATTGAGAAGAGGGAAGTCGGTCGGCGTGGACAATATACCAACAGAGCTCTGACAAGCAGGCGGGAAAGTAGTGGTGGAAGGCCTGAATCATTATCTGCAGCACAATATGGGTAATGGGAGACTGGCCGGGCGTATGGACACAATCAATGGTTATACCGTTAACTAAGTCTGGAAACCTAAAGCTGTGCCAAAATTATAGAACAGTACGCCTCATCAGCCACCCTAGCAAGGTCATTCTTAGATTAATCATCGACCGCGTAAAACCCTAAGCGGAGAACATAATTGTTGAGAAGCAGGCTGCTTTCAGACAAGGAAGAAGCACTACAAAACATATATTTAATTTAAAACTGCTAAGCGAGAAATATCTAGAACAGCAGCAACAACGTTATGTGATGTATTTGTTAATTTCAAGAAAACGTTTGATAGGGTATGGCATAAAGCGCTATAGGCAACCATGAGGTGTATAAAATCAACGGGCATATGTTAAACGCAAATATGACAAGGCGCACAGCACCGTTCTTGCGAATGGGAGGCACGGGGACTGATTTCGCACATCAGTCGGTGTGATACACGGGTGTACATTCTTCCCAACATTTTTCTACACATTCCTTGAGGGATTTATGAGTGAGGCACTTGAAGATCATGTTGGTACTGTTAAGATATTGGCCAGAACGATTACCAACCTTCGTTTTGCAGATGACATCGACGGGTTGGCGGGCACAGTAGCAAAATTACAGGAATTGTTGGTCAGAAGGCTCGATGAAACAGCTCTTGACTATAATATGGAGATTAACGCTGAAAAGGCAAAATCAATGGCCCACAACGCCGAGAGCGTCAACAGTAAGAGTTAATATAATGGCCAGGCATTCGAAGTGGTAGGCTATTTTATTTAAATAGCAGGGTTCAATTGTCAGTGATGAAGGATACAAATATGAGGTTGGCCAGAATAGCACATACAATAGCAGCGCTTGCAAGGCTTAACAAAATCGGGCAAGATAAACGGTTATCAATATGCACGAAAATCAAATAAGATTAATGTGTACGTTGTTCCTGTTAATATTCATCTATGCTAAAGAGACATGGACAATTGCAGTTGACTTGCAGCAGAGGATACAGCTCTTGGAGATGAGATATCTCCAATTACTTCTAAGCCTCACGAACAAAGATGGAGTTACAAATGAGGATATACTAGAAAGAATTACAACAGCAATTGGGTTTTTTGAAGACCTCTTGAAAACTGTCAACAGAAGGAAACTCGCTTGGTACAGTCACATACCGAGGTCTTGCAAATACGATCCTGCACAGAAAGGTGCAAGGCAGACGACGAAGAGGTCGTCTCAAACAGATTTGGAAGAAGAGCATTACAGAATGGACGAATCTCCGACCAGAGGAGGTACAGGTAGCGAACGCTGACAGAAATGGATACGTGAGGTTGTGAGGATGTCTTCATGTGTTGCCCAACGACTTCATCGGTTACGGGATGACCTGACTTGACCTGAAACTATGTAGGTTCCCATATCGTCAGAGTTACTAAAATTAGTGCCAAAACATTTCAGTCCAATAAGCCTGTGAGTTCCGATATCTGAGATGTGTTCTTACAGACGATAGATGTCAGAAGGCCTCTACTGCGACTTGTCAAATGTCACCACAACTTAAATGAATCTGACGTGGGGACACTGTGCTGGAAGTGTCAGACAAGGTTCTTATCCAGGGCTGAACGTCAAAACACGTATACTCAAGAAAGATACATTTCTTCGAAAGGGCCGTTGTATCATCAAGAGTTTCAAAATAAGAAATGAACAAATTATACGTATAGTACGAATCACCCATTGTGTCGGATACATGTTAATGTCTGACATGAGATGGTTCGCTCGTCTCATGTGAATGCAATTAGATTTAACTCATACGACCCCTACCATATTTATGAAGAACAAAGTACACCTACCCCTAAATAGCATGCCCCCTGTGAGACCGACACCCCTTCCCCTTTCAAGATAATCGTTGACTTTAGAATACGAAGTCTGCTGAGGGTTTACCTAACTTTGGTGAAAATAATAATATATAATAACAGACCGTAAATACGCATTTTACACCGTTACGCCTACTTGACATACTGATTAAGAAAATGCTTTTCGAACGTAGCCTGATTTATTGACAATCACCCTGAAATAGATGGACGTTGCACAATCGTGAGTAAACTTTCTTACACCTAATTGCTTTGGATGATGAACACTTATTTAGTTGCAATTTGATTTTGAACAAGGTTCTGAAATATATGCATGAGTACTCTTTAGAGGGATAACCTCCTGGTGCCACCGCCGCTGCCCCCGGGACTACGACGGCCCCTTCTATCTGAGGCCACAGATGACCTCGCTAAACCTCTTTGGGCGTCCTGGCTCTGTGCCATCAGTTATCACCTGATTGTAACCGATAATGTGTTTAAGTTGAACATTTTGGCTTCATTGATTTGCTCAGTGATGTATATTTACAGATATAGATTGCATTGGTTAAATGCAAATGAGGCAAATGAGAGAAAATGTCAGTGTCTCTGTTCCGTTTTATTTTCCTAAGTAGGTGAAATGTTCAAGCATCTTTAATCTATTTCCATTCAGTTTGGAATCAGTGACTTTGAGAGATTCATGTTGTTTGTTTCAAAGGAAGTCTCTGCACGCCTAACTGTTTGCATAGTCGACAGTCTGTCCTTCTGTTCGTGAGTCCTCTCAACACGTGTACTCAGAAGAGCCAAACCATCTGCGACGACCAGATCTTCTAAGCTTCAATTATTCGTCTCGTGTATGCAAAATGTTTGTTGTGGACACAGTTACGCATTGTCCAGTATATGCCTATACTAAATACACGTTTATACATGTTGCATTCTTGCTTTACTCTGACTTCTATATGGAACCATGTCGAATTATCAGCAGAGATATGCCTACAGCATTGCATAATACGGTACATTGGCATAATATTTCGATGAAATGCCCTAGTTTTTAATAATATTCCAAAATGATGACCGAAGGCAGTCAAATGGGTATTGGAAATCAATGAAGTTGATAATAAGTGGATATTGTATGTATGGCCGACTATTATAAGATTATTATGGAAATGGAGTTTTCAAAGATGCATGCTACAAAGCACTTGTCCTGTTATTGACAAGACTATTACGACAAGTCAGTTATTGAAACATTTTTCTTATTATTATTCGTCGATTTCTTATGCAAACGCTTTAAGACGCCAACTTGAATGTATCTGAAGATACAATGGCCCGATTGAAATCATCGGTATCTCTGTAGAGCTTGTCTGGTAGTGGAGCGGAAAATCTCCAAATGCGTCTTCTCTGTAACTCGTGTGTTGGGCACGTCTGCAGCAGATGTTCAGCAGTCATGTTATCGGGGCCGCAGACACATCAATCGGTATGTCCTAATTTGAAATTGTTGAATAGATGGTATCGTAAGATGTTGTGGCATGTGCGGAGTCTAGTAATCACCACCTGATTGGTCCTGATTAGCTTTGTTTTGTTCAAGCACCAACTAGTTTCTAAAATGTGTTTCCGCCATTACCTAGGTAGAGAGATTATTTTAACATTCCAACTGTCTCTTCTTGACTCATTGAGTGTTATGTTGTATTTGTCAGCGGCTGATGTGAGGGCAATGTTTGCTTCATGTGATGGTTTCCTTTCCGCCAAGCTCCTGGCATCTGACCGGTCATCCTCTAGCGATTCTCATTCTTCACTCTAGAAGAGTTTCTAATTAATCATTATGTGGATTGTTGCAGCAGCTGCACGTAAAATAACTTTAGTTAAACTGATATTGTATGAATAATGTTAGATCGTGTATTAATGGCCAGACATAATGTGTCTATGAGTATAGCAAACATGCCCCGGCCAGCTCTTTTTGGAATTCCTGTTAGTCAGTGGCTTCTGATAAGTCACCCTTCCTATGTATTTTAAAAATAAGTCAATCGTTCCATTGCTATAAGTAAGAGATTGGAGTAAGAGGGGGTAGGGGTAGATTCTTTCTGTCCCATACTTCATTGACGATTGATAGTGGTTGCGTGAGAGTTGCATTATCATCTGATCTTACAATTTCACTAGTAAATGTGGCAGCCGACTTGTAGTTCTTTCATGTTGTGATGACGTGTTGAATATCAATTAGTGTAAGCTCGTCACGTGATACTGGCATAGCAGGCACGGTAGTTTCTTTATCAACGTCAGGGGTTACTTCCGGTCAATACGCCTCCCTAACATGTTCTGCCCGGCATCTCATCCTCTCTTTGACCATAGTAAGAACGTTGAATTGCTTGTCTTTGATGGAGATATTTGTAGCATTTGGTTTATTGCATTTGTGGCAGTTCCAGTTCCTTGTGATGCATACGCGCTTTGGGGCAGGGGAGATTATGTGGGGAAACATTCACAGACGGTGGAGTGCTGTGTATGGACGCTGTTTCTGAAGATCGGGCAACCCTGGGCGCAGGAATCACACAGTTAAAGGTTAACAACATTGAGAAATAGAGCTGCAGACTAGTCCGCTGTATGTGCGTCTTTACAATTGCTAGCACTGTCATTGGAGGTGATGTGATGAAGTCTTCAATTCTGATACAAAGCACCTAATTCTCATGTTTCGGCCTCAATTTCACTGTGTTAGCTAAGAGTCAAAGAGTTTCCTGAGAATATAGTACTTACCAGGGCACAGGTCAAACCCAGGCTACACCACTATGATCCACGCAGGCTGAAGCGAGAGGTGAAAATGTAAAAGAACTTTAAAAACTAGGCTAGTTTTGGGGATTGTTATCAGATTGACTATTCTGGCATCAGACGTAAGTAGGTAGGGGTTAGATTGCTCATACGTCATGATGTCGTATTTAAAGCGACAGTGATCTACAACTATTGCAACCAATGGGATTCTAAATTAGGTGGGACAAGATTGAGAGAGAGAGAGAGAAAGAGAGAGAGAGAGAGAGATAGTTTACTGGGTGGTTATTCCATCATACTCATAGAGCCTTTCATTCACGCTTAAAGGTGCGATTGGGGGACACCTTGTAAACAGTAAGAGAACGAGATCTGATTACATGCGAGTGTGCAGATTCATCTCTGTACGACTTGAGAGTTGATCTCTGGAAAGCTGCGGGGCCGTTCTCCAGGACAATTGCATTGGTGTTTTCTGGAAGAATGGTGGGCCCTCTGCAATCAAAGGTAATGTTCTCAAAGTGGCTCGATTAAAGATTCTGTGAATTTTCGGGACTGCGTTTCCAGTAGTTCGGACAACGTGGCTGGATCAGGATTATGTGAACCCTAAGAACTGCGGCACAACCGTTCCGATTAAGAATTATGTGAATCCGAAGGGCTGCGTCCCCAGGGGTTCGGACATCGTGGCTCGATAGAGATTCTGTAAATCCTAGGGACTATGTTCCCAGGGGCTTATCTAAGGATACTGTGTAATCCTAATGACTGCGATCCCAGCGGTGCGAGGAGTATGTGAATCCTAGGAACTACGTTCCCAGTGGTTTGGACAACTTGACTCGACACAGATTATGTGAATCCTATGTACTGCCTTCCCAGTGGTTCGATTAATGATTCTGTGTAATCCCAAGTACTGCGATCACAAAGGCATGCGAGTACGGAGAGAGGCGAATCACATGGGCCCGCGGAGAATGAAATTGTTCAATACAGGTGTAACACGGGCACCAAACAGGCATATCTAAGGCACTTGAGATCTCATGACGGCTGTAAGTGAAAGGTGCTCATTGTTAACCCATACGTGTACGCTAACAGCCTAAAGCAGAAACTCTCACAGAGAACGGCAGATCATCTCTAAGTAGACGATCCAGATGACGTTATGACTGAAATAGTTTATCACTACATTGTATTATTATTGAATTAGATTATTTTTTTAATGATTTTACAAATTTAAGACTAATAATCTAGATAAAATAGTTTCGAAGAAACATCAAAAGCTATTGCTTGAACCCTCTGAGTTAGTTCAGTTTATTTAGTTAGTAGTTCTTTTCGTTTGTTGATATTACGAAACAATAATCCATGCAATGATTCATGCTGTGATTGAAGTCGTGTCGTTGAGAAGTATCTGTTGCAAGTCAGTAAAGTCGAAGATAACTCTCTGCTGGACCAGGATATAATAAGCCTACCCTACAACACATTGCAGTCTTGTCATTATTATTGTCTATTATTATTGTCTATTATTATTGTCTATTTTTATTGTCTATTATTGCGGTGTCTTTTGCTGCTCAAGTTAGATCATTTATGAGCTGCTTCTTATCACAGTGAGGCTTTCACTGGTGTGTTTTTTGCCTAAGACGGATGTGTCGGACCGAAAAGAACAAATATCACAGTCACGCTGTAAACTAGCGAAACAACGCATTCCGTTCTCCGGACTACATTCTGCTCCTTTACAAAACCATGTTCAGGAGATTGAGAAGAAAAAGAAGAAGAAGAGGAGGAAGAAGAGAAAGAAGAAGAAGGCGAAGAAGAGGAAAATGTGTCTTGTTAGAATTGCATTGACGATATAAGTTTGCCGTTTTTCGTTCCTGGATTGTGTCCCATGTGTGATTGACGGTAATTTCTTCATTCTGTTTATACAATACCCTGGGGTAGGTGTGGCTGCAGATTGTACTCTAGCTTTGTTTTTAAGATCCCATGTGTTGTCGATTGTGTGACCATCCTGATCGTCAAATATTTTTGCTAGTACTGCAAAACGATTGCGTATGTCGATATTCTCGAATACGTTTCGTGTGTGTCACTTGAGAGCAATGTGAGAATATCGTTGGTCGTCAGAGCATAGAATTGTACGATGGCAAGTTCGAATCATCTTTTCTTGTGGGTATCCGGACGGCATTTATTTTTGTAATGTGACTATGCTACGAAGGTAGCACCCAGTTAAATATACAGTAGGTATCAATATAGCAATATGGATCAATATAGATCAATTATAAACCTTTAACTTATGCTGAAATTGTTTTTCATATTGACACAGAACATTTCCGTAAAAAGCCAAGATCAATTCGTGCAACATTTCACCACGTTGCTAGGAGACGTAAAATGCATTAAAGCAAATTAACGCTTGGATTCGAGAGTACATTAATAGACTATATTTACGTCATTTCTTGAAAATCGACACTAAATTATTGAAGTAGAGTTTTGTCAAATATAATGACATGTTAACAAATAATGATATACGCATGCGATGAAGCGGCGTAGGATGATGGCGTTCTTCGTCTATTACTATGTTATGTTATTCATTAGACATGTAGATTCTTATTTTCTATCAGCGAACATCGAAGTGCATGAATATTAATGGTTCAGTGAGGTTGATAAATATGCACTTCTTGTAATCATTTCTCACACGATCCGCCTTATGCTCCCCTCTGCACAACTCGCAAAAACAGACAGGCAATTTACTAACAGAAAAACAGATATAAATCTCACATTTGATAGAAACCCCATATGCAAGAAGTAGAATATAAACTTGTGAAAACATAATACATTTTTATTTAATGTTTACTTGAAACAAAATTACTTTAAAAATACGTTCCTTCTAATTATGCGTTACTTGTAACTGCGTTACTTCTATTATACATTACTTCTAATTATGCGTTACTTCTAATTATGCGTTACTTGTAACTATGCGTTACTTCTATTATACGTTACTTCTAATTATGCGTTACTTCTAATTATAGGTTAATTCTATTTATACGTTACTTCTAATTATGCCTTACTTCTAATTATGCGTTACTTCTAATTATCCGTTACTTCTAATAAGACGTTTCTTCTAATTATACGTTACTTCTAATTATGCGTTACTTCTAATTGTATAATGTGCTAATCACTTCACAAACGTGATGGTATATATCGAAACACTTGACGACAGCAAACGAAGTGTGCTCATGTTTCATAATGTGGGTAGTGTGGGGCGGGTTTGCGTTGTCAAGTTCCCGTTGTCCATCGGTCCGGCCGTTTTCGTCGAACAGCATCACGAAGACGACGAAGGGGGATAACACCACAGAGTCATTGACAACAATCAATATGACTTCTACATTGCTGAGCACCTGCCCCGCTTTTTTCTTGGCCTTAGGGATGACGAATTTCTACACAGTGACGACAACATTTTGGTTTCTTGGTGGTAACCATTAACCCACGACCCATCACCAGTGATGACAGTGTACAGAAAGTCGGGGTCACCGTTTACGCTGTCAAACATGTCAAGTGAGACTTCCAGTTGAAGTGTTTCTGTTCTACCGTTTATCCCCAGCTCACACGCATTTTCTCGAATGACGACAAAGCGATTCTGTAATACCAAGGTCCATACTTGGTAAATGCACTCATCCTTTTGATTTGTTGAGGGCTCACACAAACGGGATCCCTTCTCCGCCGATGTGTGACCATCTTTGAAGCGATTGTACCACTGCTTAATTTGTTTGACGCTCATGGCATTGTCACAGAAAGCCTGTTTTATCTTCCGAATAGTTTCCATTTGGATATCGCCTAGCTTTTAGCAAAATGTGATGCGACACCGCTTCTCAATTTTTTCCGACATTTAGTGGTAAATGAGAACAATACGAATGTTAACTACATCCAACGCCGAAAGGCTGGCTGACTGCGGCTGATTCACTCTGCTGGTGAGAAAATATGCACGCATCTGCATGACGGTCCGAGATATCTCCATAGAGAATGACCCATTCTCCATTTGCTACTGCGGAAAAAAAACTAAGCTCGGATTTTTAAAAAAAACACATCTCGGATATTTGTAATATTAATACACATTCAATAAAAGTAACGCAATAATATGAAGTCATTCAAACGTGCACTAATACAGAAAGTGGCAAGGCTAACGTTGCACGTTGTGCACCTTGAAATAGACAAAATAACATCAGCCAAACAAACGATGTAGACATCAACACTGCTATCCCCATCAAAACTGTTCATGGCACTGCACGGAGGAGAAGTTAGATCCACCTTCTTAAGTTGGCTCTAAGATTTAAGTAGAGCAAAACTCGCACCATCTAGGAGCGAAGTACTCAGTTTGAGTAACTTAGAAATCAGCACCAATTACAGAAGCACATATATAAACAAACATATTTACTAACCTCAACAAACACAAAAATTCAAATAAAAACACTAAAATCAAACGTAAGAACCTCACCCTTATACCGGCTGCGATTCATAATTACGTAATTCCGTGGTAACCTTCTGAGATGATTGAAGTAAGTTGACACCGCTGCATTCTTGTCTCACTTGCCAGTTAGCGATTGACATCACGTGAATTCAGAACCTGTGTTCTGGTGGTGGATTTTATCTGAATTATTTTTCTTTAGGAAGGCGACCTTAAGAAGTTGTAATACATTTATTACACTTAAAGCATCTGCGTCTGTCTTGGTTATTGATTCATACTATTCGTTAAAGGATTCCTCTGTGTCTGTGTCGGTTATTGATTCATACTGTTCGTTCAAGGATTCCTATGCGTCTGTCTAAGTTATTGATTCATACTGTTCGTTCAAGGATTCCTCTACGTCTGTCTTGGCTATTGATGCAAACTCTTCGTTCAAGGATTCCTCTGCGGTGTTTTATTACGATCAAATCCGTTTAGTTGTTTTTTTAACATTGCCATTTACAGTTTTTGTCCATGCTAGGTCGAATGAAGTCAACTGAGTTTCTTCTACTGATCCTAGATTGTCTACCCTTTGTATTTTGATCATCATTTAATGAGGAATGGTTTCTATAAATCTACTTTATTTTTTTAAAAATCAAACGCAGAAGAGAAGAACACGTTTAGCAGGATTTATCATTGGAGGAAGCGGTGCAGTAAACAAACTACAACCACTGCATTCATTCAAGGTAAGCTGAAATGGCGAATAAAGAAGATTCACAAAAGGCTGTGCAGACTATTAATGTTTAGAAACAATACATAACAAAAAGCAAGTTGCTGTCGTAATCAGTCACAGCCAATGTTAAAAATCACTAATTTCATGTACAGCTGCAGTTGTTTTCGTCTTGATGCAATATCTGACAATACCCATTTTCAATTGTAATTTTAATAAGCTTTAGAAATTTTTTTTGTCATTAATTTTGTTCTTACAGCTAGGAAAAAGTAATATACTGCATACAATGGGAGATATGTTTCTTTGAAAGGGATAAGCTGCAGTTGTAATTTATGTTTTTGTATTAGCGTAACAAAAAAGTGGCTTATTGTGAGCTATAAAAACAAAGGATGTCTCAGCTACCGCACAGATTCAGGAAAACAAACTAAATTCATGTAACGACCACAGGACCTTCGTTGGGGACAACAAACAAACAACAATAACTAATGCTTAACAATAAAAAACATATAGAACTGACAGCACAACGAACTCAATACGAGTAAAGGCGGCATCCATTAACTCGAGACTGGTAAATAATGTATTAATCACGGTATACCAGTCAGGAAATATGTCACACCTGAAATGAGCCAATATGATTACATGAAAACAACTAGGTTACATACTGTGTAGCAATCAATAAGTGCAAACTTGTATATATAAATATATATATATATATATATATATATATATATATATACGCATGAACTACACAAAAATGTATGCACAAGCAGACATATATACATTTATAAAAATACTGTAAGGAATACATGCATGATTGAAGTGAGCTGGTCTACGGCAGTAGAGTTGCGAAATAACTTTGCTCCACATGGAGTTGACTGTTTAATTGAATAACGACATTAACAAATATAGGATCCGTACTCGACATAATGACACAGGAAACGAAAACCCGTATATTCAACCTGTATGGCCCACCCAACAAAGACTTGTCGCTCTCGAGTATGGAAATCAAGGACTTCAGCTGCCTAGTGGTTGAAGACTTCAACAGTCACTCGGAGAAATGGGGATATTCAGATACAGAGGTGATGAAGTGGAAGACTGGGAGACAGACACAAATATATATCTTATCAATAGGTCTGACGACATCCCTAGGTACTATTCTAGAACATGTCATACCACTTCCACCCCAGATTTGGCTTTTTCCACGGGGGATATTAACCACAAAATAGATCGGCAGGTGCTAAACCAATTGGCAGGTAGCGACCACAGGCCAATTAGGCTAGAAATTGATATGGAAGTAGGCCCCCAGGATATAAAACCTCTGCAACGTTGGAACTATAGACAAGCCGACTAGGACAGATTTGCAATGCTGACAGATGGACTGTGTGAAACCATCAACACTCGAAAAAACAATTTGAAATCTATGGTGGAAAGCCTAATCAAAGCAATACTGCAAGCAGCCACCGAAACCATCCCAAGAGGGGCAAGGAAAAACTACAAGCCATATTGGAATCGTGAACTGCAGAAAGCGGAGGATGAAGTCTCAAATGCTAGGAACATGGCAGAGATAGAGCAATCTATGGAAGCCAATATTGCCCCCAAGGTCATCACTGCGAAACACAAAAGAACACTGAACCAAATAACAAGAGACAGTTGGAAAAATAAAAAAGAAAGCCTCAATTTATATAAAGAAGGGAACAAACTATGGAATTTATTCAGAGCCATGAATGACGAAACACCATGAAATAAACAAATTACCATCAAGCAAGGCGACAAGATGCTTACCGGAAAAAAAAGCAGCAAACGTCTTTATAGAACATTATGCCAGAGCAAACCACATTGATGTCCAAACAGACATTAGTGAAGAACAAAAGAGCCACGACAACATCAAGATGGGGTAACTAACGAAATGCTGATGGGGTTGGGCCAAACAGCAAAGAGGAAGTTACTATCAGTCATGAACCAAAGCTGGAAAATCGGAATTGTACCACAGACATGGAAAGATGCTGCACTTATACCAGTACCAAAGAAATTAAAAAGATAGAACAGATCCAATTGGATACAGGCCTATCAGTCTACTGAGCTGTGTAGGCAAACTGATGGAGCGTATGATGAACACCAAACTGATGGGGCACCTGGAAGAAAAACACATACTAATTCCACAGCAAGCAGGATTTAGACAACACAGATCCACTGAGGACCAGATCACTCTCATAGCACAGGAAATAGAGTATGCTTACCAAGGGAAAAAGCATACAGTAGCGGTTTGGGTGGATCTAAAGAAGGCATTTGACAAGGTGTAGAAAGAGGGACTTAAAGTCAAGCCACGAAGAAGTGAAGTATCTGGAAAAATGTACTGATGGATCAGCCACTACCTCGAAAACAGAACAGCCAGATTTCAAATACAAGGGCAGATGAGCAAAAAGGTGACACTGGAGCAAGGAGTTCCCCAAGGGACGGGGGTGGGGGGGGTACTGTCACCCACACTTTTCCTGGTGTATATAAACAACATAAAAGAGAATATACCAAGAAGAGTCCACAGTTCCATGTTTGCAGACGATCTGGTTATGTGGACCTCTGAAAAAAATCTCACCGTAGCAAACAATCGGATGCAGCAGGCCCTAACATCGTTGGAGGAGTGGGCGAACTCATGGTTAGTCAAAATAAACGAGCAAAAAACAAAATTTACAATATTCTCGCTTTCAAATAAACCACAGAACACCAAAATAAATCTTAACGGCAAATATCTGCGGCCAAACGTCAACCCAAACTACGTGGGAGTCACATTTGATCGGCGCATGAATTGGAAAAGTCAGATAAAGAGAAACCGAATGAGAGCCAGACAAAGAATGTCATTCATGAGGAAACATGCTGCACAAGCTGGGGAGCAGATAAAAAATTACTAAAGAAACTGTATACTGGAAGAGTGAGACCAGTTCTCGAGTATGGCATTGCGGCATAGACAACAGCAGCAAAGGCGAACTTTGATAAAATTAGCAAACTTCAAAACCAAGCCATGAGAGTTATAACATGAGGCATGAAGTCAATGCCAATTGTAGAACTTGAAAAGATTACAAATCTGCAATCCATGACCGACAGAAGAGACTGCAGAGCACAACAGCAAGCAGAGACACTCAGAAGACTGAAAGACCATCCAATGCATCAGACACTAAATAGATTTGGAAATGGGAAACTAAAGCTGAGAAACTTTTCACAAATAGCCAAAGCAAAGATGAGCGAAGACCCTATGTACACCGTAACAATACCAAAGCCTATCCCTACTGTACGCAAACCCACCTGGAAGCAGCATATTCCGGAGGTGGTAGAAAATATACCAGATATTGGAAAAAGAATGAAGAGACATAACACTGAGGTACATAACGGAAAACTACCCAAGCACGGACTGGACCCATACATACACCGACGGTTTTGTAACAAACACAACACAGAACATAGGGTAGGGGTATTCCAGAGCATTCCAAATGGTAGGAAAAACAAACACTGCCAGTGGCAACTGGAAAATTCTCAAGCAATTTCAGAGCGGAAGCAGAGGCACTGAGGACTGCAGTAGAAGCAATGCTGACAGGCAAAACCAATGAAAGTCAGATAGTACTGTTTACAGATGCCCTGGCCGTAGTTACAGCACTAAAAAGCTAGAAAATTACTGACCTTAATGATTTAAGAGCAGTACTCTGTCAACTATGCCATCATACAGCACCAAAAAGAGTAGTGGTGCAGTGGGTTCTATCCCACTGTAACATCAAAGGCAACGAGAAGGCAGACAGACTGACAAATAAAGGTGCAAGACTACCACAACCAGATTCTAGTGTGACCTACGAAGAATCCAAAAATCTTAATAGAGCCAGATACATGGCCAAATGGGAAACAGAACATACTGGCTACACACAAAAATGATGCCTATTACCAGTTGAACAGAAGAGAGCAGGT